>PVKB01001808.1:41921-356120 GCA_004027205.1 Ctenodactylus gundi
CTGTAATTCCAGCACTCAGGAGGCTGAGGCAAGAGGATTGCTGTGAGTTCGAGGCCAGTCTGGGCTCCACAGTCAGTTCAGGACCAGCCTCAACTGCAGCGTGAGACCCTGCCTCTAAATAAATAAATAAAAGCAAAAATAAAAACCCAGGGGTATAGCTCAGTGGTTAGAAGGCTTGCCTAGCATGAGGAAGGTCCTGAGTTTGATTCCCTACCATCACATAAAAATTCGCCATGTGTGATGGCCCATTTCTGTAATCCTTGCACTGGAGATGCTGATGCAGGAAGGTTGCCATGAATTTGAGGTCAGCATGGGCTACATGGTGAATTCAGGACAAGCCTGGACTGCAGAGGGAGACACCGTGTCTCTTTCTCTTACACACACACATACACGAAAATCAAAAGTGATGCAGCTTAGTATGAAGACCTCAGCTCCCATCTCCAGTATTCAAAAAAAAAAAAAAAAAGAACAAAAGAGGAAAGAAAGAAACAAATTTCCCTTGAAGCCACACCAACTGAAAAGCCACGTTTCCTTGCATCATTAGCATATGTTATTACATGTGTGGTCACTGCTGTTCACATACCCTGTCAAAGTTACGTAATCTGATTGTGAAATGCACCCCGAGGAAACACACTATCTTCACAGCACTTGTTTATCAGATGCGTACCTTTTTTTCCCCGTTTGCTTAAAGTTGAATACCAACTTGCCCATGAACTTTGTTTCTTCTTCTTTTGCCTATAAACTTTGGAAATATAAAAGAGGGCACATCCACTGAAAGAAAAGTTTTAAATTTTTTTAAGATCCAGAGAAAGTCAACATCCCAGGCCCAATCATTATGACTCTTTTAAAGCCACATTTTCTGAGTTAATGAAAAAAAAATTTTTTTTTGGTACTGCAGATTGAACCCAGGGCCTTCTCACTGAAGTCTTTTTTTCTCTCAAGGTGTAGGAAGGTAATTTATTCAGAAAAGAAAACGACATGTTCCACTAACTGGGAGTGGGTCCCAGAAAGGGTTGCCTTCTCACTGCAGTCTTTATTGACTGATTGATTGAACAATACAGGGCCTTGCTCTGTCATCGAGGCTGGTCCTGAATTCACTAGGGAGTCCAGGCTGGCCTTCAATATAAAGCAATCCTCCTGCCTCAGCATCCCAAGTACTGGAATTGTAGGTATGCATCACCACATCCAACTAATTTTTTAAATGTGGTATTGGGGAACTGAACCACACACTAGGCAAGCAGTTTAATCACTGAACTACGCCTTCACCATTTAAAAAATTATTTTTAATATCAGGTCTCACTAAGTATTTAAGCTATCTGGGCTGGGTTTAAACTTCCGATCCTCCTACCTCAGTCTTTGAGGGTGCTGGAATTATAAATATATAGCACTATTCCCAGTCAACCTTCCAAAATCTTTACTATTAGAGTTTTAATGATGCCAGGGCTGGAGGAATGGCACAGAGGTTAAAGTACTTGCCTAGCAAGCTCAAGGCCTTGAGTTCGATTTCCCAGAACCGCATACGTGGGGTGTGAGAGCACATGCCTGTAATGCCAGCACTTGGGAGGCTGAGGCAGGAGGATTGCTGTGAGTCCAAGGCTAGCTTGGGCTCCATAGTGAGTTCAGAACCAGCCTGGACTACATAGTGAGACTCTGTCTCAAAAAAATAAAAATTAAAATTAAAAAGGAAATTTAATGATGCCATACTCTTTCCCCAAGTAAGGTTTATTTCATGTCACATCTTTCTTGTGTTTCCTTAATATTGGAAATTTTAGGTTTGTGCTATATTTATTCTGACTACAAATTAAAAAGTTAAATAAAAAAGCTAGTTAAGTGTCTTTCAGTGACAAAGAACATATTGAGAAATCATAAGTCATCACTCTGTTTACACTTTGAAATGTTAAATATTTGAAATAAAAGATTATTACGCTTGGTGTCCTTTTAATGAAGATCTTTTAGAGAAACCACTTCAGTGTTATGAGAACGTGAAAAGTGTGTGCCTTATTTTGTATTTTGTAGCAAGAACCAAAGTGCATCCAATGCCGTAACTTGCAGACATTTCTAATTTAAGTTAATAAAGAGCTAGTGCTTTTGAGGTGTTTTGTCTTTGTTGGGCAATATTTAATGGTTTTGTTCATTCTTTGGAAATTAAGAGGCAGCCATGGAAGACCAAGTGAGGGGCAAGGAAAACAAACTGGGTTAGTTGTGTTGCTGTGGTTATTGCTGTAGGTGTTGTTTGTTTTCAGTACTGAGATTGAGACAGAATCTTCACATAGAGACACTGAGTTACCTCCCTGATCTATTTATTTATTTATAGATACGGTCTCTCTATGCTACTAAACTGCCCAGCCTGGGCTTAAACCTGTGATCCTCCTGCTTCCGCCTTCCAGAGTACTGAGATTCCAGTGTGTGGTGCCACACCCAGTTTGATAATTTAGTTCCGAACCTATTATTTGTTAGCTCAGTGACCTAGGGTTAATCACCGATCTGAACATGAATGATCTGAGTTGCGGCTGAATTGAGGGAATGGTAACAGAGAAATTCTACGCGAGGATCCTGGTGGGCTCAGTTGTCCGCTCTTTGGCCTGGAGTACGTTACGGAGCTTCTCTGTGAATCGCTTCACTGTCTATAAAATACGCACAAAGAGTATCTGCCACCTAGAGTTGCCATGATGGTTGAACGGGCTAAGGTATGTAGAGCAGATAGGAAGTACTCTTCTTTATATATATATATATATATATATATATATATATATATATATATATATATATTTAAAGGCAGGTTCTTAATCTATAGTTCAGGATGGTCCTGGAATCACTTTGCTTTTTCTTTTTTAATAACAATTATTTAGCTTTTAATGATGTTCATTTGACAGCCTAAGTTTTGCATTTTTATGTACTGACATTACTATCAATTGAAATTTCATCATTCAAAGACAGGACAAATATTTACACCTATTGCTATAAGACATTATTGTAGTTTTTTTCTAGGCAGGGTCCCACTCTAGTCCAGGCTGGTCCGGAGCTCATTGGGTAGCCCAGGCTGGCCTCACATTCACAGCAATCCTCTTGCCTCAGCCTCCCAAGTGCTGGGATTATAGGTGTGTGCTTCCATGCCCAGTTTATGTGGTGCTGGGGAATCGAACCAAGGGCCTTGTGCTTGCTAGGCTTCAGCTGCTGCACTAGTCCTCTAGCCCCCATTTTTTTGTATTTACGACAGAAACATAAGTGGCAATAAACATTCTAAAATTTGTGCAATGCCTTGTAATCAAAATAATGTAAATTAAAACACTGATATAATTTGACTTAGACTATAAAACTGTTGCTTTGTTTTAATGAGTAATATTTTTAAGGATATGAAGAAATTACCTAGACTCACTTTGTAGTCCAGGCTGGGATCAAACTTCCCATCTCCTGTCTCAGCCTCCCAGAGTGCTAGGATTACAAGCCTACACTACGAGGTCTGGTTCAAGAAATATTCTTGCCAGGCCTGGTAGTGTACACTTGTAATCCCAGCTCTTGGGAGGCAGATGCAGGAGGGTTGCTGTAAGTCTGAGGCCAGGCTAGGCTACATAAATGAGCTCAGGACCAGCCTGGACCACAGAGTGATACCCTGTCTCAAAAGAAAGAAAGAAAGAAAGAAAGAAAGAAAGAAAGAAAGAAAGAAAGAAAGAAAGAACAGGAAAGAAAAAAGAAATTATTTTCTTCCTCATGTCTTTGCTCATTTATAAAGAAAATGGGCTCTGTTGACCTACTTCAGAGAGAAGTTGAACCCTGTTTATTCTGTAGATGAAAATTTTCCATTTAGTTTGTTTTCAGACCCTGAGGTTTGTCTAACCCCTCACTCATGGTCTGGACTTTGTAAGAACCCTGGAACTTATTAACACTCAGAGGATGTTACCTTCTTTGAGCCAAAGTTTGAAACCACAAAGCTAATGATTAAAGAAATTAAGGGACAAAGAGGAAAAGACATTCCATATCCTTTGCCTTGCAAGTAGCTCCCAGCCACCTTCCTTCAGGCATGGTAATGTCAGACTTTCTATTTAACTGTGCATTGCTGAAAGGCAGTTCGTGACATTGCTTCTACCTGGGCAACCTTAGTCCTGGGAGCCTGCTGAAATACAAACTGGCCAAAGGTTTAAGATAATGAAAACTTCTGGGTGTAGCTGGAGTTCCCTAGAAACCTCTTATCTTGGTGTCCTCAGTTTTTCTTTTTGTTTGGGGGTCTGAATCCAGGACCTTCACACTGAGCTGCTCACCAGCCAGTTTTACATCCCCAGCCATTTTTTTTTTTTTTGACACAGAACCACAAAAGGTACTTAAATTGTCCAGAATGGGCTTGAATTTTTCTTCCTCCTGCTTCAGCCCCAAAAATGCTGGAATTACAGGATTGTATCATACCTGGTTGTGTCCTCAGTCTTGGTAGGGGATTAAATAGGTAATACAAATTCAGGATGAGTCAATTTTGTTTTGCCAACTCTTGACATACACTTTCTAAGCAACTAACATGCTTGTATGTACAGCTAAGAAGAGACGTGGCCCAAAGGTTCCTTTCTCTCTTTTGTTGTTTTGGGAATTGAACACAGGGCCTATGCTCTGAGTTACATCCTGAACCCTTTTTTTGCTGCTTATATAAGATGAAGTCTCACTAAGTTGCTGAGTTGCCCAGGCTGGACTCAAACTGTTAGGAATGGTAAAAGGATAGTTAGAATAAAGTAGGAAAAAGGGACCCGGTAGAGTTGAAATGGGAAATCAACATTAGCCAATGACTTAAAACAGAGACTGACTAGCAGCTCCTTTGTTCTCTCTCTCCCTGGTTAAACTTTTGGAGGGCAAAATTCTCTGGCTTCACTCCCACAGAAGCGATAAAAGATGGCAAAGGGATAGAGGAATCTATCAGTCTTGTACTGCCACTCAACCAACTGGTACCCTGAAAAGAAATCACTGACCTGGGAAGGCAGCGGCCATCCCAGGGCCTGCCTGGAGGCACGAGAATTGCAAAAACTCATAAAATGAGACCCACTACATAGTGACTCAGACAACGGATCTGAGTCCCCTTCCCAAATGGGAGCTACATTCTCAGCCCTCTTTTTATTTTATTCTTTCTTGTCTTCTTCCTGATGAACTTTGTTTTTTTTTTTTTTTTCATGCTCAGAGAAGTTTAACATGGATCAGATAGGCAATGCCAAGAACTGGAATTTTCAGTTGAAATGTAGATTTCATTCTTGCTACTTATTTTACATAAATCTACCTAATTTTCTGCATAATTACTTAGGTCCTTTCTAGTTTGATACTGCTCTTTAGTCATGTTTTAACACTATTCATTAATAGTACTCCAGAGGAACCCTTGCATTTGTTTTTTTTCCTATTTTTATTAATATATATATATATATATATATATATATAGCAATGAACTTGGGTATTGTGTGTACATACATATCAAGACAACATTACAATCTCTTCCCTTCCCACTTATTGGACCTCCTACTCTGTCCCCCAGACCCCCAAATCCCACTATCACACCCATTTGATTCTACAGAATGCCTGTATTCTCGGTTTCTCATGTTAGGGAAACATTGTGATATTTTACCTTCTGAGTTTGACTCACTTTGCTAAGCATGATGGTCTCAAGTTGGTTCCATTTACCTAAAAGAGCCTCAAATTTTTCTTTCTTCATTGAAGAGTGGTGCTCCATTGTGTATATATACCACAATTTTTGTATCCATTGGTCTGCTGATGGATATTTTGGTGTCTTCCACAATTTAGCTATTGTTAGCTGTGGTGCTATAACCATGGGCATACATGTTATTCCTTGCTTTTAACTATTTTATTCAGTTTCCTTAGGCATCAGAGAAATGCAAACCAAACCATCACTAAGATATTGTCTTACCCCAGTAAGAATGGTGCATATCAAGGAGTCAAACAGTAATTGATGCCCATGACGTTGCAGGGAAAAAAGAGCCCTTATACATTGCTGGTGGGACTGGAAACTGGCACAGCCACGATGGAGAGCAGTATGAAGATTCCTCAAAAGGCTAAAAATAAATATTCAATCTGATAAACTTTCTCTCTATGACTTCTCCAACTCTGGCCCATCTTTCTATATTGGTAGAAAGAACATGGAAAAGCAGCAGGTACAAATAAGACAAGGTGAGCTGCAACATACAGGCCGTGAAGAACACAAGGTAAAAAAGGAAAAAAGTGAGTCTTTCCAATGGCTGATAGATGGACGATTCAAAGAGAAACAACCTCAGAATTATGGGAGTACAGGAGAAGACTTAGGACAAAACACAAGGTTTAAAGGCCATGTTCAATGAAATTATGGAATAAAATTTCCCAAGTCTAAGAAAAGAAATGAACAGGGCATATAGAACACCAAACAATTTTGATCAGAAGAGATCCTCATCATGACACATCATAATTAAAATACTAGAAACCCAACACAAAGAGAAAATACTAAAAGTTGTAAGAGAAAAACAGAAGGTGACCTACAAAGATAAGTCCATCAGGATAACTGCAGATTTCTCAACACAGACTCTAAAAGCCAGGGCATCATGGAGCAATGTCATCCAAGCACTAAGAGAACTTAAATGCCAACCAAGACTGCTATATCCAGCAAAATTATTTTTTAAATTAGAGGGAGAAATCAAAACTTTCCATGATATAGGAAGCTTAAAGAAATTTGCAGCCGCTAAGCCAGCATTGCAGAGAATACTTAAAGAAAACTTAGAAAATGAAAGGGAGGCCAAAGACACCAATGACCCCAGAGAAAAAGAGTCAACAGCTAGAGGAGAATGAGCTGAGAAAAATGTAAGGCTATGCATGAAAGTAGGGATGAACTGATAGGTAAAAGGATAAACCAAATCAGGCAAAATGTTATTAGTGAAATATGAGTAAATAATATATGGAAGTTAAAAAATCTGAAATAACTAAGCATAGCTATCTATTGCTTTAACTGTAGTATACTTATGTGATACAGATTTAAGTCCATTTAATGTAGCAAATTGATAAAGTCTTAAGCTTGTTTAATGAAGTAATTCACTTTTTGATGTTGAATGTGAACTTATCCTCTTTGAGAGAGGCAGAAAGATAAGCAGCACCAAAATAACTTGGAGGAAAGGTAACATCTAAAGAGAAAATGTAATAAAAAATAGATTGGTATTTTAATCATTTGACTGATATACTTCTAAAACAGTACCAGCTGCTCTATAAAATCTGTGAAATCTCCCCACATCATTATTATTAGTAATAGCATAGTAGTGCGCAAAATAGATAATTACATGCAACACGGGGAATTGACATAAAATCTTAAAAATATGAATGTATGAATATATGGATGGATATGCAGATAAAATTATAAACGGAATCTAGCAGAATGTTAGTAATCAGTGAAATGTGAGTAAATAAGTTATGAAAGTTAAAAAATTCTGAAATAACTAAATCTGCCTTCATATCTTTAAGTATACTTATGTGATATAGATTTAAGTTCATTTAATGGAGTGAAGTGATACAGTTTTAAATTTGTATATTGTACCAATTCACCTATTAGGTCTTTGATGTAAATTTATCCTAAGAAAACTGATTGATATAAAGATAACCCTCCAAATGAACAAATATGTACCTTCCAGTATTCAGCTAAGGCATTTGAAATTTAACTTTTCTTCTTCTTTCTCATATTTTCTAGTCTTCTGAATTACATGCTTGTATTTATTTTCTTATGTGGACTGGTGGGTAAGGCCAGGCTTAAGAATATCAGCAAAGATATAGCAAAATATAGAAAAAAAAGAACTTTTGGCAAATATCCCAGTAAAGGGATCGGCTGGACTCAGAGAAGAGGCATCAAGATTTGATCACTGTGGCCCATTCGAGGAATAGGTAGCTGAGCTAAAGAGTGGTGACTTAAGTGAAATGATTTAGATGCAGAAGATTAATATGTTAAGTACTGTGTAGTCTCTCTGACTTGGGAAACCCAGAACACAGGCATTCTATAGAACCACATGAAGTGATAGCCGGAGTTGGGGGAAGGGATGGGGAGGGTGTGGAAGGGTCAAAAAGGGGAAGGGATTGTAAAGTTAATATGATATGTATGTACACAAAATACTCAAGTTCATTGTAAACATTATGTACTGCATATGTATATTAATAAAAATAGTGGGTTAAATAAGACAAGGATGCAAGAAAAATTGCGACTCTCCTGCCTCAGCTTCCCAAGTGCTAGAATTACAGGCCTGCATCACTGCACCTGGCCATCCTAAAGGTTTAAGGCAGTATAGGAGACAAAAATGAAGGTGAATATGCCAACCCATGGAATAGTGCAATATGTACATCTGTACTTGAAATAGTTACACCCGGGTGACCATCACTTCCCACCACAGTAGTGTGTGAAGAGACCAGAGAAAACTGCAGATGTACAGTGCACCCAAATATACACAGATAATTTAATTTCATATGACCATCATTTACCTCCATATTGAGCATATGGGATTAGAAAGAGCTGCAGCATAGAGAAAGACCGGATTAAAGTGCAGCCCAGGTCCTTGGTACAATTTAATGTCATGTGGCCCGTGCTTATTTCCAAGTTGAACATATGAGAAACTCAAAGAAATTCGTAAGACAGACTATCATATGACTAGAACTCCTAAATGCATCGTGGACTAAATCTATTTCTATGAGCTTGTCGTTAACTTCATATTAACAATATGAGGAAGTCTAGAAAAATCCATGGGACAGAGAAAAATATGAATTGCCCCCTAACTGGATATAGAGTAAGTTCATTTAATGTAGCAATTCACTTATTCAGTCTACGATGTAAGTTTATCCTAAGAAAACGGATTGATGCAATGACAATCTGAATGTCTTTTGAATGTACAAATATTTACTTTCCTGTACTCAGTTAAGGAATTTAAAATTTAACTTCTCTCTTTTTCTTTCTCATGTTTTCTAGCCTTATGAATTTCATTGTTATAGTTCTCTTCTTATGTAGACTGGGCGGGGGGGGTGAAGCCACGTTAAAGAATCTCACCAAAGATACAGTAAGACACAGAAAAAAAGAACTTTGGTCAAATCATCCCAATAAAGAGCCTGCTGGACCCAGACAAGAGACATCAAGATGTGGCCACTGCAGTCCATTCTAGGGGTTAGTGGTGATTTGAGTGGTAAAGTGAGTCAGATTCAGAAGATTAAATATTTTAACTATCACATGGTTTCTCGGATTTAGAACACAAGCATTCTATAGAACCAAATGGTGTGGTAGTGTGTATGGGAGGGGAAATGGGGAGGGTGTGAGAGGCCAAAATGGAGATGGAAAGAGATTATAATATTGATGTGATATGTATGTGCACAAAATACTCAAGTTCATTGTAAAAAGATTTCACAAGCTAGCCTTGAAATTGTCATCCTGAGATTATTAATTTTAATATCTGGAATAAATTATTTATCAACTGTCAGGTTAGACAACTTATTAACCAGTATAAAGAACATGCTTTACATTTTGTAAACAAAGATGACTCATATTTGTGCCAAGTGCCTCAAATAGAATTTGAAGTACTTGCAAAATTCCTTTCATAAGTATGCCATTTTTAGGTCTTGAACGAGGTTGGGGTAGTCTGTAGAATTTACATATAAAGCAGTTTACTGGGGGAGGGACAAAAGGAGAGGGGGGAAGCCCTTGTCACTTTGACAAGATACGTATGTGCACAAAATGCTCAACTCCATTGTAAACCTTAAATTCTGCACTTGTACATATCAATAAAATGGGGAGAAAAAAAAGCAGTTTACCTTCTCTACCTTGACTTATGCAGCTGGATAGCTGGATCTTATCTCTCCCCCCCCCCCTCTCTCTTTTCTGTACTGTGGGTTGAACCAGGGCTTTGGCACTGAACCATATTTCCATTCCTATTTATTAATTTATTTATTTGATGGTACTGAGAATTGCCCTCCAGGCCTTTGTACCGAACTACATCCCCAGTCCATTTTTAGTTTTGATTTTGAGGCATGGTCTCACTGTGTCACTAAGTTGCCCAGGCTGGAGTCACACCTGAGATTCTCCTGCCTCAGTCTCCCGGAGTGCTGGGATGAACCCTGTGCCAGTGGGCTCAGTGACTTCTTTATACTTTGAAACTGAGCCTCACTGAGTTTCCCATGCTAGCCTGGGTCTTTCAACCATCCTGCCTCAGCCTTCCAATTAGCTGGAATTACAGGCACGTGCACTATACCTGTTTTCGCTCTTGTCCTTAAGTCATAGAATAGCTTAAGTTTCTGGATTATTCCTATCATTTCTCTGTTGTGAAGAAACTCTTTAAAGGACAAAATGAAACAAAATAAATCTTTATATATGATGTATCCCATGTATATAATTATTAATATTTGGAGTTTTGTTTCATTGTCTTTGTGGCAGTCTCAAACTGCTTTTGATATAAGGCTTTGATTACTGATCCTTACATGAGCTTCAGTGTTCCTGAACACACAACATATGTAATTAATTATTTCATTATCCTGGTTGGTTTCGGCCACTTAAATGTCTTCATTATTCCTCACTAACAAGTCTTCCTCTCTATGCCACTGTGCTACTTCTAACACTGATTGTGCTACTCAGCTGTCCATCACTGTGACAAAATAATTGAGAAAAAAGCATCTTAAAATGAGACTTATTTGGCTCACGGTTTGAGAGGTCTCAGTCCTTAGTTGGCTGGTTTCATTACTGTCCCGAGGTGAGGCAGCGCATCATGGAGATAGGGCATGGTGGAGCAAAGCTGCTTACTTCATGATGGCCAGGAAACAGAGAGAGAAGGGACAGCTCAAGAAAATATGGGCCACACAAAGACAGGCTCGCAGTGTTGTACTTCCTCCGATTAGACCCCATGTCCCAATGGCCCATTCAGCCAGGAACTCATCAATAAGTTAATCCACTGATGAAGTGAATGCCTTTTCAATCCAGTCACATCTCTAGGTGTACACTAACTTAATCTAGTGGCCAATCAAGACAATCACACTGGTACTCATCACACAAAATGTATTGTTCTTCTGGATAGGCATCTTGTTGGTATCTTTTTGGGTCTATCTACGTGTGTGTGTGTGTGTGTGTGTGTGTGTGTGCATCTGCGTACATGCATGTGTGTGTTTGGCTATATGTGTAATAGCTCTGATGCAGGAATCATTTTTTTTTCAGGGGAAAGGTGGTTTAGCTTGCATAATTTCAGCCGTATAGTGTATAATCATTATTCTTGCCATGGGGAGAAGGTCCAAGGTCTTTTCTTGAAAAGGGAGATTTGGAACAAGCCTGATTTGATTTTTAAAAATATTATTATTATTAATTATTATTATTATTTGGCACTGGGCATTAAGCCCAGGGCCTTTACACTGAACCACACCCCCAGCCCATTTTATTTATTATTTATTTATTTAAAATCAGCTCTTCAAGCTTTACACCTATAATCCCAGCCCTCTGGGAGGCTGAGGCACGAGTATCTCAAGTTTGAGTCCTGCCTGGGCAACTTTGTGAGAACTTATCACAAAATCATAGAAAAACAAAAAACAAAACAAAACAAAAAAAAAACTGAGGATGTAGCTCAGTAGGGAGACATTTTGGTTCAAGCTCCAGTACAGAAAGAAAAGAAAAGAAAAGGAAAGAAAAGAAAATCAGTTCTTCCCATATTTAAGTCATGAGTCCATGGGCAGTGAAATCATATCCGGGACAGACATCAGTCTCCTCTCTTCCCTGCCTGAAGGTGCCTCATACACCCTGGCTTCTAACCTTGCCATCAGTGTGTCACGCAGGCCTACATACTGGCTCAGATGAAGGGTAAGGACTCAGGTCTGCAGGGCCCGTTCCAGTGCAGGCCTCCCCCCCGCCCCCCCGCTTGATTCCTGCCTCCTCTTCTGTTACTTGAACCTCCTGACTCACTTCTCCCTACCTCTGGGCCTCTACCTCTGGGTGCTAACTATAGTGAGTTATTACCTCACCCCTCAACTGAGTGTGTCAACTTTCGTATCTCCTTAATTTTACCCATGATGGTCTCGTTTCCTGAAACCTTCTTTTAACAAGTTCTAGTTGAAGATTTCTTCTTCATTCTTTATGACTCAGCTCTAATGTTTATTCACTTGTGAAATCTCCCTCAAGGCTCTCAGTTATAACTAATTATGCTGGTCACTCTTGGCTACAACTAATTCTTCTAGTATTTCTGATAGTCTAACTTAAACTATTTATTAGCCAGGGCTGGGGGAGTAGCTCAGTGATTAGAGTGCTTGCTTAGGGTACACAAAGCTGTGGGTTCAATTTCCTAGCACCACATAAAATTAGTTGGGCATGGTGGCACATGCCTGTAATCCCAGGAGTGGGGGGCTGAGGCAGGTGGATTGCATGAGTTTAAGGCCAGCCTGGGCTACAGAGTGAGTTCAGGATCAGTCTGGACTACAAAGCCAGACTTTGTCTCAAAAAAAAAAAAAAAACCCACCCCTATTTGTTAGTCAATCTTGGCAGACTCTCACTGGAAGTCCAACAGACCATTGTTTGATAAAAGCTATTTCTTAACCACTGAAACAGAAGTATGGTAAAAAAAAAAATTAGCCATGGTGAGAATGACTAAGTGATTGAGTAGATAGGGGAAGAAAAGTGTGGAAGGCGTATAGCAGTGTTAACAGCTGAGGGCATGTAACGATGACCAGTATCGCACCACTTCTGGGACTCACAGATAACTGCAAACCACTACAAGGGGGACCTGCTAGAAGCCTTGGCCTTACCAGTTGAGGCAGTTGGATGGCGTATTTCAGGGGAGGAAGTGCAGTTCCTGAAATAAGAATGTGACCTAGTCTGGGCAGTGAGCCAATGGTATTTATATAATAGTCACTCGTGACACAGGATGTTCTACATGATCTTAGATCACTTAGACCATTCCAAGGAAGGG
Source organism: Ctenodactylus gundi (assembly GCA_004027205.1). Lineage (NCBI taxonomy): Eukaryota > Metazoa > Chordata > Mammalia > Rodentia > Ctenodactylidae > Ctenodactylus > Ctenodactylus gundi. The sequence continues at coordinate 54,821 of PVKB01001808.1, forward strand.
GTTCTGGGATCTCAGGGCTCTGGAGGTTTCAGGATGTCTGATGTGTTATGTATGTGTAGTTACAGCAAACATTGAGCCACTCAGCTGGGTGTGGCGGTGCATCCCTGTAATCCCAGCACTCTGGGAGGCTGAGTCAAGAGGATCACAAGTTCAAGCCCAGCCTGGGCAACTTACAGAGTTTGTGAGATACTATCGCAAAGTCAAAAATAAAAATGGCCTGAGGAGGTAGATGTGAAAGGCCTGGATTCAGTCCTAGTACACACACACACACACACACACACACACACACACACACACTGAAGTATTCAGTACATTTAGTAGCTACATAACAGAGAAAAAGTTTCAGCTTTAAACTCAATATGTATTAGGAAGATAAGTGTAGGAAAGTGTAGGATATAATTAATGGAACTATAAACTATACCATACTTTTTTATTGTTCTTTGAATTTTTACAATTTTATCTTTTATATAGAGTAATTTGCAATAATTTTTCAACTTTATCTACTTATATTTTTTCCATCTTATTGATACATAGTATTTACATTGAAATTTAGAATTTTGTGCACATACATATCCTGGCAAAACTACAAGTCCGTCCCCTCTCCCTTTCAGGCCCTCCCATACCACAGTCAATGGGGAAATAATGGGTGCTTTATGTATTTTTTGAGACAGGGTCTTGCTCTGTGATCCAGACTGATTCTGAACTCATTACGTACTGCAGGCTGGCCTTGAACTCATGGCAATCTTCCCGTCTCAGTCTTTCAAGTGCTGGGATCACAGGTGTGCCTCTCCACATCAGGCTAATTTTTATTTGGTGTGGAGCAATCAAACCCATGGCTTGTGTGTGCAAGGCAAGTGCTCTAACCACTGAGCTATGCTTTCAGCACTTCTCTATATTTATTTTGATACACAATCTCACAAAATAGCCCAGGATGGCCTCAAACTCAAGATTCTCCTGCTTCAGCCTCCTGAGAATTGGGATTGCAGGTGTGGGCCACCATGCCTAACTTAATACATTTTGAGTGATACTCATCACTCCAAATATTGGGAAGCACAGAGAACAGGGATTAGGCCAACAATAACCAGTATGGAGTGAGGTGGGGCGTGGGGGTGACTGGCTAAAGCTGGGGAACGGCGGGGAAGGTATTTCCTATTTCTGTCTGGAAAGAGAGGTGACCTTAGAGGAATGCAAGTAGCTGAAGACAGTGACTAGAGATAGGAAGGGAAAGAGAAATTTGTGGAGCCTGAGCGAAACTATTGAAACCCTAAAGACTCTTGATTTGGTTCTGCTTTGTATGTGTGGAAAGGGGGAAATGCTTCTTTCTTTTCTTTTCTTTCTTTCTTTCTTTCTTTTTTTTTTTTGAGACAGGGTCTCACTCTGTAGCCCAGGCTGGCCTTGAACACACAGCAAACCTCCTGTAGTGTGGTGGCACCATGCCTGATTTATGTGATGCTGGGGAAGCGAACCCATGATCTTGAACTTGCTAGGAAAGCCCTCTAACTGATGAGCTATGCCCCAGCCCAGATGCTTCTATTTTAAGTCATAAGTTTAAAGAACTTATGTACTTCAGTATTTTTCCAGGGGGAGGTTAGTCCTGGGGATTGATCCAGAGTCTTCACACTGAGGTAAGTCCTCAGCCTCTAAGTGGTAAATTGCCCAGGTTGAGCTCAAATTTGTGATTCTTCTGCCTCAGCTTCCCAGAGAACTGGGATTACAGGCCTGCACCACCAGGCTCAGCACTTTCACGGTTTTACATAGGCAAAATTGAATACTTTTCTTTCTAGAGGAGGAGACTTGGATTAGCTGAAGAACAGAGCTCTGCTTAGGCAAAGCTGTGGAAGGAACCTATAGACCTTTATTAGTGGGCCGAGTGACAATCCCACCACCTTTATTTTTAGAAAAGGGAAATACACCCAATGAACTCTTGTGGTGGCAAATGACAAAGGAAGCATCTTTGTTGTTACACCTGTGATTGTTCCAATGCCCTGGTGTTCTCCAAGAACAGATGTGCTCGAGGCGGGTATCTGTCACATGATGTGCGACATAAACCACATCATTTTCCCTTCTGCACACTTGGTCACCACATCCTGATCTCAAAATCTAAAAATGTAAACTAAACTATGCCCCTTTACAGATTCTATTCTGTGTGTGTGTGTGTGTGTGTGTGTTTGGTTTGGTTTTGGTGATACTGGGGATTGGGCCCGGGGCCTTCACATTGAGTTATAGCCCAGCTCATTTTTAGTATTGATTTTTAGATGTGGTCTCAGTAAGTTGCTGGGTTATCGAGGCTGGGCTTGGATTCGTAATCCTTCTGCTTTAGTGGCATTCCAGCATTTTTAAGTTTTGTTTTAAAATTTTGAGACAGGATCTTGCTAAATTGTCAGGCTGATCTGGACCGTGTGATCCTTCTGCCTCAGCTTTCTGAGTAGCTGGGAGTACAGGCATGGTTTTTCAGACTTAGATTTTGGCTGGTGACCTGTGTCTTATTATAAGGGGAAGGGCTGTACAACTCAGAGAATGAATAATTTTTCAAAATATCAAAACATGATAGAAAATCTTGCATGAGTAAAAGATACCTCTGAAGTACAAGTGAACAGTGGATTCTAAAGCTAACAGTATAAAAGGTTCACTGGTGGTTCTATATCATAACCTTTAAGAAATTACCACTTGCCAATTCGGGGGGATTTCATCAAAGAAAAAATATTCACAGTGATCTGAAAATCTTATTAAAATAGCTTTCCCTTTTCCAGTTGTGTATCTCTAGGAGGCTGGATTATTTGTGAATGGATGTGAGGTACTGGTGATTGAACCCAGGGTCTTCACAGTGAGCTATTGATACATCCCCAGCAACTTCCCTTATTTTTATTTTGAGACAGGAAGGACTTTCCTTCGTCGTCAGGTTACACAGGCTGGACTTAAACTTGTGATGCTGCTGCATCAGCCTCCCACAGCGCAGGGATTGCAAGTTTACACCACCACATCCACCTGATTTGGGTAGGTAGTGGTACTGAGGATCCAGTCCAGGGCCTCCACACTGAGCTTTATCCCTAGATCATTTTTTATTTTTGATTTTGAGTTGGAGTTTTTCTAATCACTAAATTATCCAGGATAGGCTTGAACTTGTGACCCTAGTGCCTCAACTTCTGGCAGTGCTGGGATATCGGCCTGTTCCACCAAGACCAGCTAGTATGTGCATTTTGAAACTCTCAAGGAGATATAACTATACATTTAGGGTTGAAAACTCTTTCCCTATGGTAATATTTTCCAAACTTGCTTAGTCATGCAAATCATCAGAGACAGTCCCAGGTTTAAAACTAATAAATAAAATCTCAGAGGAAAGGCCTAGAAAGTCTGCATATTTAATAAGCAACTCAGGCAATTCTGAAAATGAGACAACTTTTGGAAAATTGGGCCATTCTCTTCCATCCTCCTCGTGTTTTTTGTTTTGTTTTGAGAAAGGATCTTGCTCTGTAGTCCAGGCTAGTCCTGAGCCCATTATGTAGCCCAGGCTGGCCTCAAGGTCACAGCAATTCTCCTGCGTCAGCTTCCCAAGTGCTGGGACTACAGGTGTGCACCACCACAGCCGACTTCATCCTCTTCAATTTTATTGCTGGTGAGCTAACCACTAATAAGTGCATTCCTGAACTAAATTCAACCTCCTGACGTTTACAGTACTCTAACACCCTCAAACGTTCCCCAGACTGCTACTTTTAAATGTGAGACTCTGCTGGAGAAATGGCTAAACTTAAAGAAATAAAGACAGAATAGTCAGTTGTTTGACAAAGTGAATTTTTGCACTACTACGGGTGGAACCTAAATAGACCTTTGCTTATGCTAGGCTAGCGTTCTACTGGAGCGCTGTCCCCCAGCCTCTGTGTGTGTGTGTGTGTGTGTGTGTGTGTGTGTGTGTGTGGTACTGGAGACTGAACACAGGGCTTTCACTGAGCTACATCTCCAGCTCCCTCTCTGTCTTTGAGATAAGCCTTCTCTGCAGTCCAGGCTGGTCTTGAACCCACTATGTAGCCCAGGCTGGCCTTGGACTCAAGGAAATCCTTCTGCCTCAGCCTCCCAAATGCTGGAATTATGGAAGTACACCACATGTCTGGCTAATTTTTATGTGGTGCTGGGGAAATCGAGCCCAGGCCTCACACATGCTAGACAAATGCTCCAACCACTGAGATACACTCCCTCCCCTTTTTATTGTTTGAGACAAGGCCTCACTAAGTTGCTAAGTTGCCCAGGCATGGCTCAAATTTGGGAATCTCCAGCCTCAGTCTGCCAAAGTGCTGGGTTATATGGGCTCATGTTACTGGGCTTGGATCCAGTCTTTTCAAAAATTTTGAGTGGCTGGAGGAATGCACAGCTCTTAGAGCACTTGCCTAGCAAGCACAAGGCCCTGAGCTGGATTCTCCAACACCACGTAAGTGGAGTATGACAGCACACACCTGTAATCCCAGCACTCAGAAAGCTGAGGCAGGAAGATTGCTTTGAGTTTAAGCCCAGCCTGGGTTTCATAGTTCAGGAGCAGTCTGAACTACAGAGCAAGACCCTATCTCAAAAAAAAAAAAAAATTGTTGCCCAGGCTGGCCTTGAACGAGCAGTCTTCCTACCTCAGCCTTCTCACGAACTGGAATTACATCAAGGTACTATTCTTGTGTAGAAAGAGTTGTCCGTTCTCTCAGTATTTAACAGTTTTGTTGATATCTTTTATCAATTTGACTTGGAAAAATGAATTTCGTAGCTGACTCTTTTAGCTCAGGTGTTCAGAGAGTTCAGAGGGATCTCTATCAGAGAACCAGTGAAAACCATTTTTTCTTGGTTATGTTGTTCTTAGGTTGTGTTGTAAATACAATGTCATGTTCTCATCAATTTTAAGGTTAATTGACACAAGGAGGGGTTTAAATGGTTACCTTGGCATGCAATTAAAAAGTGGTTTATGGGAAGGAATCACAGTGGAGAAGTAAAACTTGCTTCATGAGAATGCAAACTAAAATTGCCACTTTTTCTTTTATGGTAAAACAGGAAGAAGGCACTATCAGTATTAAACAGTAATTTCTTGTCTGCCACGCTAGCCATATATTTTTTCATAGTTAGAAATATATAGACCTCACTAACCTATGGTTTTTTTTTTTTTTTTGAGACAGGGTCTTGCTCTGTAGCCCAGGCTGGTCTTGAACTCACTATGGAGCCCAGGCTGGCCTTAGACTCACAGCAATCGTTCTGCCTCAGCCTCCCAAGTGCTGGTATTACAGGCATGTGCCACCGTGCCTGGTTTATGTGGTGCTGGGGAATCAAACTCGGGTACTTTTTACTTGACTTAGAGCTTGCTAGGCAAGTGCTTTAACTGCTGAGCCATTCCTCCAGCCCAGCTATGATGTTTTTGAAGGTTGGATTCAAGTCTTAGTTTCTGTGGGCCACAGGTCTAATGTCTGGCTCGTAATAAATGCTCAACAGTATTTTCTGAATTGAATATAATAATGATCAAATCTAGATCTCAATGCTAAAGTGCTACAAAAATGAGACTTCTATATGGAACATTTCTTCAATATCAATTTATGCCCAATAAAATTCACATTAAAATTTTATTAAACTGTATCAAAAGCTTAATTCTGCCTGGTAAAATAAACTTTTGAAAACAGTGCTTTTTTTTTTTTTTTTTCCTGGAGCGTGACAATGAGGATGTCAAGGGAGAAGAGCCTTTGCTATTTTTCAGTACTGAGAATTGAAGGCAGGGGTGCTCTACTAGTGAGGTACATTTCCAGCCTCCCCTCTTTTATTTGAGACAGGGTCTCACTCTGTAGGCCAGGTTCATCCTGAATTCACTATGTAGCCCAGGCTAGCCTTAAGATTCTTCACAATCCTCCTGCCTCAGCCTTCTGAGTGTTGGGATTAAGGCATGAGCCACCACACCAGCCTTAAGGGTGCTGGGGAATCAAATCCAGGGCTTTGCGCTTGCTAGGAAAGCACTTCAACCGCTGTGCCATTTCTCCAGCCCCCTCCCCTTTGTGTATTTTATTTTGAGACAAGGTTTTACTGAGTTGCTTGGGCTAGCCTGGAGTTTATGACCATCGTGTCTCAGCCTTCTCAGTAGCGGGGATGACAGGTGGGCACCACCACACCTGGCAGACTTTTGTTCTTTATAGCTATCATATTTTTAAAGTCATGAGTAGGTAATTTATAGAACTATTTTAAAGTGACAAGTTTAAATTTTGTCAAGTTTTTGGACTCAAGGAGTTGAACTCAGGGCCTTGCATGCACATGCTAAGCATGTCCTCTGCCACTGAGCTACATCCCTAGCTGTTCACAAGTGTGTACATGGAATCATCTAATCATACAAGTAGAAAATTTGAAGGGGTCCTGGAAATGCCTCCCTCTTCCTCAGCTTCGACTCTCAGATCTTCAGTCTTCTTCACTATTATCTATAAATGGTAGTTGTTAGAATGCGCACAAGAGTATATTTCTCCTGTCAAGGAGTAGAATCTGAAATAAACTTAAATTTGAAAAAAAATAGAAGAAACGGAGGTAGAATCAGGAGATGCGGGTGTAGCTCAGCGGTAGAGTGGACGCTTGGCATCCCTGAGCCCCAGCACACACACACACACACACACACACACACACCGGTGCACACACGGTAGAATCTTGTAAACACAGCTGATTATGTGATTTGCTTTGATGAGTGAGATGTGAGTAATGGAGATACAAGCAGGGGCTTGAAGGCTGCTGTTCCTTAGGGCCCGTCTCGTTGGTGCCCCTGTGTCTTGTCTAACCTGCTGGACAAATGACTCATTCCACCTCTCACCCTACTCAACTGCAAGCCACATGAAAGAGGCCACCTGGGGCTAGTCAGCTCCCTTCTGACTCTCCAACTGACCAGGTTTACCAGACACATAAGCATTGTGAGGTGAAATCAGCCCAGCTTGGCCCAGACCAGAAGTCTCTCACAGCATCATGAATGTTATTATTTAAAGGGTTATTATTTAAAGTCACAGAGTTTTGGAATGGTTTTGTTCTGCAGCAATTGCTCTTCGAAATTTTGAACTTTCTGCTCTGGTCCAATGGGTATATTGAGTTTCCACAAAGCATTCTCTTTACTCTGTGTTAATGTCCTATTGTTCTATAGAAGGTATCCTCAATTCATCTACCTCTCCATGGACAAGGGCTTTCTTTCCTAAATTCCTCAAAAAGGCTTTTTCATTTCTTTATTTGGCTTTGTATCTTTTAAGCATGCCAATTCTAATTTTAAAATTCTATTGAAAATATTTCCACAATTTAATACAACAAGGATAAGTGGGAGTTAATCCACAGTAATGTTACAGAAACATATTTTTGGTTAAATTTATTCTTTTCCACTTTATTACTATTCAACTCAGCAGTCTGTACTTCTTGGATGCATGCATAATACTTTTAAAAACTGCAATTTGTTTTCTTCTGTTTATGTGTTTATGACCAGTTTAGTTAACCTCTCTGAGAGCCCAGCTTTATTTTTAAAAATTATACATACTTTATGGGATTATGATTATTTTAAGAACTCAATTAGGTAGTTAAAATTTTTATTACACTACACAAAGAGCAGGCATTCTGCAAATAATACTCTTCATTATAAATAAAGTCTCATGTTAAGATGCAGGAAGTAGAAGCCATAGACCCTTGTGACAACAGGGAATCATGGCACACACCTGTAATCCTGGCACAGTGGGGGGCTGAAGCAGGAAGATTGCAAGTTTGAGAGAGGCTGGGAAATTTAGCAGTTTCAAGAGACCCTGCCATAAAATAAAAGAATCTAGCAAGGGCTGGGGACACAGGTCAGTGGAAAGCACCTGTGTTCAATTCTTTGTATTGGAAAAGAAAGACAACTAGAAAGACAGAACTGAATGAATCTTGCTACTCAAGAGTGGCCCTCTGTGGAAGAGTGGCTCTGTTATGCCTTGGGCAAGCGCTGGTATATCACATATGCAGAGTGTCAGCCTCCACTGCAGATTCACTAATCTCGTACTTGATAATATTCCCAAGGAAGTTTATATGCATTTGAAAATTGGAGAAGCACTACCTTAAAAGGTCACTTTTGACATTTCTTTTTAAAATTAGAACTATTAACACATATTCATTGTACAAATTCATGGACTTCACTGTGCCACTCCCGGGTATGTGTGCACATCACGCCTCCGTCTTGTGGCCTTCGCTGGTACCTTGTCCACCCCTCCCCTCCGCCTTGGCTCCCTTTATTTTCTCAAATAGTCCCCTTTTACTTCCAGGTCATCTTTTTACATTTTTAAAAATTATTTTTTTCTTTTACTTTTGAGACAGAGTCTCACTAAATTGCCCAGGCTGGGTTCTAACTTGCAATCACCTGCCCCAGCCAAGTACAGTGGTGGGATTATGGATGTATGCACCTCACCTAACTTAAAAAATCATGTTTATTGCAGGTATTTAAGATGTAATGCTTGATGTTTGGATGAACTTATCTTGATATACACATACATACATACATACTACCCAGTTCATACGTCCTTTTCCTTTCCTTTCACTTGTTTTTTGCAGTAATAGTACATAAAATGTAAAAGTCCTTAAGAAAAGGCATGGTATCTGTGAGCTGTTCTGATATTGTATGTGCACAATTAAGCACTTATAACTACTGGATCAGATTTTTATCTAATTTCATTATTTTATTTTATTGGAATTACCTCTCTTTTTCCTCCTCCTCCTTCATTATTCTTTTGAAAGTGGTGGGGATTGAATCCAGGATCTTTGCATTGAGCTGCATGCCCAACCCATTTTTAAAATTTTTATTTGATACAGGATCTCATTAAGTGACTAAGTTGCAAATGCTGGACTCAAGTTTGAGATCTGTCTGCTTCAGCCCTCCAAAGCATTGGGATTATAGACCTGCAACACCATGCCTGGCTGGGAATTTCAGATAATGAGCAAAAGTCAGACTGCATCATTGCATGCATCATACCAATAGTAATTTCTCCAGGAGAATTGATAGAAAATGTTTCTTTCAAACTGCCATGCTGGGACATAGATGTGATCCCAGCCCTAGGGAAACTGAGGTAGGAGGATTGCAGTTCCAGAGACAGACTGGACTACATAGGCAGACTCTGTCTCAAGAAACAAATAAACAAAAATGGAAGGATTTCTTTCGTCTACAAACTTTAAAACTAATTTATTTCTATTATGTAAGTGTGAAGATAGAGGGACTTGTAGGCTTAATACTGGTCTTGAAAATAATTCATCTTAAAAGGTATTTTTTATTAGCTTCAAACATCTTTCTTTTCATCCCCAGGAATTAAAGAGCAAGACTAGACTTCTAAAGATCAGGAGAGGGAAAGGAGTTGTAAATTTCTGGGGCATATATGTGCACAAAATACTCAAGTTCAATGTAAACATTATGATACACACACACACACACACACACACACACACACACACACATATATATATATATATATATATATATATATATATGTACATATGCATACACACATGAATAAAGTGGGAAAAAGAATGGCAATTGACTTGTAATTGTAAATAGACAGAAGTTAGGTAAACCAGGGTCACTATTCCCCAGGTGCAGACTGGTAATGGCCCATGGCCTTGGAAAGACCAAGCTGCCAAGACCAAGGACAGATGAACAGCTACAGAAGCTCCGCCTCATATTAGTGAGCTCCTATCAGGTTCTAATGCCACAGCTGATCTGACAGGAGGTGGAGCTTTGCTTCCCGCTTCCCTCCTCCTGGCCATTTCAAAGCAGCCCTGAAACAACCTATTACTTAACAGGTACTTCCTGTCCCCCACCCCCGCATCTCCTTCTTGGGAGAATGGTCTTAAACTAAAACTGTCCCCAGTATCAAAAAGGAGTGGGACCAATGGAAAACAAAGCCAGATCCTGTATCTATCAACCAATGCATACATTTCCTTGTCGTTTACGCAGACAGAGGCAGGGCTGATGAAGGATATTTCTTTTTGTACTTTTAGCACTGGGGGTAGAGCCAAGGTCTTGCCAAATAGCTAAATTGTTATGTTCAAACTTGAGATCCTCCTGTTTCAGCCTCCTTGAGTGCTGAAATTATAGGTGTATGCTACCATATCGGGCTGAGAGAGGGTTTAAAGCAGACTGTTGGAGACCTGGTAGAGAATTTCTACCCCAGGAACTTTTCTTCACAGAAAGGAAATCTGGAGTTTGACAGCACAATTTTTTTTTTTCTTTGACAGCACCATTTCCTCAAGCCTAGTCGCTCATACCTGGAATCCCATTACTCTGGGATGCTGAAGCAGGAGGATCACAAGCTCAAACACAGTCAGGGCAATCTAGCAACATAGCAAGACCCTGTCTCAAAAACAAAAATAAAAATAGAGTGAAATGTAGCTCACTGGGCTTGATCCTCAGGAAGAAAAAAAGACAGCATTATTTTCACTTCTCCATTGCTTTGTAAAAGAATGTTATTTAGACTTAGGTTCCAGTTTCTCCTTCTCAGCTCTCATGCATTTTTGGCTGCTTTTAATACGAATCAGTGCTACGGCTTGATAAAAATAGATTCAAGGGGGAAAAGACTAAGAAGAAACAGCCCAGAAAAAATGTTCATTTTTTAAAAACGTGAAACTTTCTCGGGAATATGAACACACTTGGCTTCAGAATGTGTTTTCTGTCATTCTTAAGAACTTTTCCCTGGAGCTGGGGATGTAGCTCAGTGGCAGAGTGCTTGCTTAGAGTGCCAGACACCACTGCCCCACCCCCAGCAATGGAAAAAAAAAAACACCCTCAATTGCACAATCTGGGGGAGTTGGACTATATCACTATTATGTGGGTTTAATTTTCATAGGCCCTTTTCCTTCTGGCCAGCGTGTAAGAACTGGAGCTAGTGAACTTCTGTCAACTGCTAGAAAACACATATTAGTATTTTCATTAGAAATCTGAATATAGGGTTATAGCTGAACTTCTTGGAGAGATGAATTATGGGAGCCACTAGCATGTTTAAATTTGAAGATTTACTATGCTCATTTTTTGTGTTATTGTTCAGAATATTTGAAAATGCAGGGGCAAGAATGTTCCTTCTTTCTTCCTTTTTTTTTTTTTTTTTTTTTTTTTTTTTTTTTTTTTTTTTTTTTTTTTTTTTTTTTTTTTTTTTTTTTTTTTTTGCAACACTGGGGATTGAACCCAGGACCTTCACACGTAGCTACATCCCCAGCTCCTCCACTACCTTTTTTCCCCTAAATATTCTGAGGCAGGGTCTCACTAAGTTGTTAAGTTCTCAGAATGAACTCCAACTTACAATCCTCCTGCCTCAGCCTTCCAGAGTGCTGGGATTAAAGGCCTGACTCTTATCTCTTCTCAACATATAATTTTAATCTATTTGTTCAATGTATCCTTTTCATTTAAGTTAATCTTTTACAGAGGCCCCAGTAAGAACAGATGCCAACAGATTTAAGATTCCCTTTCCATTCCTTCTTTCAAAAGTCTGAGATTCAAACAAAGAAGGATAATGATACACTTGGGTTTAGGATAAAAATCAATGCAAAAAGTTGAAATTCTCCACAGATTTTGCTGAGTCTTTTGTCTCCTGGTATTATTAGAAGTAAAGCATTAGAAGGTCAAAGAGGGGTTTATGGAAGTACTCATCTATATGAGCCTCAAGGAATAGGTGAATAAATGACATCACCAAAGTGGAAGTTCTCCATTATTCGACTAGAGGGTAGAGCAATTTTCTCTTTAGGACCAAGGCCTTCTCTTAGCTTCAGGAGCAGATGCTTCTGTGTCTCAGGTCCTGTAAATCAGATTTCTGAGGGAGAGAAAAGAGGTCAACAGAAGAAAAGAGAGTCAAGCCCTGTCATGCAGGCCTGTGATTCCAGTACTCGGGGAGGGTAAGGCAGTAAGATCACAAGTTCAAGCCCAGCCTGGGCAATTTAGTGACTTAATGATACCCTGTCTCAAAATCAAAGATAAAAAAATTATAAGCTGGAGATATAGGTCAGTGTGAAGACCCTGAGCTCAATCCCTAGTAGTCTCAGACCCTTACCTATCTCCCCTTTTGCCCCCAAAGAAACAATTACTTGCTGTAAAACTGTCAAGTCTTTCCAGGGGCACTTCAACTCAGAGGTAATGGTAGAGCTTTGAGGTTTGGTGTTAGGGATCTCTGCTAGATCACGATGGGCAGATAGTGTCAAACAAAAGGAAAGGATGACAATTAGAAATCAGAAAACAAAATATTATACGGGCTTGGTAATCTCTTGAGCGTTCAGGCCCTTCCTTGCTACTTCCAACTGAGGTCAAGTCTAGGGCACGAGCCAAGCAGAGGGGGAAAGAAAGAAAGAAAGAAAAATTAGCCAAAGGGGATGAGCTGCTCTGTGTGGTGTACATGGCTTTAAATTTGAAATATCTGGAATTAAATTAAATTTGCCTGTTTAACTTGTATCACATTTTACTTTAAATCCTTTTTTTTTCTACTGAAAGAATTTCAAAATGCTTTAGAAGCTTTACAAATGCAGTAATCATATTATTTGATGGTGAAGTGAAAATCTTTCTGAGGTGGAAAACAGTAGTTATTCAAGGGCAGACAGCCTACATTACAATCACTTATAGTCCAAATAATGAAATCTCTAGCACACAACAAGCTATACAGCTTCATAGGAATTCTGAATGTGTACTTAATAAAGCAATTATAATCTGTCATCCCATCCACAAGATGAGCACTACAGTCATGGAGCTTACCTTGTAGATTTCTTTGGTATAAATTAAGCCTACCGGAATATGACTAAGAATTTTAAATGTAATACTAATTTTACTCTATGGGAAATGTGGCATGTTCCTAAATTTTAATTGTTTATGTTAATTTAATAGAATGTCAATTAAAATTAATCCTTTGCAGAGAAAGTACATTAACATTTTAATGGAATATTGTAATTTTGTCTACAGGAAACTGTAATTATAAAAATTATGAAGATAAGCTGTGAAAAATGAATATGTGAAGGTAATATTATTTTTCAATGTGCTACGTGGTGCATTACCGTGAGAAAGTTTATTTTGATGTCACTTGTACTTTATTTACTTTTCTTAGAGACACAAATCAAATTCAACTATAATAACTCTGGTCTATGGCATTGAGTTGGAAGGCACTGGTGACTATACATATCAGGGATAAGGGAAGTGAGAGAGAAATTCAAAGTAGTGAGCTTGGTGAATGCTGGAAAGATAAGTGAATGTACGGCTTTTGGGATCAGAAGATGAAAGATTGGATTTCATTTATGTGCAGTAATGAACCATCCATAAGTACAATTTTGGAGACTGCCAGGCAGAGATACAGAGTCTGGGGATACAGATATATGGGTCCTCCAAAGAGGCCAGTGGAAATGTGGCAGGTGATGAGTTTACCAAAATGAAGCATGAAAAAAAAAAAAAGGAGAGTCCTAGGAATAGACGAAGCCAGCACTCTGGGAGGCAGAGGCAGAAGGATCACAAGTTCAAGCCCAGCCTGGGCAACTTAGCGGCTCAGTGAGGCTCTCTCTCAAAATAAATAAATAAACAAACCAATAAATAAATAAAATGGCTGGGTGGGGGGGTACCTCATTACCCAGTTGCCCAGGCTGGCTTCAAACTTGCAATTCTGTCTCAGCTTCTCAAAGTGTGAGAGCACTGGGATTTATAGGCATATGCTACCGCATGTGGTTGAATTATTGGAGTATTTAAAATTATACACACACACACACACACACACACACACACACACACTCCCCAAAGTACTGGGATTATAGGCATGCACCATCAGGTCTGGTGAAAAAGCTATACTGTACATGGTCAAAAAGTATGCTTTAGGAAGACAGAATTTATCGTGAGATACTTGAAGTTTGATGTAATAAATTTGTACATTGAACAGTTTGTGTGTGCATGTGTGCATAGATATAAACATATATGTTGAACATATATATATATATTTCTCTACTTAGGGAAAAGCAATGAAGAATTTTTTTTTTCTGGGACTAGAAGTTGGCACGTAGGCTGCGACAGAAAGACCTATTTCTTTCTTGGTACCGGGAATCAAGTCCAAGACCTTTGCACTGAGCTGTATCCCCAGTGCCACCCCCACGTCTTGATTTTCAAATAGGCAAATTGCCAAGTTGCGTTGGCTGGGCTCAAACTTGTGATCCTCCTGCCTCAGAATCCTGGAGTGCTGGGATTTCAGGTCTGTGCCACTGGGCCCAGGTACAAAGAGCTACTTTTGAGAAATTAGAGAGCAGTAGGAGCACTTGGAGGTGAGTACACGGTGGCCAGGGCTGAGGATCCCATGAGGACCGAGTGTGCAGTAGGGGTACCCATGGATGGTTTTACAGAAACAACTTAGAAGACATTTTTTTCATATCAGCTGAGGTAATTGAGTAGCAGGGATAATATTTACTTAGGAGAACAAAAACTGAAGCAGTAGCTTTTACCTACAATTCAGGAGATAGAGGGGAAATCACATAAGATTTCAGCTACAAAGGATACAATTCCATTGTATTATAGCCAACAAAGAAAAAGCTCAAGATTTGTCGAGAGAGAAATGAGTGACAAGCTAACTTCACACAGTGCCAACTTTTTGATTACAGCTTTTTTTTTCCTGGAAATGATTTTCATAAAGGGACTAAGTTAAATGACAAAACCCAGAGAGAAGCAGAAGGTTAGATATCACATGACTACACTAATATGAGAAACCTAAAGTATAAATATATAAAAGAGCACGATAAAAGAAAGACGGCAGGAAGGGAAGATGGACTTTGTAGAGAGGAGAGGAGGATCTGAGGATGGGCACACAGGAGCACAGAAAAGAGAAAAAGAAGTAGAGATGAGTAATAGGAAGCCATATGTTTGTGTACCAATTCTCCAGGTTGAATGTAATTAGCATGTAACATAATTGCTTGCTGATAAAAATAATAATTTTGAGGAAAAAGTGAGTGTAATTAAAATTCTGCATTATAATGTAGCAATTTTTTTTTTTTTGAGACGAGGTCTCCCTTTGTAGTCCTGACTGGTTCTGAACTCACTGTCTTCATCCAGGCTGGCCTCAATCTCACAGCAATCTTCCTGTCTCAGCCTCCAGAGTGTTGGGATTACAGGTGTGCACCACAGAGCCAGGCTCAAGACATAACGATTTAAGTCCACCTCATATTCATTTCTTCATGTTATTTCCAGTTAAGTTCTTGGGGAACCCATCAAAGAATGTTTCTGCAGTTAGGTAAGACCCACTCTAAGATATTCATGTGGTTTGTGGTTGAACCTCCAGGTACACTAAGGTCAAATAAAACAGCATTTAGCCCTGAAGCAATATAACCTTTTGATCAAGGCTAAATCTTTGATGGGCCATCAAAGCCTGGAGATCTCTGAGGACCTGATTTTATAGAATTACACTGCAAATGAACTTGCCCTTGGGGCCATGAGCCTGATGGTTCCTGCCAAAGACAGGTCAAGTGAGACTTGAATGGCCTTAAGAAATTGTCTTTATGATGGTTCCTGTGGACAAATCTGCCTTTTCAACTGGATCTAAGTAGCATCCCATGAAATTGTACAGGAAACGATGGAAGACTATAAAAGAAATAAAAAATTCTAGTACACTTTTGAAGATAAGATTTTAAAGATAGATAATGGAACAAAGGCACATACAGAAAACAATCAAAACTCACAAGGTGGAAATGTTTACCAATTAAGGGTTTGATTAGCTTTGATCTGACAGGTAGAAAAGAACAACTTAAGAAAAGTCATTTTCTGTTAGCTCCAGATAACTGATTCTGGAAATTTTATTTCTTTCAACATTTTTCTTTTATTATTTTCATTAGTATGTATTTGTAATATATAATAATAGCAATCAGCTTGAGAAATTGGTGCATTTCCATATCATGTTTTGATCATTTCTGCTTCCCTTTCTACACCCTCACCCCCCAATTCTCTTCTCCACAAAGTCTATCTTCCTAATTTCTTTGAAAATCTTAATTTTTAACATTTTTTTTTTTCTGTTTTGGGGCAAGAAGAACTGATCCGTTTTCAGACAGTCCTATCTGACCTGTAGAAAAGATACAGATTATAATATACTTGAACTGTGAAATCAAATAAAATTAAAGATGACTTTAAAATACTAGTTTGTAAAATGAAAAGGTAAAACACACGCATAGTAGAAATTTCTAAAGGGTGGAGAATGAAAAGTCGTCTCATTCTGGAAAGGAAATTGCTTGTTTTAATTTTTTTGTATACCAACATAGAAAGAAATATCCTACTGAAAATAACTCTATGTATATCTATGCCTCAACAATACAAACTGGAACAGGAGAGTTTTTTTATGTGTTTGTTTTCTTGAGACAGGGTCTTGCTCTGTAGTCCAGGCTTGCCCTGAACTCAGTGTGCAACCCAGGCTGGCCTTGAACTCACAGCAATCTTCCTGCTTCAGCCTCTCAAGGGCTGAGATTACAGGTGTGTGCCACCATGCCTGGTGGCCTGGGTGGAACATAAGTTCTTATTAAACAATGTATCTTAGAGATCCTTCCCTATTACTAGGTGTAAATCCACTTTACTGTGATAATCATATTGTATGAATACTTAAAATGTTGGCAGGTGCTGGGAAGTGACTCTCTAAATATGTTTGCATTCCCTTTAATAGTGTTCAGGAGTGCCTGTTTCTCCACAATCTTGTGCATGTAGTACACTACCAAACATTTTACCTTTGGCAATTGGAAAAAGAAAACTTTTCTCTTTGTATTTTGTTTGTTTGTTCATTTCTGTGGTACTGGGGATCAAGCCCAGGGCCTTCACACCGAACTACACCCCCAGCCCATTTTCACTTTTGAATTTGAGACAGTTTCTCCCTAAACTGTCCAGGCTGGGATTGAAATATTTTTTGCCGACATTAATATTTTCATTAGCCTGTATTTTCAATACATAATAATAATATTTAGCTTGAGAAATTCGTGCTTTTTCTGAGGCAGGGTTTTGTTATGTAGCCCAGCATCGTCCTGAACTCACTATGTAGCCCAAGCTGGCCACTAACTCACGGTAATCCTCCTGCCTCAGCCTCCTGAGTGCTGGGATTACAGGCATGTGCCACCACATTAATTTTTATATGGTGCTAGGAAATCGAACTCGTGGCCTTCTGCATGGTAGGTAAGCCCTCTAACCACTGAGCTAGGCCCCGGGCCTAAGAAATTGGTGCATATACACATCGCATCCTGGTCGCTTGTACTTCCTTTCCTCATTCCAAGCTCTTCACCTCCCCCATCTCCTTCCCCTCTCCACAAAGTGGGCTCAAACTTGTGAACCTCCTGCCTCAGCCTACCAAAGTTCTGGGATGGAAGGCTTGTACCACTGGGCCAAGCAAACTTCTGTCTTTGAATTTTAAAAGTTATAAATAAGGTTGAGATTACTTGTAAAAATGATACATTAATGATGAAACTGAACATTTTAGATCATACATGACTGCGAATCTCTTTCAGAAGACGGTCACATTTATTATAGCAAAAAGTAATTGTGATGATAGGATTCTTACACAATGTGTAGCATCAAACACTTTTTTTTTAATCCAGAGAGACTTTCATAGATAAGTTTCATTTTTTGAAAAAGGGGAAGAAGCCCCATTCTGTAACTCGATGTGGGTTTGTCAGTTACTTCCTCCCCATTTCCTGGGACTTCCCATTGCTTCTTTAGCACAAATCAGACTTAAATGAAAACAGCTCTTTTTCCCCCGTAGGATCAGTTATAAAAAGAAATCGCAAGGCAGTGAGCAGCTTCACATCTTGGTCTCAACCGTGAAAGATTTGCAAACATTTCTGGGAAGAGCCCTGGCTGGCTAGTTCGGCTCTATCGGGCCAATTGCTGTGTTTGCGCAGACCGAAAGGAACTGACTGGTTACTGAAGGTAAGAGAAGGGGGCGACGGGCCCTCCATTTCGGCTCACCTGTCCTCACCCTCTCACCCCTCTCGGCCCTTTCTCATCGGAGCTCATGGGCGATTTTGTGACATCTAAACGTGTCTTTTTTCCCTTAGCTTACTAAATCGGAGGTGCGTGGGAGATTGAGCAAGCACTCAATGCAACTGGACAATACATTGAGCCAAACTTTTCCTTTTCTTAGCTTCCCACGTCCACATGTTGGGCATTTCTAAACTATTGTGCTAACCTGACATTTGTGACTGATTCGTCAAACTCTTTGTTGTATAACTGTGTTTTTTAATCAATTGCTATATTACTTTAACATCTGCATTATTAACAGGAGGTCTAAGAACTTAGAAGGACAACACAGATCTTGAATTCAGTTGCAGAGATGAATCTTAGAGAACAGTTCAGCCATAATGAAATTCCATTGGATTTCACTCTCAGTTATTTGGTTTAATGAGTTTATGATGGTGGTGTTGGTGTCGCTGAATGTAGCTGATGTGGCAACGATCTACAGAGATGTTGTTTTCTGAGTTGTTATCTGGGTGATTCAGAGAGAGCCTGCCTTCTGGTATTAAAGACAGGGCATGCATGGGTGGGTTTTTGTTTAACCTTGACATCTGCTCAAATATTCTTTCTCTTACGCACACATCTTTCTCTGCTTGGGTAGAGCCCTGGTTTAGTCGGAATAATTGTGTTGCTCTTTTATTACATTCCTTGCATAGGTCAGGCAGAGACAGTTGTTTCTAAGCCTCAGAATCTTCTCATAGGAGTGAAGAGTATTTGAAGTCTATGTTGGACATTGTATCACAATGGCTAATTTGGCAGGCTGTGCTGGCACAGGCCTGTAATCCAAACATGGTATGCATCTGAGGCAGGGGCATTTCAAGCTTGAGCCCAGCCTGGGCAGGTTAGCAACTTAGTGAGACTTTGTTTAGGAAAAAAAAAAAAAGATGGGAATGTATCTGAGTGTGAAGGTCCTGGGTCCAAGTCCCATTACTAAAAAAAGAAGGCAATTTTGGAAATTTACAGTAGTTCAGTAATTCTATTATCTCAGAATAAGGCAGTGGTTGAAATACTTACTTCAAGTCTCTAAAACATCTCTAATCACATATATAATGATTTTAGATATATACATATTGTTCCTCTAGGCTCTCCACAAACGTGATAGAATATAAATGTGCCTTACTTAACTAAATACAGTTGTTTCTCCCTAAATTTTTATTCTGCAGAGTTAAAAACCTATATAAAAATTGAGAGAGCTGAACCCAATGGCATAGGCCATAATTCCAGCGCTCTGGGAGATTAAAGCAGGAGGATCTCAAATTTGAGCTCAATTTGGATACCTTAGTTTGGGTAACTTAGTGGCTTAGCAACAACCTGTCTCAAAAAAGAAAAATGAAAATAGGCTGGG
Organism: Ctenodactylus gundi; assembly: GCA_004027205.1. NCBI lineage: Eukaryota > Metazoa > Chordata > Mammalia > Rodentia > Ctenodactylidae > Ctenodactylus > Ctenodactylus gundi. The sequence continues at coordinate 74,116 of PVKB01001808.1, forward strand.
GCTGTAGTTCAGTGTGAAGACCCTTGGTCCTGTCTGCAATGTTGCAAAAACAGAGACTAGTACTCTGAACATCTGTAGTCCATGATGTGGATTAATCAGGTACATCATTGTGCCATATTCTTCTCTCTCTCTCTCTCTCACATTGAGAATATACTGTTGACATTTGGACAAATATCACCTAAATTCTTGAGCTTATACCTCCTAAAAATAAGGGTAGTATTTTACATAATTACAACACACTTACGACATCAAGGATTTTTTTTTTTTGTGTGTGTGTGGAACTCAGGGCCTTCACACTGAGCTACATCCCCATCCCCTGTTATCTTATTATTTTTATTTTTATTTTGAGACGGAGTCGTCTTGTTAGGTTGTTCAGCTGCTCAGGCTGGAATGGAACCTGCAATTGTACTGCCTCCCTCAGCCCCCAGATTATAGGCCTGTGCTACCAAGGTCAGCTGACAGCAGCACAATGTAACATCAGTAAATGTTATCTAACATGACTCATGTTCAAATTTTTCCAGTTATCTACATGTTCTTTAGAACTTCTTATTCTTTTTGAAGTCCAGGACCCAATCAAGGATCTTGCATTGGTGCTTGATTGCTGTACTTACAATTAGGTGAATTTTAATGGTAATAAGCATAATTAATAATGATTAACAATTATAACATCATGGAAATTAAACATGACATTAACACAATACTGTTATAATTAGGTTTCTTTTTATTTATTTCTTTTTTTCTAGTACTTGGGATTAAACCCATGGCCTTTGAGCCCAGTTGCATCCCCAACACTTTTTATTTTCTATTTTGAAACAGGGTCTCTTTAAGATGCTAAGTTGCCCAGGCTAGGCTGGAAGTTGAAATCCTCTCTCCTCAGCCTTTCATAGTGCTGGATATGTACTGGCATGCCTGGCTAGTTTTTATTTTTTTTTAGTCTTCTGTTTTGTGTCAAAATACATTAAAGGCAATTTGAAAAAGTGACCATAAGTTTTAGTTTATCAGTTTATGAGATGGCAATAAAGAATGCAAAATATTCATATTACAACAAAAATATATCTACTAATATTTCTGCACCACTTTTACATATTCTTACATAAGAAATTTCAAAATCATATTAAGCCCTTGGAAGGAGCTGTTACCTTTGGACATAAGAAACTAGGAAGAACCTAACACAAAATTATTTATTTACTTGGTGAGGTTAGTTGGAAAAAAATTAGGACTTTCAATTTACAACTTATTGTCTTAGTGATCAAGCTAGACTTTCATTAAGTGAGAATCATTTCATTTTTGAAAGAAGAGTAGATAATCCAAATTAATGTTTTATAACAAAAACTGAAACAAAGATGAGTGATACTTTAGAGCAAGAGTACCCAACCCCAAGGCTGTGGACGGTACTGGTCAGTGGCCTTGGAAGAACTTCCCTCCTGCTGCTGCTTGCCACTTCAAAGCTATGCCCCAACAACCTACCAGGGACACTTTGCACATAGTCTATCCTTGGGAGAATGAGCTGCAACTAAACTTATCCCAGGTGTCAAAAAGGTTGGGGACCACTGCTTTAGGGGAATGAAATTAAGTAATGGGAATACAGTCTATATAGCTGAAGAACTAAAGAACAGAGAATTTGCAAGATAAGAGTAAGGACACGCCTGGTGCTACTTTATAGGAGGAAGGCCTCTGTGAAAAGATTCTTTCTTTGGGGTAAAACTCTTGCGTCATTGACTAAAAACAAACGAAACCTTATAATACAGATTGGTTGTATTACCTAAGTGAGCTCATAATCAAAAGAGTATTTAAGGTTCTTTTCTTTTTTTTGACATAGGGTCTTGCTCTGTGCCCAGACTTGTCCTGAACTCACTATTTAGGCCAGGCTAGACTCAAATTCACAGTAATCCTCCAGTTTCAGCCTTCTGAGTGCTGCGATTACAGGCATGTACCACCACACTCTGCTAATTTTTATGTGGTGCTGAGGAATCAAACTCAGAGCCTTGTGCATGCTTGACAAGCATGTAACCACTGGGCTGTGCCCCAGCACCTCAAATTTTTCAATGATAACTTTTCAGTGATTTATCTGCGAGTCTGCAAGATCAGTAAGGTTTTTCTTTTGTGGTACTAGATATTGAGCCCAGAGCTTCATGCTTGCTAGGCAAACACTCACCATTGAGCTGCAGCCCAAGGCTTTTTATTCGTATTTTGAGATGGGGTCTCACTAGTTTATCCAGGCTGGCTGTCTTCACTCCTCAGCTTCAGAGGTAGTTGGGATTACAAGTGTGTGGCCTGGAGCCCAACTTAATGAAATTGAGTTAGAATTCTGGGACTTACTGGGGACCATTATGCTGAAGGAAATAAGCCAGACACAGAAAGACGAACATCATATGTTCTCCCCAATATGTGGAATCAGAAGATATACCTTGGAAGTAGAAGTGACACTGTTACTAGTCAAGAGGACGAGAATAAGAGGGAGTGGAGGAGGTGTAAGGGAGGGTAATGGGGGATGGAGTTGGTAAAACATATCATAAACACTGAACCCTCTTAGTTACTTTTTCGTTGCTGTGCCTCAATACCCAACACCCACAAACTTAGGAAAGGAAAAGTTTATTTTAGCTCACAGTCTCGAAGGTCACAGTCCATTCGGGGGTGGCCAGCAACAATCGAAGTACGTGGCAGAGAGAGAGGTGGAGGCAGCTTCCCCGACAAAACAGGAAGACAAGCTGAGGCTAGTTGAGACTAGTCCCCCGTCCTCCAGGAAGGCAGGTGCAGCTTATGTATCCTTTCAGGTCTCCGCCCAGTAACTAGTCCCTCCTGCATCCAGGTGTGGCCACTACACGCCGTTAATCCTAACTTAACTGCAACCCACCCTTCCACACCAGACCCCAATCCACCAACATCACATGGTTCCATTAAAATACATGAGACTTTTGGGGGACACTCCAGATCCTAACCACAACAAACCCCTCCCAGAACATATCATAAACTTTGAAGCCCCGCCCAAACGTGGGACGGGTGGTGCAGGAGGGTGATGGGGTGACAGAAACCAAAGCCTGTTGTGCACGTGTGTCATCTGCCAAAGTGAAACACATTCATCTACAACCGATGACAAACAGGGTGAAGGAAAAGGCAGGCAATTTGTAATTTAAAAAGAGAAAAAGATTATGAGACCTACAATTTATATTATAGGGGAAACAAGGAAGTAAAGTAATCTCTGGCTTATACAACCTATGCATGATCTTAAAAAGTCACTCTTAAATTTGAGGCAAGCATAAACTCATTCATCTAATTGAAACTTTTAAAAAATGTTCAGGAATGCCAGTGGAAGCAATTAATATAAAACATTGCAGCAAAGAGAAAAAACTGGTTCAAGCTACTTGAGAGGCAATTTGGTAATAGCTGTGATCTAGTAATTTCCTGCTCTGAATCTGGCCTGAGGAAATGTGTATGGAGCATATGCGCTGATTACACATAATGAAAAAGCAAGACAAATCTCAGTGATCGCTGTGAGAAAGATTTACTAAAATAAGATATGCCTACAGATACATTATTTCATAACTTGCTGAAATATAGGTCTATATAAGCCCATAATGCTGGTACATGGGAGCCAAGACCTAGCTTGGCTCCAGAGCTATGAAACAGCAGATGAAAGTTTCCTGTCTTTTTTATTTTATTTTATTTTATTTTATTTTACTAGCACTAGAGATTGACTCTAGGGTCTTTGCACTGGGCCACATCCTCAGTCCATTTATTATTATTATTATTTTTTTGAAACAGGGTCTCCTTAAGTTACAAAGTTTCCCAAGCTGGACTGGCACTTGCGATCCTCCTATCTCAGCCTCCCAGAGTTCTAGGATTACAAGCCTTCACCACCATGCCTGGCTAACATTTCCCAAGGTTATATCCCATGATGCTGCATGGCACTGTGTGACCCAACATATTCCTCAAGGGCTGGGAACTGTTCTGGCTCCTAGCCACGCCCATTTTCTCTATTCTCCACCACTCCCCAGTCTTCTCACTTTCATTTTGCTATTGACAATTACTCCTTCATCCCAAAGGCTGCCCCGATGTGTTATTTTACTGTTTCTGGCAGGACTCATGCAATCCTGAAGAGTACCTTGATTGTAACAGAGTAAAGCGGGGCTCCCCCACACCCAGGACCTTGACCAGGCTTGGAAGACAGAGGAGTGGGAAGCAGTAGGTGAGCTGCAAGAGAAACTCCACTTCCTGTTAGCACACTCCTATCAGGTTCTAATGCCACTGCTGATCTGACAGAGGAGGAGCTTAGCTCCCACTCTCCTTCTGCAGCTACTTGCCAACTCAAAGCTACCTGCCTACAACCTACTGCATCACAAGTTGTCATCATTGACTAAAGGGGTTGCTGGTGTCAAAAAGGTTGGGGACCACTGGAGTAAAGAACCCAAGACTACTTTTCTGTTTTAGGAATACGAATTATGAATGAGTGGCCAGGGAATCTCAAATGCTAATATTTGAGAAGAGACTTGAAGGTTATGAATGATGGACCAGATCACGGATATGGAACCAGAGCTCTCAGGACAGAAGAAAAGAGCTACACACACCCTGGGACAGGAGTTGGGTTTGGAGGGACTGGAAGAAACTCAGCATGGCTAAGGTCCTGGGTCCTGTAGGGAATAGACAGAGCAGAAGGTGGGAAGGCAGACAAGGACCATTCATTGTGAAGGCCCAATGTGTACACATGTTCTCTAGGTGACAGGGAATGGTGGTTATCTAAACAGGGCACGTGTCACATTAAATTACCCTGTGGAAGATGGTTTTAAAGTTGAGGATGTGGGGCTGGGAGTGTGTAGCTCAGTCCTAGTAAGCACAGACTCTGAGTTCCATTCCCCAGCACCACATAATCCAGGCATGGTGGTACACACCTGTAATTCCAGCACAGGAGGATTGCCATATGTTCAAGGCTAGCCTGGGTTATGTAGTGAATTCAGGACTAGCCTTGACTACAGGCAAGACCCTTCCTCAAAAAAAAAAAAAAAAAAAGGATATATAGCTCCAGGCTACAACAGTGGGATTTGTTAGGGAAAATGTTCCTACAGCAACATTGTAAAAAAAAAAAATAGAGGATGATATGTATACTTCAAAGACATATGAGCGTTGATATACAATTGAGACATGTGGGGTCTCTATGGCTGTCCCCAAGCAGAAGTTTTTATTTCACTGAGCCTTCCTTCACCTACTTCGTAAAATTTTTTTTTGAGACAATGTGTTGCTATGCAGTCCATGCTAGTCCTGAACTCACTGTGTAGCGCAGGCCGGCCTCAGGGCTACTGCCCTTTCAATGGAAGGACTAATGTACTCATTATGGTGGTTGTGTGTTATTAACTTCTTGTAAGTATGCAGCATAGTAATACTGTAGTTTGTGAACTTGGACTTAAATCTTTGTTCTAGTAGTTAGTGTGATCTTGGAAAAGGCATTTGCAATATCTGAAACTCAGTTTCTCATTTGGAAATCTGGATTATGATAATACCTACTTCACACTGTTGTCGGGAGATTAGGGTAATGTGTGAAAAACACCTGATATACCGGTGCTATTGTGATGCACTATGCAATTTATTGCATGTGCTTTTTGATTGAGGTCAAGGGTAGGTAAGCCACAGCCAAGGACCTAATTAGCCTTCTGTTTTCATTAAAAAAAAGTTTTATTGGAACTCAGCCAAAATGACTTGTTTATACATTATCGACTGCTGCTTTCTTGCTATGATGGCCAAGTTGCAACAGAGTCCATATCATTTGCAAAACCTCAAATATTTACTATTGATCCCTTTATAAGAAATGTTTGCAGATCCTTCACTTTGTTTTTTTTTTTTTTTCAGATGTTCCCTCTTATAAAGTTTTTCATTTAGGTCTTCTTTTTTACTCCATGTTTGTTTTGTTTGGATATCAATTTAAAAATGTGCCTATGTACAGAAGTCATAACAGCTTTTCTGAGAACCTATGTAAACACTAATCTAGAAGGAAGAATTTATATTTTAAGTTTCTTCTGAAAAACTAAGTCAATGATTTAACCAACTGTTGCACTTTAGCACCCATTTCTAACTTAGGATTTTGCACATCAGGTACATTTTGGTGTTCCCCTGTCTGGCAATGATTAATGTAGGCTAAATTTGCTTAGATTACAACCAGCTTAGTGCAAATGTCCTTAGATGGATGTCTTCTCCTTCACAGTAAACCACTCATGTAGAAATATGTGTGTGTGTGTGTGTGTGTGTGTAGTTTACCTAACATGGTAAATAAAAATTCAATTCGTGACATATTCCTAAATTTTCACAGAAAATGGAAGGTATTAAGAAAAATGCCAACACTTAATCAAGAGGCCTAAATATGTATCCGTATTTCTATAGTTTAACCTCTAGACATGTGCTAATATGTTCAAACACTGTTTTTATTCTAGTGGTGCATTCATGGGTTGCTGTACAGATTAAATGAATGTGTTAATATGTGTTTAATTTTTGTTGGTAGGTTTTATGCAGTATTGGTCTTTGCGCAGCCTTGGAACTACCTTTCGAAAGCCTCCTTAGCAGTGCTTTCTGCTGCCCTCTGCTGCTAATTTTCAGAAACACCAGATCCTGAGTAATGTGCTCCACATCTCGTGCAATATTGAACTTGGAAGATTCTGTACAGATAATTTAATCCTACAACCTTGATTTTCACATGGAAATTTGACCTCTGAGAATTTGAGAAGTTCAGCAATGTGAACATGGCAAAACGGCTTTTCTTTTCTTTTCTTTTTTCTTTTTTTGGTATGAGTGGCTGAATCCAGGGACTTTTCACTGAGCTTCATTGCTTGTTAAAATGGTTTTTTTTTTTTGAGACTCAGTTTTGATAAATTATGAAATTGTTCGGGTTAGGCTCATGTCCAGGCGAGGCTCAAACTTGAAATCTTCCTGTCTCAGTCTCCCAGAGTGGTGGGATTACTGGTGCGCACCACCACACCTGTTTGGGCTCTGATTTTTTGGCTGTTGGTATTTGAATGCCTGGTCACTTCGGGCGCAATATTCAATGTTACTATTTGGGAAATGTGGACAATAATAGTACCTACATCTTAGAATCTTTGTGAGACCTTTTTTTTAGTACATAAAAGGTACTTAGAACAGTACTGAAGGGTAGCCAGACTACAACAGTGTTATCTCATAGACATGGCACTAACTGGACTACAACCACAGCTAGTCACAAGTTCAGAATTAGAACTCTGCTCTTTTAACCACAGGTCAATAAATTATTTGGCATTAGTGAGTTTGTATGCAGATTCACTAATTTTATCTTAAAATATGGATTTGAAAAATGTGGTCTGTTTAATACTTTTGAAGCTCTTTTATTTATTTATTTTTGCATGATATTTGAGATGGAACTTAGAACCTTCACATTGAGCTACACCCCTGCCTGCTTTTTATTTTTATTTTATTTATTTTTTGTGAGACAGGATCTTGCTAAGAGGGAAAATTGTCCAGACTGGCTTCAACTTGTGATCCTCCTGCCTCAGCCTCCCAGAGTATTGGCATTATAGGCCACACACCATCTGTCTTAGTTACTTCTTCGTTGCTGTGACTCAGTACCCAACATCCACACATTTAAGGGAGGAAAGGTTTATTTTAGCTCACAGTTTCAGAAGGTTACAGTCCACTCAGGGGCAGCCGGCAGCAATTGAAGTACATGGCAGAGGCAGAGGTGGAGGCAGCTCCTCATGACATCACAAACAGGAAGCCAAGTCAAGGAAATTTGAGGCTTGTCCTCCAAGGAAGGCAGGAAGCAGCTTATATACCTTCCAGTTCTTCTCCCAGGGATCAGCCCCTCCTAGATCCAGCTGTGGACAGTGTGGTAAACTCCTACTATACGCCTATAATCCAATTTACACGCCTGTAATCCAATTTACATACCTGTAATCCACCCCTCCAGACTAGACCCCAATCTCTCAACAGCACATGGTTCCATAGTCAATCTATAACATTCAAATACATGAGACTTTGGGGGACATTCTAGATCCAAACCACGATATCACCCCCTCCAGCATACATCATTTGCAGCTCTTGAAGTCTTTATAAAACCATGCAGTACTTACTACATTCCTTCCTGCTGGCCTTTCCTCCCCGTACTGTTTGAGGTGAGTTCCCCACAAAAGCACTATAATACAAATACAAGAAAGCTTCTCATGTCCCACTATGACTTCCTTCCTTCCTTCCTTCCTTCCTTCCTTCCTTCCTTCCTTCCTTCCTTCCTTCCTGTAGTCCAAATTGGTCCTGAACTCCCTATGTAGCCCAGGGTGGCCTTGGACTCATGGAAATCCACCTGCCTCAGCCTCCTGAGTGCTGGGGTTATAGGTGCGCACCACCACACCTGGTTTATGTGGTGCTAGGGAATCAAACCCAACTTTAATGTCTCAGCTATACCACAACTCCTCCCATACAAGTTTCTACTTCTGGTGACATCACCATTAACTTTAGACGGTGGCGATGATGTAGGTGGTTTCACCAATGATGAGCTTCGCTACTGAAACCCCTGTAGGAATCTCCAGGGTGCAGACACTTGCACCCAGGCAGTGGATCTCCTGACCAGCTCAAGAGAAGCTAAGGCGCTCAGCTCCTCCTCACTTCTCCTTTCGGTCAGCGTGGGTGCCATTTCCCAGCATATCCAGACTCAGATACTTTCACTTCCTCTGTCTTCTTCATTTCCATGTCTGGAAATCTTGCTCACGTGTACTCAGCCTTTCCCTTCTTCTTTTTTTTTTCCTGCTACTTCTCTTTTGATTCCTTTCCCAGGAGGGGATGAATCCTCTAGTCTCATAATTTGCATCTTTTTTTTTGTGGTGGTGGGGATTGAACTAAATGCATGCTAGGCAAAACCTCTACCACTGCGCTGTACCCCCAGTCCCTTTTGGTTTGATTTTGAGACATGGCCTTTCTAGAGCATCTAAGCTGGCCTCAAAGTTGTGGTGCTCCTGCCTCAGCCTCCTGAGTAGTGAGGATTACAGGTATGTACCACAACACCTATTTTAAGTTGCATCTTTTTTCCCCCCATACTGGGGATTGAGCCCAGGGCCTTGTCACTGAGCTACAACGTCAGCCAATTTTAGTTTTGATTTTGAGACAGGTCTCTCTCGATCATTAAATTGCCTGGGTTGGGCTCAAATTTGGTATTCTTCTGCCGTAGTCTCCCACAGTACTGAGATTACAGACCTGTACCACCAGACCTGGCTGGCACCCTTAACACTAGTCTGACCCTGCTGAAATTGATCTTGAACTTTACTGTTAGATTACGTCATGTCTTTACTCAGCTGGGGTTACCTTCTGGAGTTTCATTTAGATTGAATCTTCTTCATCTGAAATCCTTGAATTCATGCATGTTTTAGATTTTGAACTATTTTGAACTTTGGAATATTTGCACACACATGATGAGGGATGGAATGAGATATGCGGATGGGACCCAAGTCTAAACATAAAATTAATTTTTTTCATATATACTCTAAACACATATTCTGAAGATAATTTTATACAAAATTTTTAGTGCACATGAGTTTTGACTGTGACCTACCACATGAAGTCAACAGTAGACTTTTCCACTCATGGTATCATGTTGGCACCAAAAAACTTTCAGATTTTTATCTTATTTTATTTCATTTTATTTTAGACAGTGTCTCACTCTGTAGTCCAGGCTAGTCCCGAACTCACTATGTAGCCCAGGCTGACCCAGAACTCACAGCAATCCTCCTGCCTCAGCTTCCCAAGTGCTGGGATTACAGGTGTGCTCCACCATACTCACTTTATGTGATGCTGGTGAACCAAACTCAGGGCCTTGAACTTACTAGGCAAGTATTTTAACCTCTGTGCTATTCTTTCAGCTCCAAGTTTCAAATTTTAATGCATTTCAGATTTTGGATTTTTGGATTAGGAATGCTTAACCTCTGTTACTCTCTAGGGTAAATTGGATATCCTCAGGCTTGCAAGTCCTAACTTTTTCTTTCCTTCTTTCCTTCCTTCCTTCCTTCCTTCCTTCCTTCCTTCCTTCTTTCCTGCCTTCCTTCCTTCCTTTCTTCAATTCTCTCTCTCTCTCTCTCTCTCTCTCTCTCTCTCTCTCTCTCTCTCTCTCTCTCTCTCTTTCTGTGGTACTGGGTCATGAGCCCAAGGCTATCACAATGAGCTATACCCCCAGCCCACTTTTCACTTTTGAATTTGACGCAGAGCATCACTAACTCACTAACTTCCCCAGGCTTGTAGTCCTCCTCCATCAGCCTCCCAGTGTTCTGGCATTACAGACTTGCACCACCATGCCCAGGCCCAACTTTCTTCCCTGAACTTATCTCCCACTCCTCCCTCGCACACCTTTTCCTTTGTAAGAGGTGTCTTTCCTTAAACACAGGAGACACTCACTGCTCTTTCGTCCGTGGGCCACTCCCCACTTCAATAGCTGTGCCTTGGATGCCACACATCAGAAAGGGAGGGTTCTTATTCCATCAGCATCAAGGCACCAGCGAATATCTCTGTAGATGCCAGGTAGGGAGAAGAGCCCATTGCCCCAAGCAGAATCCTAGGCTTCTCCCTTAATCACTGTGAAGGTGCAGATCTTTGGGGGTTCTTGCAAACATATCCACATGCAATGAAAGAAGACGCCACTAAGGCTGGTTGATCAGTACAGAGAAAGAGAGCAAATTATAGGAGATCTGAGGAATATCTGAATGGGTACAGGGACAATAAGGGGATCCTGCAAACTGGGACACTCCAGGAAAGGCCATTAGATAAACATGACTGAAGCAATAATAACACTTGCGTCCCACTTGGGCTGGTTCCTGCCACTGCCCCACACGAGAGTGGCGACACAGACCTCTTCCCGTGTGCCCTTGTCCCTTCTGTCTGCGATGCTTTCACCCTGGCTCACTGCCTGCCTGAATCCGTCCTGCTCTGTGGAGCTAAATAAAGATTCACTTTTCCCAGTCTCCTCCCTTTCTTCATCCTTGGAATAGAGTCTAAAGATTCTAGCTGAATGGGAAGGACCACCTTCTTCCTTCCCCTTTTCATTACTCGCAAATATTTTCTTTAGTTTTAAAAACATTGTAAATAAAAGATTCAGTCAAATTAAATATGCACATAGTTTGGGTCACAGGATTCTAAGAGATTTGTTATGGAAATCAGCTGTCCCTGCACTCCTTGTCCAGAAGCACCTACTAGTATTTCTTTTAATTTCTTTCCAACTATTTATGATGTCCCATTCCTCTCACTATGAGGAGCATTGGTCTAGTCTAGACATGTGTGCAAATGCCTAGGATAATTTTTGTTAGTCTTACTTTGATGCACATGATAAAAGAGTACTGAGTTCCTGAACTTTGTGATCACTCTGTGGTTATATACTAAACTTACTTAGAACAAGTTTCCCTGTTGATGTCATGACTATGTAAAAGCTACTTGCAAGTCAGCCATGAAAAAAATCATAGTTTTGTTTGTTTCTGTAAAACTCTGGGTTGTAAAAATTCCAGGTTGGAAGTAGCTTTACTCTTAGACATTGTTTTAGTTACTTTTTCGTTGCTGTGACTCAATACCCAACACCCACAAATTCAGGAAAGGAAAGGCTAATTTTAGCTCACAGTCTCGAAGGTCACAGTCCATTCAGGGGTGGCCGGCAACAATCGAAGTACACGGCAGAGAGAGAGGTGGAGGCAGCTTCCTTGGCAAAACAGAAAGCCAAGCTGAGGCTAGTTGAGACTAGTGCCCGTCCGCCAGGAAGGCAGGTGCAGCTTATATATCCTTTCAGGTCTCCGCCCAGTAACTAGTCCCTCCTGCATCCAGGTGTGGCCACTGCACACCATTAATCCTAATTTAACTGCAATCCACCCCTCCAGACTAGACCCCAATCCACCAACATCACATGGTCCCATTAAAATACATGAGACTTTTGGGGGACACTCCAGATCCTAACCACAACAGACATTATTCATTGGTCTTATTGCTACTCATGTTGTTGACAAGTCTGAAGGTTTTGTTTTTTTTTTTGTGTGTGTGTGTGTGTGTGTGATTTTTTTCCCTTATGGAAACATATATAATTCACTTTTCTTTCTTTCTGAATCTTCTACTCTTCAGATAATCAATGTCCTACACTGGTTTGTATTTTTAAAAATTTTTGTACCTATCTTGTATTTTTGTTCTAATTTCAAAATTAAAAATTGCCTCAAATTTACCTTCCAATCATTGTAATGAATTTTAAAATAATAATATTTAACCCCCCACCTCTCTCAGTACTGGGGATTGAACCCAGAGCCTTCACATTGAGCTACATTCCCAAACTTTATTTTTAATTTGTATTTTGAGACAGGTGTCATTAAGTCACTAAGTTACTCAAGCTAGGGTTCAACTGGTGATCTTTCTGCGTCAGCTTTCCAGCATGCTGAGATTACAGGTGTGCATTATTGTACCTGATCAATCATTTTTACAGCGCTTCAAAATATTTCTTTTTTACGGCTTCCTTTTAGTACTAACAATACTGATTTTTCCATTTCATATATATATATATATATATATATATATATATATATATATATATAACATAATCTTTACATTCACTTCAGTATTTTGTGCACACGTATATCATGTCGAACTTACGATCCCTTCCCCTTTTTGATCTTCCCACACCCCCTAATATGAGAAACCTAGAGTGTAGTCCTTTTATAGAATTTTTCTCTATGTGTATTTTTTCTTCCTAGTGGTTGCTTTGGTCTCTTTTATATAAGATGGTTCATTTGATGTTTCAAAATTCTAGTCATATTTAAGGATGAGAATCTAAAAAGGTCTCTTGACTATGAGCTTGGGTGATTACCCAGGTGCATTGGAACTCGGATATCAGTCGCTGTTGTCAGATCCCAGTAGCCCCAGAACAATTTTCCCGTAGGCTACCTAGGAAGTGCAAGCCTTTCCTGTCAGCATTCTGGAAAGGGAGTAAGGGGAGAGGTCATGGATGTCAGTGCCTTTCTGCAGATATTTATGTAATCCATCTATTTTAAATCTAGCAGTTCTACCCCTTATATTCTCTGGTCTAGGGACTCTGAGCTTCATTTTTCAGAGATGAAGTCAGAAGTTTCTCTTCACGGCTTCCTTCTCCTAGAACCATGGGACTGGATGCACGTGGGGATATCTTTGGTTTAGGAGTCCCACTTACACCTACAGCAACTTCCTATCAGTCACCTCGCTCCTGGCTAACACTCTATGAGGATCACGTCTGCAATCTTGCCGTCCACCTCCAGGTATCCTCCAGGTTTTCAGGCTGATGAGGCAGCCTTAGGCCTGTCCATCCAGGCAATTAGTGACTGTCTCTCCTTCTGCTCCCGCATTACCCAATGCTGGGCACAAGGGATGTCTACGAGACTTCCTGCTTCCTTAGATTCTAGGGAGGCAAGATGCAGACTTCAGATACTCTTGACTCACCAAATCTCTCTGTAGATGATCTGTTTCCTTCCTGAAGAGATTCAGTCTGCTCGAGGGTTGGTTGGTTGTGTGTGTGTGTGTGTGTGTGTGTGATAATGGAGATCAAGCTCAGGGCCTTCACTCTGAGCTACATGCCCAGGCCAGTTTTTGGTTTTGATTTTTCAGACAGTCTCACTAAGTCACTAAGTTGCCCTCACTGAATTTGAACTTGAAATCCTCCTGCCTCAGAGTCCCGAGTGCTGGGGTTACCAGTGTGCATGCTACGTCCTGTTTTATGTGGTTCTGGGGAATCGAACTTAGGGCCTTGAGCTTGCTAGGCTAGGGCTTTAGCCGCTGTGCCATTCCTCCAGCCCTTGAAGTTGATGTAGAAGCCTGCTGAGGTTAGGGTGGGGAAATAATGGCATCATGGTTAGGCCTTTGTATTAATCACTGTGCCCTCTTACCTTCTCACATATGTAAGATTTACCTTTTGACCCAGTTGTTAGGTTTGTTGAGGACACAACTGCACGTAGAATGTATTTTTTCCTTAGAAAAGGACATGCTGTTTGTGCTTTGTCTTTATATATATATTTAAGTATGTTTGACACACCATCATTATTTGCAGGTTTGAAAACCTTTAGCTTTGTATATTTATGGTACATGGCTGTGCTTACAATATAGTAAACATTTATCTAATGTTTGAAGTGTAATAAATATTTTTATTGCATGCTCATTTCAATGGGTAACATTTAGAAATCACAATCCCACATAATAAAGACAATCTTACTTTACAGCATGTGCATCATTTACAGCCATATAACACAATTTTAGCAGATTTTCTAAATTTAGTATTCTGAAGTTGAGGAAGATAAAAATTTATTCTCAAGTAACACTTTCTTATCTGGTGAATAAAACCAGAAAGGTGAACATTACTGCAAACACAAAGCCACCATATAGCATAAAATAAAATTACTTATTAATTATATTGAACAACTTACTATGAACATGAAGCAACAAAAAACTTAAAATCTTAAAAAGTGCATGTCATATGCACCACATTTATGAATTTAGTGTTTTCATTAAATTTCCCTAAGTCAACTTTTAATAATAATTGCCATTTTCATCTGCAGTATTTAAACAATTGACAAATTTTCTGAATATCTCTTCAAAAGAGAAAATAAACAATTACAATATTACCCTTACTCAGTTAAAAAAAAAAAGGAAACATACACTTGGAAGACTAAGGCAGAGAATTGCTAGTTCAGAAACAGGCTGGGTTACTCAGCAATTTTAAAGGCAGCCTGGACTACAAAGCAAGACCTTGTCTCAAAACAAAGCATAAAATAAAGAGCATATTATATTCATTTGGGAAATAATATGAGTATAAAAGAGAGACTGAAAATTTTTTAAAAAGCTTTATGTATGGTTAAAAAATGATTTTCCAATTTGACTTAATTTCAAGGTCAAATTAGTAGATTTGTTTTAGAAACTTAGTCCCTGACCCCGAAAGGACCAGATTGCTTCATGGTGGCCTGTTGTTCCAGAGCCAGAAACGCCAGCGCCTTCCTTTTTTAGAAGATGCAGCTGCTGGTTTCTGGTCTGAGCTAGCCACTTCAGACTTCAGTGACAGCCGCTGAGGTCGGGTAGGGCAGGCAAGTGAGGGAAAGCCCAGGCAGGAAAGCTCCAGGTAACTAGGGTAGAGGTAAACCTTCTGGTCATGCGCACAGAGAATTCCAGGCAAGCACTCTGATAGCTGAGCCCCAGCCCTAGCCCCGCAGAGAACTCCAGACACGTTTGGACAAGTGGCGGGGACAGAGAACAAAATTCATCTGGGGCTTGGAAGTTAGGGGAAAGTTTAGAGTCTTGAATGATGTGTTGCATGTCATGCCATGGTGGCTAATTGTTTCATTCAAATTTTAGAGCTCCATCTGACTGGAACTAATTAGCTGGGTGAGGTGGCAAAACCTATATATATATACATGCATACATACAGATAACTATCTAGTCATCTAGTCCACAGCGACAAAATGCAAAGGTAAGAAACAGCTATTGTTTCTAGTAGAGTTTGCCACAGATTTCCTCACTGGTTTTCACGTTGTTCATGTTGCTCTCCAATCCCAATTCGTCTCCATTTCCTACGGGGCAGAGCACAAATCTCTGCGTGACTCCTACCACCCATTAAGTTTCCATACAACCTTCGCACCGCTTTCTGCTTGCATGCAACTTCTTGGTATGTGTGACGAGGCCATGCCACTGTACTGTCCTGCAGCTCTGTGCCAATGGCTGGAATGCCTACTTGCCACTCACCGCACCGATGAAGTGTCACATTCCCTACTGCACATCCTGTGACTCTCCCCCTTTGCCCCAGGCTGTGTTAGGGTCCCCTCAGCTATATTTCCTTATGCCTGTCACTATTAGAATTCTTAGATATAACCTTGGAGTTATTTATATTCAATTAATTTTTTCTGATAGTGGGAAACTTCCTGAAGGATGGAACTATGTCCTTTTGTCTTTTATCTCCAACACATGCCACAATTCTGCTGTGTGGCAGGATTAGTTATGGCTTAGTGTCTCATTTACTTTTTTGTTGCTGTGACTCAATATCCAACATCCACAAATTTAGGAAAGAAAAGATTTATTTTAGCTCACAGTTTCAGAAGGTCACAGTTCATTCAGGAGCAGCCGGCAGCAATGGAAGTACATGGCAGAGGCAGAGGTGGAGATAGCTTCTCACAGCATCACAAACAGGAAGGCAAGTCAAGGCAAGTTGAGTTTAGTCCTCTAAGGAAGGCAGGAAGTGCCTTATATATCCTTCCAGGTCTCATCCCGGTGATCAGCACCTCCTGGATTTAGGTGTGGAAGGTGTGGTAATCCCCACTAAATGCCTATAATCCAATTTACATACCTGTAATTCAATTTACATGCCTGAATCCACCATTCCAGACTGGGCCCCAATCTCCCAACAGCACATGGTTCCATACACAACCTGTCACATTCAAATACATGAGACTATTGGGGGATATTCCAGATCCAAACCACAACACTTGGTGAATGAATCATTTTTTCCTCACTTTTTACTTCTTTTTTCTGATGTATCAATTGCCGATTTGTAAAATTGCAGTCTTGATTACTCATCAACTCTCTTTGCAGAATGCTGTCAGAAGGCTACCTCAGTGGACTGGCCCACTGGAATGACATCCGCTGGAATTGTGCCCCTTGTAATGATCAGGTGGCTGCAGAAACAGAAGAGACAAACTCAGTGGCCGCTCTTTCCTATTCTTCTGTGGATGAGACAGAAGTCAGAAGTCTTTACATGAGCTGCAAATCCTCTAGCAAGTTTATTTCTTCAGTGCAGTCAAGAGACAGCCAGCGCAGCAGGAGTCAGAGGGTCACGGTGTTGCAGACAAACCCCAATCCTGCGTTTGAAAGTCCAAACTTGGGTGCAGTTGAAATATGTAAAGATTCCAGCAGGGAAACCTACTTAGTTCCCCCTTCCTGCAAGAGCATTTGCAAGAATTACAATGACTTACAAATTGCGGGGGGCCAGGTGATGGCCATCAACTCAGTGACAACAGACTTTCCGTCAGAGAGCAGTTTTGAGTACGGCCCTTTGTTGAAGTCCTCTGAGATTCCTTTGCCCATGGAGGATTTCCTTTCCGCTCAGCCCAGTGACTGTCCCCCCAAACCTATTCAGCGGTACTCGTCCTACTGGAGAATAACCAGCATCAAGGAGAAGAGCAGCCTGCAAATGCAGAAACCTATTTCCAATGCAGTGCTGAACGAGTACCTGGAGCAGAAGGTGGTGGAGTTGTATAAGCAGTACTTTATGGACACCATGTTCCACGAAAGTTCTCCCACCCAGATTCTCGCATCTGAACTCATCATGACGAGTGTGGACCAAATTAGTGTTCAAGTGTCCAGAGAGAAGAACCTAGAGACATCAAAAGCCAGGGATATAGTCATTGGCCGCCTATTACAGCTGGTGTCAACTGAGATCACCACCCCTAGCCTCCATATTTCCCAGTACAGCAACGTGAACCCATAGGGAGAAGTCACTGCTCCTTGCTTCCGTTCGTTTTCAATTCCTCAACCCCAAAGCAATGCTTTATTCATTTATTCTGAAAAGGGGCAGGAAGGGTAGTGAAAGAGAGGAAGTGGAGAAGTAAAGGTTGCTTGGAAATCAGGTGTGAATGAAGGAGAAATCTCATCCTGTTGCCCAACGTGAAGGATTATGGGAAAAGGAGCCACAAGAAATGATTTCTCAGAGAGGTTTCTACAGAGATGGTTTAAAAAGATTGTGATTAACCTAAGGGAATATAGAGATTGGAAAACAAAATAATCCAAGTAAGAAGAAATGCTGGAGCAAAAGTTAAAAGCCCAAAGACTTCAGAATAGAGTTAAAAATCTGTTGTTGGTGCCCAAATACATTTTTCTTACTTGTTTCTTCTTGAAGGAACTGGATACAGAAGAATTCTACATTCGCGTAGAAGAGGAGTTCAAACATTTTTCAAAGTATATGTTTATTTCTCTTTATTCTGTACCAGTAAATCATTTGCATATATTCTTTGTAAATATTAAAAACAGAGCAAACTCCAATGTGCTTCTTTATTGAGGCAGGGTCTCACTCTGCAGTCCAGGCTGGTCCTGAGCTCATTCTGTAGCCTAGGCTGGCCTCAGACACACGAAAATCAACCTGCCTCGGCCTCCCAAGTGTTGGGATTACAGGCATGCAAGTTCCACGTATGCCATGCTGGGATATTGAACCCAGGGTCTTGCCCTTGCTGGGCAAGCGCTTTGACTACTGAGTCATGCCCCCACCCCTGTGCTTTATTTTTGAAGGAGGGCACAGCACAGCAGCCCCTCAAACCTAATTCTGTTGACTGGAGGAGGTCTAGCTTTTTAAACGTAAAACACCACAGAGTGAACATGAGAACACTTCGTTCTACTTTTCTATGTATGATTTTCATGGTGGCTCTAAGCTTTAAAAGTAATTATGAATATTTTTGTTTACCCATTTTTCTCTTCCTTTTTCCATGTCCTCTTGACCTGGAGCCAGTAAAGATTCTTTCATACTTTCAAAAGAAGATCATACGTTCTAGGGTGCCAGGTCATCGAATTCTGCAAACTCATTTCCTAGAATGATGGCCTCCCAGGGGCATCACTGCTTCTCCTTTCCTCTAGCTCGGAGGATGACAGAATATGGCCTATGGACACGTCTAGCTGATGCCCGTTTTTTTTTTTTATTTTTAAATTTAAATGTAAAATCTCCCTCCCCATTTTAAAAATTATTGACGGTATATACTGGTGATAACTTTCACTTCCCTACCCCTTTCCCATCCAACACTCACCTCATCCCCTTCCTTTTGCACAAAATCTATCTTCCTACTTTGTTCCATCTCTGCTGTCTACTTTAAACTCCTGAGAGTGAAGAACGCCTTTTTCCACTTTTAAATGCTTAAGCCTCCCCACAGGAACAGTTTTTTTTTTTTTTTGACATGTGAAAATGATATGAAACTAAATTCAGTATACATAAAATTTGATTGGAAATAGCCATGCCCATTCATTTACATGTTGTCTATGGCAGTTTTTGTGTTAGAATGATAGAGTTGAGTAGATGTGACAGACAACGTATGACCCGCCAAAGCCTAAGAACATTTTCTATCTGCCCTTTTACAGAAGTTTTCCCGTTCTCTTAACAGCAGTGTGCTATCTACATAGTGGTTGCTGGATTTAATCCCAGTTTGCAGGGAAAGCCCACTTTGAAATGGAGATAGATGGCTGAGCAAGTTTACGGAGGAGGAACAAACCTCTGGGAACAACCCCTGGGAGGGAAGGAAGGAAGCGGAAGTTTCCACAATGGGTTCCTCTGCCCTTCTCACAGGAAGCTCTGGAGCTGTGGTGAGGCTTCAGAATTGTTGGAACAAGAGGGTTGTTTTTTAATACTCCAGTATCAGTCAGAAGGGAGAAAAAGTGTAGCTGAGCAATAGAGTGCTGGCACAGCAATTTCCGAAGTGGGAATCCACCCTGCATCTTCCTCTAGGCAGTTGTGGGAGAATTGAGGGCCTCATCCCACAAGAGGAGTCAGGGCGAAGCCCTTCCCTATATCACCCCACGTTTGTATTTGTAGAATAAATGAATGCATTTTTCACAGCATATATTATTGTTTATGGAAGCCTGATTTTGAATTTGTTATTCAGAAATGCTTTCAAGCGTTTTCATCCTATCACTATAATAGCTGCTATGTATTAATTACTTGCTCTGTATCTGGCAAAACTTGTTAAGCATTTTCACAAATTATTTTGTTATTCTCAAAATAACCTTAGGAGAGAAAGAGTATCTGTTATCCCCATTTTACAGGTGAATTGGCTGGGCTTAGAGACATGACATATTTTGTCCAAGTGTGCATTGTATGTGGTAGAACTGAATTGGAATTCAGTTTCATTTAACTGGAAAGCCCTACATTATCATCCACTGACATCTGCTGTCTCTGCATGTGTGTTTCAAGACTGATTTTCTACTCCAAAGAGATTAAATTTATTCATCTGTTTACTGTAGTGCTACTTCAATTTTTCTTTGTATTTTTTGCTTGATATACTATTTATTTTAAAATCTATCTCTCCAGAACCTAAACTTTGATTTATTCATACATTTATCCACATCCCACACATTGTTTGTACAAAGCAGGTGTCCAAGTAATATCTGTCAAATGGATAAATGTGTTTTGGCCATGCTGGATACTGTATTTGGTAGTATAAGTGAAAGAATATCAAGTTGAAAATCATATAATTCTGACTAGAAAAAAAGGGCTGCTGAGGATTCCTCCTCAAGGAGTAAATTAATTGACTTAATGGAACTAATTTATTAAAGTAGGTCAGTAAACCATATAATAAAATGTATTTTAATGAAATATTATCATGAATGTTTTCCTTTGCTTCCTGAAAAATAATTTGCTGCAGGTACATTGGTGTATTTTTATTTTCACTGAAGATTTATCTGTGTATTATTAATATACAGATGCATTTCTATGTTTTTTGGGTTGCAGCCCTGTGGATTAAGCATATGGGTATGGGATGCTTAATCTTGATTATTGACTTTACTGATTTGAAGGACAACTAAATCAGTAAAGCACACTTGTGTGTGTGTGTGTGTGTGTGTGTGTGTGTGTCAGGGTGGACGTGGGCATGACTTTAGGTACTATGTCTCGTTCTTCCAACTCTCTTTAATTCCCAGTTTTATGAAATGAGCAACTTTGCTCCATCATGCCCTGCCACCGTGATGCTCTTATCTTGGAAATGGCCAACCATGGACTGAAACCTCTGAAACCATGAGCCCAAACAAATCTCTTCTTTAAGTTGTGGGTGTCAGTTATTTTGTACCAGCAACAAAAAGCTGACTAAGGCAGGAGAGAAGGTACATACACACAGGAGAATAGGCCCTGTCCTCTCAGAACTTGCTATACTGAAAGATAACTAGGAAACAAATAATAAAGGCCACTATTAAGTCAGAACTTGACAAAATGATACAAACAAGAATAAGGTTATCAGTGACTGAGACTCAAGTGTGAAGAGCACTGAAAAGGAGACATGTTAGTGATGGCTTAAGTTGCTCTTGAAGATCACAGTAGGCTCTAGGCAGATGGATGGGAGAAGTGCTCCAGGCGGAAGTATGTTTGCTGAAACAGGAACCTGTGAGTCAACAGCCGTAACTGGAGCTGAGTGGTTGCATGAGCGGTAGGTTAGTTTGTGGTAACAATTAACACACGTTCAGTGACTTAAACCAATACAAATTTATCACCTTACAGGACCGGAGATCAAAAGTCCGAAATCATTCTCATCTCAGAAAAGCTATAGAATAAAAAAAAGATGTAAAATAAAAATGGTACAAACACAAACCTGAAGTACAGATTTTCTGTGTCAAATAAAAAGTGTTTCATCAATTCAATAAATAGGTATTGAGTACAGTCATCCACCATTATCCATGCAGGAATGGTTCCAGAACCTCACAATGATGCCAAACTCTGCAGTTACTGAGTTCCTCATATAATATGGTGCAATATTTGCATATAACCTATATACATCCTTTATGTACTTTAGAACATCTCCAGATTACTAAATACCTCATAGAATGTAAATGCTGAGTAAATTACTCTTGTAAGAGAAGGAATGAGCACTGCCTTGTACAATACTCTACACAGCCTTTGGTTGTCACCTACACTCTGCAACTAAACACTGTGTGATCAAGTCATGAACAATATAATTAAAAATCACATAGTAATGTTACAACACTATTTACCTTCCAGGGCCCATGCCTGCTCTAGAAGGAAATTCTATCTCCGTCTGCTAAAGCTGACTGTTATACAAACAGTCTTGAAAAGGCAGCCTGGGGAAAAGCCAAGCAGTATCTCTGCTCACAAAACTTGTTGAAATATTAAGGAAACTCACAGAAAACCATCCTCCAACAGTGAATATATTTTAAACTATTTTTGCTCCGTTTCTAAATTGAGTTGTCAGAGAAAATAGTCTTCACAATGCTTTGAAATCTTTCAGGGTTCATTTTGTGGCCAATTACATATTTCAGTTGTATTTTTTTTCTGTCTTACTTGCTAAATATATTTTTAAAAAGAATGAGTATTCTCAAATTTTGGGATTCAAAACTATCAGTGAGATCAAACTTTTATCAGTAATTGTGTTGGTCATATCTCCTACATCCTTTCTGGACTTTGTATCCTTGGTTACCTGATAATTAAGAAAGGTGCATTGAAATCTATCATAATGGCATCAATTTCTATGGGGTTTTTTTCCCCAGTTTTATCAATTTTAACTCTACACATTTTGGGATGATTTTGTTAGGCTCATCCAGAGGTAGAATTTCTATATATTTCTGCCAAAATAAAATTTATTTATTCTATACTTACCTTCTTTCACCTTAATAATTCTTTCTTTTTTGGCAAAAAATGGTTTCTTCTGAAAAAAGCCTATTTTATCTGAGACAAGCAGAGATATTGAATTCCTCTTGGTTAGTATTTGTTTTATGGGATTTAAAAAACCTTTTACTTCAAGGATTTGCATGTCCTTGATGCTTTATATTTGTCTTTAATGAAGAAGATGTGTTATATTAGGTTTCTTGTTTTTATTTGTAAAATTATTGTTCTGGATTGCAATTTGTGTTACCTCAAATGAGTTACAGGAATCATTTGTAGAAGAAATATGTACCACATCTAATATTAGGAAGTCCCACATTTAATCACACCTCACTCCATCAAGCTTTCCTTCAGTAACCTCCCTCACTCATCCATAGAATGTTGGGAGAAGACACCACACCTGGGGCTTCATGTAGTTTGGAAATGAATGCTGGAGATTATTAGTTGATCTCCACCCATTTTCTTTAAGTCCTCAGTACCGCTTATGAACTGCCCTAATTTTACTTATAAAAATACTTAGTCACTTTTTCACTGTTGGAACACCATACCCAACAGCCACATCTTAAGGGACGAAAGGTTTACTTAGCTCACGGTTTCGAACATCTCAGTCCATTCATGGGTGGCCTGAAGTGGTAGAAGGGCATGGTGGAAAGACTAGCTGGACAGAAGCTGCTCATGACATGGCAAGACAGGAAGCAGAGAGAGCAAAGGGCAGAGCTATTAAGGGACTTATATCTTTCCAGGTCATGCCCCAGTAATCTGCCTCTTCTGACTAGGTCTTGCACATCTTAGCAGTATAGGAAATTAGTGGATAAACTCATACGAATGAATCACCTTCCAAACACATGAGGTTTTGGGGGGAACATTCCATATCCAAACTATTCTAAAACTCATATCACGAGTTCAAACCTCTGAAGGGTTTCTCACAGTTTTTTCTATACCTTGATAATGTTTCTCAGAGACTGATCTCCTCTAAGAGAGCCAGTTGTCCAGGTTCAACATCTTCACTGATATTCAAGTTAGAACTTGTTAAGCCATTATCTTCCTACCTATGGATGAGACAAAGCCCAAACTTTTTATAGATTTACAAATTTCACAGATTGCATTACCCAAAGTGCATAAATGTTCCCAGCTCCAGATGACAGTGCTTCTCCTTCTCAAGGGCCCATACTCTATTTTTCTGAGTGTATACTTTTAAATTTCTGCTAATGAAGATTTCTTGCGCCTCTTTACAAAAATAAAACTGAAATTTGAGGAGTCATTTTATAGAAATAAGGTTTTAATTATTTTTTTGTGTTACTAGGGTTTGAAACAATGGTCTGACACCCAGTAGGCAAGAACTCTGCCACTAAGCTACATTCCTAATTCACAAATACAGCAATCGCTGTGTTATTGATGCTCTTCCTCCTGTAGCAGGCATTTCAACTATTAAAACAGCAGATAAGGTGTCAGATGTGTGCCAAAGAATCAGTTACATTAAATTGGTCTTTGCAGCTGAAATCATTTAAGGAAATTTAATTACAGTAACCTTTGTTTCCATGTGTTGAAGAAAAATTGACTTTCACAGCTTTGCCATTAGACATAAAATTAAAGCAAAAGCTAGGTGAGTTTTTATGGTACACACAAAATAATTCTCATTTTAAAGACTCCATAAACAAATGCAAATATAGTTACAAGAATATTACAAAAGGTTTAAGTATTCCAGTAACAAAAATGTTCTTGAGTCAATAATAAAACACTCTCATTTATCAATAAAATTAGCCAAAAAATAATTCCACCTTTGTCAGTACTCCTATTCTGGGAAAGTGTGCAAAGGAAGAATTCTAGAAAGAAAAAACCTATATTATGGAAAAAATAAATTACTAGAAACCATTAAGAAATGATATGCAGTAAGCATCCAGAACAGAAAAGTTTATGACACAATTTAATTTCTTTAAATATATTCTCAAAGAATAATTATGTGTAACATAGATGTTACTTTAAAATATATTAGGATGGTTTTACTTTTTTAGATGGTTTTACTTTTGTATTTATAAATTCATGACATTTTCCATTGGTGTGTTGCATCCATATGTGTAGTTTTAGAGATGATGAGATTGGCTGTCATTAGCAAGAATGCAAAGACTAAAAATTGTCAGTCTTTAAGTTTTTAAAAATACTATTTTTCATTAAACATGTATTATAGTTAACGTCTTAGCTACTTTTTTCTTGCTTTGACTCAATACCCAACATCCTCAAACTCAGAGGAGGAAAGGTTTATTTTCACTCACAGTTTCAGAAGGTCACAGTCCATTCAGGGGTGATCAGTAACAGTGGAGTACATGGCAGAGCCAGAGGTGGAGGCAGCTTTTTGATATTACAACCAGGAAGGTGAGTCAAGGCAAGCTGAGTCTAGTCCTTCAAGGAAAGCAGGAAGCACTTATATATCCTTCCAGTGATTAGTGTCTCCTAGATCCAGGTATGGAAGGTATGGTAAGCCCCCACTCCATGCCTGTAATGCAGCTTACATGCCTGTAATCCATCCCTCCAGACGAGGCCCCGATCTCCCAACAACATATGATTCCATAGACAATCCATAACAACCAAATACATGAGGCTTTTGGGGGACGTTCCAGACCCAAACCACAGTAGCCGACACGTATTAATTGTACGTATTAATAGGGCTTGGTGTGATGTTTCAACACTCACCTTAAGCATGCCTTGGTCAAGTCAGAGTAAATTCAGCTTAAATTGTTTAAGATTTCTGGAGTTCATCAAGTTCAACTAACTTTTGTGTGTGTGTGCTTATATGGTACTGGGGTTTGAACCTAGAGCCTTCTCACTGAGCTACATATTTTATTTTGAGACAAGGTCTTGCTCAATTGTCCAAGCTGGGCTCAAGCTCATCATCCTCCTGCCCCAGTCTTCCCTTTGGAAGGGGACTTGTCTGTGTTCCCCTGGCTGGTTGGACTAAAATGTAATTTTTATTCCGCTTATAGAATAAAAAAATGGTAACTCAAAATAAAGGAGTTAGTGTGCCATTGCATAGTCTAGATCATTTTGAATAACTCATTTCAGTGGAATTTATGAGTATGAAAATTAATATATCAATAAACAATAATTTAAAAAGCTTTCTTAGTATAGTATTAAATAATTTTGTAACTGTAAAATGCCATTTGTGAATATTATGTAATAGGGTAGAAAAGACCTATACTGTAATCTTAAGTGAAAAACTATGATATAATATTATGTATCCATTGTGACTTACTATGTTTTTAAATTTTTAATTAAAAAATAAAATTTATATGTCGTATCCCTTTTCCCTTCCCTCTCCCTCAACCTCCCCACCTCCTCTGTCCCTCTGCACAAAGTCTATCTTCTTACTTTTTTCCATCTCTCTCTTACTTTTTTATGCTTTGGGTTTTTTTGCATTAGAGAAGCCATATGATATTTAAACTTCTGTGTGTGCTTCATTGCACTAAGCATAATGGCCACAAGGTACATCCACTTTCTTATAAATAACTCAAATTTGTCTTTCTCTCTGGCAGAGTGAATGCTATGTTTTAAAATCCAAGTCACCTTTATTTTTTATTTCTGCAATGTGGAGGATTGAACCCCAGGCTTTTGCATGTTACCCTGAACTGTATTCTTACCTCCCAAATATCCTTTTTGTAAAAAGTAGACTAGAAGAAAAGACAAACAGCAATA
The DNA here is from genome assembly GCA_004027205.1 of Ctenodactylus gundi. Lineage (NCBI taxonomy): Eukaryota > Metazoa > Chordata > Mammalia > Rodentia > Ctenodactylidae > Ctenodactylus > Ctenodactylus gundi. The sequence goes on from PVKB01001808.1 coordinate 100,127, forward strand.
TAGGTGGTTGTATTGAAGTATCAGAACTAGACATGATGTTTGTGTCTTTATTTTCTAAATTGTCCTTAATGGTAATGGATTGTATTTATAATGTTGATCTTGAAAAACTTCCATTGTGCTATATCATTTTTAAAGTGCTTCTTGGTTTAAGATTCACTGATTCTAAGAACTCAAAATTGTTCGTTGAAAACTGGTTTAAAGACATGATACTTGTGCAATAATTTTAATCATTTTGATTTATTTTAGTGAATATCTAATAAATACTTGTTCATTTTTAGTCAAATAGAAATTAATTTTAGACCAGAAGCATCTATATTATTGCTATTTTTCTTCTTCCATTTTTTGGTTATTCATCAAAATGATTATTTTCTGGATTATAAGCTAAGACTACAAAACAGCAAGACAAAATGGCCTAGAAAATTTTGTGTTTCGCCCTTGTTAAAAATATGTAGGCCCACAAAAGAGATGTGTGTGCCCTGAGGGCAGAACTGGATGGAAGCTATGTAAAAGGCGCTTCCGGTTTCTAAGAACCGAAGAGATGCATTCAATTACTTCTTTTTTGGAAACTGTGGACTTTTTTTTTTTTTTTTTTTTTGCTGCAGGATAATCTTAAAAAACTCCATGATACTATAGGTATGGACTTGTGTATTTCTTAGAATCCTAAATTATTTTCTTGTTAGCTAAGGAATTTAGAAAACTTTCAAGGAAAACGGAAAAAAGAAGAAACCAGTTCCTTTCCCTTATCTTACCAAGAAGGGAATATTTCGAAAAGCTGTCTCTTAGATATAAATACTTAAAACTTCGGTGTAGCAACAGACAAGTCCACAGAATGGGAGTATAATTTTGTGTATATGCAAAAGAACAGAATCACTGATGTTCAAGTTGTGTGCTATTCATATTGTGGTCCACATAGCTTTTCTAGTCTACAAAATGCGTTTAGTTGAAAAATGATGGTCAACGGTTCATGTGCAGAGATTTGGCATACTTAGTTCAAATTCATTTATGTTTACTTGTTCTCATTATTGTTGATGTATTTCCATACCTGTAGTAAATGCCTGTCAGAGCAGGGGCCTTCTCTTACCAACCTTTTATACTACCCCAATTACTTCCAAAATATTCCTGAGGCTGTAGTATCACTATTTCTTGATGCTTGTGACTTTCATTTTGTATGTTGCCTTTTGTTAGAGGCATAATAAAGTAAGGTGTGGTATCCCGATGTTTTCTAGCTTTTTAAAAATATATACATTTTCACTTCAGTTGTTTTTTTTTTCTTGTAAGGACTTAAAACTCCTTCAGCTAGAGTGATGAATTGACAAGTCTGTCATTACTGTTTACTTAGAATCACCACTGTGTCTCAGTGACCGAGGCTTTTGGTATCTGTTGCAGATTTGTGTGATTGCCATTAGGTTTCTAGAGTCTCCAGCTGCTGCAACATTAATTAGTCAGCTTCAGCAGTTTTGTTAGCATGTCAAACTCACTGCACTTCTTCTAGACTCAAAATGAAGTATTTCCCAGGAGCTCCTTGATCTCTTATGCAAATAAACTTCCAACCACCTGTTTCAATAATTAGTCAGACAGTTACTGATTGGTTTGTGTCTGATGCCAGGATTTTATCTGCTGCTACTGCTGCTGCTATGGCTACTATCAGGCCAACAATAGTTATATGTCGATAGTTACTTTATGATTTACAAAAGAATTTTTGATCAATGGATTCTTCGGATATTCTATAAAACCTGGGAGGGAGGTATTATCGTTTTTATGAGATCTCATTTTTGGTTTCTTTTTTGAAGGCTATTGTGATGATAATAGATTAAAAAAGAGGATGAGAAAGGTGAGGGGAAGAACAGACACACACAGAACGAGAAAAGAGACAAAACATTGATTAATAAAAACCTCTATTTCACTGAGTATCTCAAATGGCAACATACACATATCCTTGTGATTCAGGCTTTTTCAGATTAGATTTGATTATTATTATGAAATTATTGCTAGAGTGAAAAATCTACCTTTATGTAAAGTACAGCCACTGTGAATACACATAACTATTTTTTGAGAGTGACGAATATGTTTATTTTTTGAATTGTGGTCACGATTTCATAAATGTGCATTCAAAATTGTCAAACTATACATTTAAAAATGTATCCAATTTAAAAATCTCAGTCGTACCGTAATAGAGTTCTTTTCAAAAATAAGGAAGATCTGCATTGGTCAACTTTCCCGTTGCTGGGGCAAAATACCTGACACTTGAAACTTAAAGGGAGACAAATTTATTTTGGCTCGTTTTCAGAGATTTCAGTTCATGGTTGGCTTCCCAGGCAAAAATATCATGGTGGAAGGGTGTGGTGGAGCAAAGCTGTTTGCCTTATGGCATCCAGGAAGCAGAGCCCCGAAAAGGAAGGGGCGGAGATCAGAGGCAGTCCCCAGTGCTATGCCTCCGTGACCCATTCAGACACACTCAAAAGTTTGCATTATTTATCTCCTAGGTGTCTCTCAAGCCAGTTAAGTGGCCAAGAACTTGAGGGAGTAAAAAGAGTGCTCCTTTATATTATCATAAACTCACACAATTAGTGGGATATTGAGAAAACATCTATTCATGTTTGCAGGCAAGACCACACTGAAAGCAATTCACAGAATTGTGAAACCATTTTTAAAAACCCTTCAAAGCAACTTGTAGTATCTTTCAACCTTTAAAATCAATAATTTCTAACATGTGATGACTGAAAATTTCCTCTACTTTAATCAAAACCAGCTCTCTCTTGCTTGTACTGTAGAAGCATGGAGTTTCTTTCTTTCTTTCTTTCTTTCTTTCTTTCTTTCTTTCTTTCTTTCTTTCTTTCTTTCTTATTGGAGTCTCCTTATTTTCCTACACACTGTTGTTGAGTCTGCTGAGCAGTATGTCAATGAAATACACTAGCCTTATTTTGAGGCAACATTTCTTTTTTACATTGACAATATAAAAATAGCTTTTTCCCTTTTATCTGAGTTTGAATCAACTATAGATTCAGTAACATGTTGATCACATACAACTTGGGGAATTTGTACCTGTGTAGATGACTTCCAACCACTTTTCTCCTCCCTCTCCTTAAATAGCTTAAAGATTCCTCTTGTATGACACAAAAGCCAAATAGCTAGTTTGGATGTTTTCCTTCTGGACCTCATCTCATCTTCTGGTAACGGTCAGAAGTATATGAATCTTCAGGTATGTTGATGAAAACACCTAAGGCAATAATCAAAAATCCATCACCATTCCCATGAATTTTAGTACCTTTATATGTTTTACAAAGGTCCCAGTATTGTGATATGTCCACCAAAGGAGGGAGGCAAGCAGTAAAGTGAGCGACTGTTTATCACCACCCCGAGTTCACGGTGAGATACTGTTGCCAGCCACAAATACTGTTCAGAATTTCTAAAATGACTTTTTCTGTGTATAAATTTATCTGTTATGTAATATTGATTTGTACTTTGTTTATTTTTTGAGATATTGTCCCAGTATATTTCAAGGATTGCTGCAATATGTTTGAAGAACTGAATTTATTCATTTGTTCATCACTCGACTTATTCACTCATTTATTAAATTTGTATTAGATATTTCTCAGATTTTGCACAGTCTATTATGCATAATGTTCATGTGGTATATTGAGTAAGTCCGTGAAACAGATGATAAAGAGGCAAAAAAGAAATATAAAATTATAATGTAATATGAAGAATGCAAATAGGATGTTATTTTTCATTTTCCCCCATTTTATTGATATGTATAAGCGCAAAACATAAAATTTGCATGGATCTTGAGTATTCTGTGCAAATACATATCAAGGCTAAGTTACAAATCCTTCCCTTTTCTCTTCTTGAACCTCCCCCCTACCCCTCCAGTTCCCATCCCATTATTCCCCACATTAAGTTCTATGAAATAATTGTGATCTGGGTTTCACATATCAGAGAAACCATGTGATATTTCACCTTCTGCTTCTAACTCATTTCACTAAGCATGATGGTCTCAAGTTGCCTCCATTAACCTACAAAAGCCCCCAACCTATCTGTCTTTATAGATGCATAGTATTCCATTGTGTATAAATACCACAATTTATGTATCCGTTGGCCTGTTGGTGGGTATTTTGGTGTCTTCCACATTTTAGCTATTGTTACTTGTGCTGCTGTGAACATGGGTATACATGTATCTCTCTTATGTGTTGTTTTTAACTCTTTTGGGAAAATTCCCAGAACAGGTACTGCTGGATTGAAGTGCATATTTATTTCCAGTAAGTATTGTATGGACACTGCTTAAGTTGGGATGGCAACTTTGTCCAACGAGAGAAATTTTACATGATTCTTAAACTATGAGAAGAATTTTAGGGCTTGTATACAGTTAATAAAGAGTGTTCTCCAAGAAATTACCCTTTCAGAGAAAAGCAATATGGTGTTTTGGGCTTGGGATAAAAGCATTGGTTTTGAAATTAAATGATGCTGAGTTTGTTTGAACACTTGCTTAGCAAATTTTTTGATGTGTGGCCCCAGAAAATTTGGAAACATTTATGAAACTTCACAGATAGCAGCATTCTTAGTAATTGCTATGGTTTGAATCTGGAATATTCCCTAAAAGTCTCATATATGGAATGTGATTGAATCATGGGATGTCAACCACTGCTTTCCCGTGTTCCCGTGGGGCCTGGTTGGAAAGGGTGGTTCACTGGGGCTTGACCCAGAAGGGGTGGATCACTGTGACATGACCTGGAAGTGTACGTGCTATCTCTTCCCTTGATTTCTCAAATTCTTGTATTGCCATGCTCTGAATAGCTTTTTCTCTGGCTAATCCCCTACCAGACTCTTACACTATTGCCAGCTGCCCATGAGTGGACTGAGACCTTTTGAAACTGTGAATTAAAATAAGCCTTTTCATCCAGTAAATTGTGAGATAAGATGTCCAGCCACACACACACACACACACACACACACAAACTAAGACAGTATTATTTGGAGAATTGTTACGGTTCTGATCTTATGTGGTCCCTAAAGGCCATGAGCTGAAGGCTTGGTTCCCAGCTGATGGTGCTACTGAGAGGTGATGAGGCTTGGGAGATGGGGAGTGAGTACTCAAGGGCATGTCTTTCAGAGAACCTGGGTCTTTCCTGGTCTCTTTTTTGACTCTCTAGCTGTCATGAGGTGAGCAGCTCATCTCTACCACGCCATCTCTGCCATGATGTTCTGCTTTACCACAGGTCCAGAAACAATGGAGCCAGTCAGCTATTGACTGAATCTCTGAAACCATGAGCCAAAATCAGTCTTCCCTCCTTCGAGTTGTTTTTAATTAAGTATTTTGCCACAGTGGCAGAAAACCAATACAGGAATTAGATGAATAATTCTGGAGACTCTTCTATTATTTTCTATAAACATCCATCAGTTCTCTAAATTTTCCTCAATAGCAGAGGAATTTTCTCTTAACATTTATTTACAGCATTTTGTCTATCTACATTATATGTTACAGATGCCATTTACTAAAATATGCAAATATATTTATTTCATCTGTGAAACATTGAAGATTAGATATGTTTAATGGTTTTACCAATACCACACATTAATAGTCCAGAAAGTGTGCAAAACTTTCCTGATTCAGTGCATCATCTCCCAAGTTGAACACAAAATAAAGAATTTGGAATAAGTTGAGAAACAGGAAGTGCCATATTCATAGTTGATTGCCTTGTGTTTAGCCTGCCACATAAGAGGAATTAATCAGTGTTTGAAAATGAACAGTGTGAATATCTTTCTTTTACCCTTGGAAATATTAAAACATTATGGAAAGGAAAAGCTGAAATGGAAGGGAAATGAAGAATTATAAACATGATTGTAAACATTATAGTAAATAAATGGCAGAAAAATGAACATAGTAAACTCAAAGAAGCACAAGTGAAGAAATAGTTAAAAGACATTTGGGAGAAGTTATCAGTTTGGAGAGAAGATAATAGTTACAGAATACAGATGAACAATATCTGGTAATGTATAAATGAAGTTCCTGGAAAACTAGAACATAGAATAGGACGAAGGTTTAAATATGTAATTTAAAAGGCTTCTAAAACAAAAGATAATCTTCACACTGTATATTGGTCAGCTTCTCCATTCCTGGTACAAAATATCTGGAACTTGCAACTTAAAGTGGGAGGAGGTTTAATTCGGCCCACAGCTAAAGAGGATTCAGATCATAGTTAGCAGGCTTCAGGGGAAGGACACCATGTCGGAAGGGCTTATTGGAGACAAGATACTCAGTTTATGGTGGCCAGGAAGCAGAGCAGACAGACAGTACTAAAGAGGAATGGGACAGGGACCTTGTATAGTACTCAAGGTCTCAGCTCCATATCCTATCCAGACACACCCAAAATGTGTGCTCTACTGATCTTTTAGACGCTTTTAATTCACAAGTTGACATATCACAGTTAATAGTCACACACTGTGATCTAGGGAAATATGACTTGGAATGGACTGCCCTGAAGCATTGTCCTGAGACAATTATTGGGCCTTCACTATTTAGATTTGATGTGAACAAGAGTGTATTTCTAAACAATTGAGAATTTAGTATCTGTAACTGTATGTAACATTTTAATAAGGATGGCTCTCTACATTTTTAATATTTATGTAAATGTTAGACTTTACTAATGTTGTAAAATCCCATTCCATTAAATGTTTGTTGAGAAAAAAATAACATTTCACTCTGTAACACCCAGCCCCCAGTTATTGGGCCTTAGTGAAAAAGAACTCAATGAACAACCAGGCAAAAGAGATCAAGTCTCTTGAGCTGGCATAGATTTCTCAATAGTTTTAGTCCTGGCCAAAAGAAAGTAGAGACTTTTCTACAGAATGTTTAAGAGATAGAAGGAAGCCAAGGATTTTTCTATCACACCAAGCTACCTGTTATGTACACGGACATTAGGAAATAATTTCAATATGCAAAACCACAGTAGAGTATTCTTACTGCCTGCTCTACTTGTGAAAACTACAAGAGGATCAACTTCAACCAATAGGTACATGACCTTAGAAAGGACTGGTGTTGAACTCCAAATGTATTTCGATCATAAAGCCAAGACGGAAACATGGGTGGAGATTAGAATGACAGAGGAGAATATACATGGATATGCTCAGGCCATTTTAAAAGGACACATTCAAAAATATTATGAGAATGGAGAAAAGCAAATTTGGGTATTTTTATTAACTGAGAGGTAAAATATATCATTTGGAACTTCTAAATAAAAATCATAGAAACGTAAATACATATAATAGTATAAAAAGAAAGCTCCAGAAAAGATAACATGGTTTAAGAAAGAAGTTGAGTTCATAAAAGCAGAGTGTAAAATGGTGGTTGCTAGGGACTGGAGCTGGGGAAGTTAAAGAGATATTGGCCAGAAGCTATTGACTTTCAGTAGCATAACAGGAATCATTTCAGATCTATTGTACATCTTAGTGATTATACTAAAAAAAGTACATCGTATACTTGAAAATTGCTTAGAAAGTAATTTTAAATGTTCTCTACAAAAATTAGTGACACAATGCATATGGTAATTAGCTTGATTTAGCTATTTCACTATATGTCCATATTTTGTAAATATACCTCAGATCACGCTGCATACCATAAATCTACCCATTTTTGTCAATTAAAAATACATTCTTAAAAAAGAAAGAATAATTGCTGGTGATGTAGCTCAGTGGTAGAGTGTTCGCTTAGCATATGTGTGTCCTTGCATTCAATCTCCAGCACTGAAGAATTAAAAAAAAGAAGAAGAAGAAGAAGAAAAGAAAATGAATTCTGGTCATTTCATTGAAAATGTTATTTGAATTGCTATTCTTAACAATCAACTTTTATTTAGTTAATATACTTTAATAATCAGCTAGACTAATGGAGATGAACTATGTATTTGTGATTTAAGAGGGGAGAGGATTTGGTGGTATAAATATTATGGAATAATAGGGGCCACAGTCTGATATAATAAATAAACAGAAGTTTGTCACTTATGCAACATTATATTAGCTTTAAACCACAGGGCTCCACATTGCTGAAAGGATAAAAGAGTGAGTTGTGTCTGGGCTTTATCATGCAAGTGCATAATTTCATAAAAACCTATGCATAAATTGTGCAGAAGTCTCTTATGACACTTCCGATTCTTCATCCATGGAAGGATGAACTTCAGGTAGCTATAAAGGTACAGGATGGAAGAAGAGCCCTTGCCACTCATGAGTACATAATGATTCCAACAATTGTGCTCATTTAGAGTGCACCACAATAATTAACCTCATAAAATTACTTTGTGCTAAGCTATCTCATGGAAGGAAGAATTAAAAGAGTGAAGGCCTCCATATGTGGAATGCATAACTAATTTAAATTAGCACCAAGGAAATTCATAAACGTACTGTAAGCCCCTAACCTGGATAACTCAAATGATTCAAGAATAAAATGAAAGAAAATTCTTGCCGAAAATGTGCTTTATGAGATTTTTCTTTGCAGGCTGTTTCCTGCTCCCTAGAGAATGCAGTGCTTTGTGAAGTTAGCTAATGGACCAAGAAAACTCACTGAGCTGCGAATGCCTAAGCACAGGAAGCTCCGAAGCAGTCGTCTCCGACATCATGGGCTGCACACTGATCATCTAAATGAGAGACAGAAGCTTTAGACACGTGTTTGCATATTTGATCTGTATCAGGCCGTATACTTTTATACAAAAAAAAGACCAGTAAGGGATTTGCATGCCTTTCAACCGTCAGAATCTCAGAATCCTTTTTTTTTTTTTGACCTGAAAATTTGTGGGGTTCACACACATCACAATGCGCCATTCAGTCCATATTCCACAATGGCCTTCACATGTTTGCTGAATAGTGTTCCTTCCCCTTATTGAGTCACCAGTATCCTAATTATTTTTGTGGTTGCTATCGTTTGGATCTGGAGTGTTCCTCCAAAGCCTAATGTATTTGGATGCAGTGGGATAACTGTGGCACTGTGTGCTGTTGGGAACTGCGGCCTCTCTGAAAGGGGCAGATGCTTGGGGCTTGATCTAGAGAGATTGTGTCAACATGTTGAGATTGGGGGGTGGGGTGCCCAGTGCAGAGCTTTCAGGTGTGTGTTGTTGCCTTGTGAATCAGGAAGTAAGGAGACGGGCACCCACCCTGGGTTTAGGGGGCCTAACTGGCAGTTTGACCTGAATAAAGGAAGGGAGAAGAGACATTATTTCAGTTTTTTCTTGGGAAAGCTCTGACCTTGCCTCAGTCTGCAGACATCAACTTACTCCTGCCTCACTCAGCTTCTGTCTGCAAAGCAGTGTGCAGCTCTCTAGCCTCTGCCATGTGCTTTCGCCATTCTGGCTGCCCCTGCATGGACTGTGTAAGACCTTCTGAAACAGTGAGCTAAAAATCTTCCTCTCTCAGGTTGTGGATGTTGGGTATTCTGTCACAACAAGGAAGAAGTAACTAAGACAACGGTGAGCTGTTCCTCCTATTTCTCCCCTCTCTCCATTCACGTCACATGTATTTGACTCTTTCCTTGGCTCCAGTGGTAGGCATGTATCACAGTCCTGGTCTAGTAAAGTATTCTGTCTCCCTGACCACAGTAATTAATCCATGATGGGCATGGGTTACTCCATTTGACATACTCTCAGAACCTTTGCTTGGGCACCCTGAGAGCGAGGAAGTCCCTTTTATCCTGGACTTTAGGGATTTGTCTATGTAAACCTGTAGCTGCTGGAAACCACCTTCACGTTAGTAAAATATGTAAGAGAGTAAAGTTCAAAAGCGACAGATAAAGCTAAGAAATTTAAAGAGATGGATCTTATACTTGTGGGTAGGACCACTAGATCTAGTTGTGCCTAGATTTATTTATATATATTTTTCAGATGTGGGCCCGTAAGTTTTATTTTTAGGTGGAGTCAGGTTTCCATTACTCGAAGCCAGAATTGTTTTTAATTTAAATGCACTGTGATGATATTTTGCTTTATTAACCACAACAGTGATATTTAAAAATTATCACCAGTGTTCATTAACAATATTACTTAGATTTTTTGAAATAAACACTGTATTTGAATGTGCACGCAGAGTGCAATTAACTACCACAAGGTGTCAGAGGTCCATAAGCTTTGAATCATTTTAATCTAAATTTTGGAGATCACATAGACATAGATTAAAAGCCACGTTTGTACAGGAAAATGTGGGGTAGAATGTGATTATCTTGAAAATCTAGTGAGGATTAGAAAGCTAATCATCATTACATTTTCCCTCTCAGCCAGCATAGTTTCAAAGGCAAATATGGCTTGCATCTAAAAGATATGCACTGAGGTAGGATGAGGTTTTAGAGTGATTGAAAATACTCCAGGGAATGCAGTACAATTTTATTTTAGCATGTAGAATATTTGGAACTTCGGAAAGGCCACAAGGTATTATTCATTAAAATAAGTTCATTCTCAATGTCGACTTAAAAAGAATCATGATCCTACAGACATAGCTAAAGCTATTTTTTTTCAAACGTCATTTTATTGCTTTGTAAGTTTGTCGAGCTAATCTACTGTTTTCCAGGTGCCTCCAAAACACATTATTTCACTTAATTCTAACAGTAATTCTGTAAGGATGTGAACTAGAAGTTATCGAAACTATGCAGAATTCTATGGAGGGTCATACATTAAGTACACTTACAGGTTTTTATTTTAATTTAAAGTAACACTATAAGCTGAGTGTTATTAAAATTGTTTCGCATCCAAGAAAATTAAGGCTAAAATGGCAAATAAGTTGGCCTCATTCGCACATTTAAAGAAAGTAAAGCTCAGAGTAATTCAATTTTCTTTTTGGACTCAAGATCCTCTCTATTTTCTACCTTTAAAATTTTTATTACACCTAAATAGAGTCTGTATAAGGGAAGCAGAATTAATGAGTGAAGATTTGCTTTGTCAGATTAATTGAATTTTGAGGGCTACTACATCTGTATTTCTTGCCTCCATGTTGACCCGAATTTTTGAAAACAATCAGTGGATTCAATCAGAACATCCTTTCCTCCCTCCCTCCTCTCCTTGCTTCCTTTTGAATTCCTTTCTTGCTCTTTTCCTTTCCTTCTCTTTGCTCTCTCCTCTCCTGCCACTTTTCCCTTTTGTTCCTCTAGCTCCTTTCTTTTTCTTTCTTCCATGGTGACTTAGAGGAAGAAAACTCATGCTTTGCCTAAGATGCCAAATTTTTACTCCATTCCTTAGTTGCACAGAAGTGACTTCCCTAAAGCATATTGGACACCCTGATTCAATTATATGCGCTGTGTGGGTATACTAGTCTCGAAGAGTCAGAGTGTACTTGATAGGCCTGATGAAAAACGGTGGTCCAGAGATGGAACGGAGCAAACACAGAGGAGGAACAAGTTGAAAGTTCTAAGGTCATCACGAAGACTGAGTCTAACAGTATATTGTATTCAGAATTTTTGCTAGATGGGTACATTGTAGTTACTGTTGTCACAGTGGGGGAAAGGCAGGTAACTATATGGGATGATGGGTATGTTAATTTGCTTCACTCTAGTAACTATTGTGTATAGATCTTTTATCATGCTGTATAGTTTATATACTATAATATTTGTTGTAAAGATAAAATAAATGTAAAAAAGGAAGCAAAGTGTTTCTAGGTGAAAAAGAAAAGACATGGAAGCCAGGGGAAGTAAGGGGTTTTGACACAGCGAAAAAACCCAACAAGTTCTATTTTTCCATCCTGTCCAACCTAGGGTCCAATACTAGCCACATCATCCCCTGTTTGCCCGTAATTGACAATATTTATCCTCTTGACCTAATTGCAGGTGGCCCTTGACAATACCTGGCCTGTCACAAACTCTTTTTTCCATACGTTCTGCTCACATACAAGATGAAATCACAAAACCGAATAGGCCTATTGAAGTTCACACCAATGAATTTAAGCAGAACTTCCTACCTGATTATTTCATGAAGGCCGCAAATTCAACATTTTTTAAGCTTGAACTAATTATCTCTCCCTTTTCCACATTTTTTTGGCTTTCTAATTTGAATTAATGCTGTACCATTTTTCTAGTTACACAGACTTCACAGCTAATTCAGATTTTTCTCTGCCCATTTAGTGCCCATGGCCCAGCATGTATGGAACCCTGTAGATTATGTCACTTTCATCTCGTGAATTTGAACCCTTCCTTCTACTCCTTTTGCCAGGGACGCAGTTGGAGGTCTCATTACCGGGCCATTATTATAACAACCATCTTGTTAGTGTCCACCTGAGTGGGACCACTCTGTCCTTATCTCGGCCTCACACCACCTCCAAACTAATCGAAATGACATCTATCATTATGTTATTTCTTCACTTTGAAATGTTCTCATTGATTTTCTTATAATAAAATTCATACTCTTGGTCTTGGCACTTAAGGTCACTCCTTTTTTCCCCCCACTTGGTTTTGCAGACTTCCCCCCCCCCCCCCCCGTTCTCTTGACTCCTAGTGCTACTGAGTCATCCCTGGCATGATGTGCATTCCATTTTCTTGAAATAGAATGTCATTAGATTCCCAGTTCTGGTCAGTTCTGAAATTATCTCTTCTTTGAGCTTTGCTAGCACTTTTGACATTGTTCTAAGGCAATGAGCTTATTATTCTGTACATTTTAAATATTTGTGTAACCTCTTAACAACCCTGCTAGGTCAGGATTTCATTGAGGAAGAAAGATTATTCATATTCGAGATCTTCACAAGGGCCCCTTACGTGTACTTTGTGCTTTTTTAAAAAATAAAAGGTGAATAATCTTAAGTTTGGATCATTTCTCTTATGGTGACTCAAAACACAGAAAGTAGTCATGTGTGCTGGTATGTTCATTTTGACCTCTGTTCTGAATCTTTTTATAAATACTAATTTAATTTAAGGCTGTAGGTAGTGAAGATACAGGGAAATTCTTTCTTTGTTCTGTCTGCTATTGAGGTACTTTGGGGAGCTATTTTATAAGCATGGTGATGAAGAGAAAGCAGGGTTCTCTAATATTTTAAATTTAGCTAGATGCAGTATAAATCATCTCTGGAGGTGACATAGTATCCCACCATAGCACCGTATCTGAGAGGGCTGTTACATGAAAGTAATCTTTCCTAAACTCAAACTGACATGGGAACAGTTAAGTCTGATTTGTGAGCTACTGAAGTGTCATCTTTCATTCTTCTCTAAGACCTTAACAACTTGAAGGTGAGAACAAAGAGAGGGAAAGAAATGGAGTCTCATTTATTTTTCTTGATGTGGAAATTGATGTTCATCAAAATCTTCTCTCTAATGACTTGCAATGATACAATGGATGGGTCATAAAAACGTTCCTTGAGTTTTGACAGATTGGCTCACTTTTCTGTTTTATTTTTGGAGAATTGTGAGGATGGGATGATGCCCTGGTACTTAACGATGAGGGAAATTAGTGATCATTTACATGCTCTATTATTTGCCATCATTTCCCAAGTCTTCCTGAGTGTGTGACTCTAGTTTGATACTTTGTTTACTCATAAATATCTACTTTCTTCATTAAGGTATGAGAAGAATAAACCAGCTAATTTATATTCTCTTCCAGAGATTGAAATGTGTTACTGCTTGTAATGGAACTGAGCAGTGCTTTGAAGAGCAGAAGATGAAAATGGAAAAAAAAACAGAGAATATGACATGATATTTATTATACCTTTTATTGCAACCATATGAAAGAGATCATTTGTAATACACACACACACACAAACACACACACACACACACACACACACACACACACACACGCACACACATATTTTTTAACCATACCAGAGGTCAGTATCGCAAGAAAGTTCTTTCTTTTTTCTTGACATCTGTACTTTATTTATTTATTCATTCATTAACTAATTTATGAGCTCCTAGTTTAGACCAGGTAGGTTTCTAGGTGTTGGTATCCAGTAGTAGGACAATAGTATAATGGTTCCGTTGTTATATTTTAGTAAATCAAGTTTCTAATTATGTTCATTTGAAGATAATATGTTTTATATCCAAACCTTTTTTGACAACTACTAATTAAACCGAGTGCTCTGTGTCTTGGAATCTCTATGTAAGATGTCAATATCTTTACACAAAAACTCATTTGGCTGCCATCATCTCTAGGGGTGTTAATTATGAGATAGCTTCGAATTGCGAAGAGTAGGATTTAGGTGAGTGGGCTACAGGGATGGAGCACTTGGTCCTAAGGACAGGAGAAATTGATAAGACAGAGGCATGATAGCAGCGATGATTAGAGGGGGTGTTGAGTAGCATCAAAGACAGATCTTATCGCCTCATGATTCGTTCTAAGACAATGCCAGTAACACTAAACGAAGTTTTTAGAACTTAGTGATACAGCCACTGTGCCTTGTTTAACTGATCAGATTTGACATTCTTTCAGCACCACTGAGTGTAGCTGGGTGATGGCTCATCTCATCTCACTGCAAAATCATACATCTCCCGTCATTTATGAAAGATTACATCACTGTGGGCACCCTCTGATATAATAAGTGGGGCACATTGAATTCTTGTTTCCTATTTTTCACTTTGTGTCACATCCACTACTAAATAGTACATTTTCTGTTTTCTAAAGTCTGGGCTTGGCACCTGACTTGCTTTGGCCCGTAGAATGTAAGAGGAAGCAATACTGTGCCAGAAATGAGCTTAAACACAACGAGGTCTCCTATATTTCACTGACTCTTTGCTCTCCATCACTGCCATATGAGTACCATGATCCAGCTCATTTGCAGATCCAAGGAGATAAAGAAACATGTGGGACAGAACTGGATTCAACCTGCCACGTGGAGCCACCCAGGTGAGGCTACCCAGAACCATTGGAGTCACTTTAACTTGCATGCAGACATATGAGAAATACATGTTCAGCTACCAACCATTGAGATCTTGTGCTTGTTCATCGTGCAGCAGTAGCTGGCTTGTGCCATTTGTAAGGTATCGAGGTGTGGCGAGATGGACCTGAGTTTGGGCAACCTCCCTGAAGATTCAGTATTAGCACTTGTAATTGCAACAGTGTATCGAAGAATAGCGATGTATGTAATCACAATAAATGTATCACAGTAGAAGTAGTACATGAAATAATATATGTATAATGCTAAAAGGACTATCTCACTATTAATACTATTATACTTATGAATAAAAAGATACATTAGGATTCATGTCCCAATGAAATCGGAGACACAAGTGATTTCAAATGGGGATTAGGCTTAGAATATATAATAGCTTTAAAAAGGCACTAATTGTTCTGAAACTTGGGGCACATAAATCTTTTTGCTTCAGCTTAATGACAGTTAAATTTTATAAATTTCCTACTTGAGGAGATAAATAATTGACCTGGAAAAGTTTTTCCTTTAGAGAGAAATAAAAACACGACTTTACCATCATCACTTGGTTTATAAAGTGTTATTAGTCACATGCTATAGTTTAGCATGTGTGACTTGTTTCTGACCAAGAGTTCAGATGGATACATCTGAGATTTATTTTGTAATTTCCCACTTGCCAATACAAAACACCTCCCCTAACACCCCTCCGTTGCCATCAGGTCAGAATAAATTGACTCTTGATGCACACTTGTGGCCAGGGGTTGAAATTTACATGTGATTGATGGTCGAAGTGCTTCCCAGCTGTGCCTCCCCATCTTGTATATCACCTCCTGGGCTGGGGTCTGGTTTCTGTAAAATACTGAGATAGTCGCTGTACTCTGTGTCCCTCACATGCCCTTGAAAGGGAAGAAAAACAATTAATGAAGTTGGTGTTAAAAAGGGGGGGGGGAGAGAGTTTGTAGAGCTTAAGTATATTTTGTAAAATGTATTTCTCGTTCTTGGGTCCTCAGGTTTACAATCCTAACATGTTCTGTCCTAACCAATTAGTAAGCTAATCGTCGATTGATTCAAGCAGCTTTCAGCACCCAGTTAGAGTTCTTTTTGCAGAGATTGCAGGAATGGACACAAAATCCCTGGAGGAGAGGTGCTCTCTTTCTGCAGCGAGGCAATTTTTACCTTGGATTTCCATTTCCATGAAGAGAAAGCCCACAGGGAAATGGGAGCAGGGCTGCAAGCGGTTGCAAAAGGCTTTATGGTTGCAATAAAACCAAACTATGGTGGACTTGACTTGCTGTCTTCATTTTGATGCACTGGTAATGAAATTAGTAAAAAATGCTTACAACTCAATTTTTCTTTAAAAAAAGCTCATATGTGGCATAGGTAGACCACTGCCTTTGTTTCGAACCCTTTGAGAGCTGACGCTCAGAGGATGATTTGAGCACATGGAGTTTACTACTGGGTGGTGACACCAGGAAGCACAGGGAAGAGTTAGGAACAAAGGTTTACATTATTTTCATAGTTATTTGGAATTCCATTCTGCTGGGAGCTTCCTGAGAGGCCCAGTAGAAAACAACACAGGTGCATCCCACCAACAAGAGGAGGAGCTGAGGATTTATCTCTTGCACTCCGCCCATTTTGTTCAAGGTGGATCATGGGAGTGTTAACCTCTAGGTGTCTCCAATTTGCCCTCTACAGGCAGAACTCGTTTCTGCAGCCGGAGTTATTGACAGATCCCATGTAAAGACAAGGCATATAATGTGTCATTGTCCACCCAAGCCATACGTGACTGCTGGACTCAGCAGAGAGAGTGCATATAAAATCACTAAGAGCATCTCCTACAGATGTGAGTGGGGAAGGTGTGTTTCCTCAGTTTAAAAAAAATAAGTAAAATTTCTCATGTTACATGCATTTTACAAGTAAAAATTTCTGTTCTAAACAAGGAACTGATGGAATGAAATATCTGCAGTGCTCTAATCTATTTCCACAAAAGAGTTCTTTTTTAAAAAAACAATTAATTTAGCATATGGCATTAGGGATTGAACCCAGCACCTTGTTCATACTAGGCAAGTACTCTGCCATTGATTCCATCCTCAACCCTCTCTGTCTGTCTCTCTCTCTCTCTCTCTCTCTCTCTCTCTCTCTCTCTCTTTCTCGTTCTTAAAATAGAGTCTCACTAATTTGCCCAAGCTGGCCTTGAGGTTGGCATCTTCCTGTACCACCATGCCTGGCAAGAGGGCTTTTAGTTTCCAAATCAATCCCCCTGTTGTTATGGAGAATATATAACAACGAAGAAACACGTAATTCTCTCTCACATCTGAATGGAGAATGAGAAAAATAATTTTTATCTACAAAAGCAAAAACAAGACCAGAAAATTATTAGTCATCTCTCCTTCATTTTACTTGGTGTCCTTGCTTTGACTTCCCTTAACTGCAAAAATTGTTTTGTTACTGACTCTTGCCACTAGATGTCACCATATCACCAGGCTAATACCTAAATGTTGCAGCAAAAGTTTCAACTCTCATTTGCTGGTATTTCGGAAACTTATTGCTGCGCATCCACTGAAATTGTCAAAGCTTTCCTAGTAGGGATTATGATATTTCACTTGAATAAAGATCAAATCACAAAAGATCTGGTAATCTCTCACAGAATTCAGGACCTTCCAAGGATTTTGAAATGATGACCATAATACACATTGGATAGAAATAATTATCATGGTTTTACAATTTTACATTTTTAGCTGAGCCTGGTGGCACAAGCCTGCCATCCTAACACTGAGAGGCTGAGTCAGGAAGATTGTGAGTTCGAGCCCAACCTGGGCAACTTTGCAACTTCAGTGAGACTCTGTCTTAAAATAAAAAAATAAATTAAAAAATAAGCTGGGGATGTAGCTCAATGTGAAGGCCCTAGGCTCGATTCTCCATATTACAAAATTTTATTTTTTATATTTGGTTCATTATATGTTCTTAAGCTTTCCAAGGCAATCTTTTCACTTAGCACTTCTTATATTATAAAACATAACCCTGAATGACATGGTTTTGGAAATTTTCTTTAGTATTTCAACTGGAATGACAGACGGAACAATCTTGGGAAGCCTGGATAGGGAACACTGTGAATATGAAAATATTACGTGGAGACTGGACTCTTGAACTCCTGTGAGTGGTCACTCACAGCTTTGAACTCCTCCGCGGGGCACTCACACAGAATCCATTCTTGATAACTGCTTTATAGTTTCCATACCCAAAGGAACGAAAGAGTTTAATTTGGAATATGAAAATTTGCTTGTAGAGAGCAAATATCTTCCATTTGAAATACATGTAACATGGGACTTATCAATTTGCAGCGAATACACAGCAGAGAGATAGAGAAGGGCAGTTTGTGGCTGCAAGTCCTTGTCACTAGCTGTGCCCAATTGTAGAGCTTTTTCTTCTCTTACTGTCTTGTTTTCTTCATCTGACAAGTGTATGGGAGCCGCCTGTGCCGGTGTGCATGCGTAGTAATATTGCTATTTTCCCAGAGTAGTTCTGAAATTAGAAATTGTGTTGGTATCTCACTGCTACTCAAATAAATTCCCCTAAGTGTAGTTCTGGAGGCCAGAAGGCCAGAATTATTTTCATTTCTGTTTTCTTGTTGAGATAGGGTTTCACTCTGTAGTCCAGGCTGGCCTTGAATTCACTATGCAGCTCAGGCTGGCCTTGAACTCACGGCAATCCTTCTATGAAGCCTCCTAAATACGGGGATTACAGGTGTGTGCTACTATGCCCAGTTTATGTGGTGCTGGGGAATGAAACCCAAGGCCTTGCAATAGCTAGGCAAGAAGTGCTTTAAACACTGACCTGTAATCCTAGCCCCAGAATCATTTTTATTAGGGCAAAGTCAAGGTGTTGGTAAGGTTTGTTCCACTTGGAAGATCTAGAGGAGAAGCTGTTTCTTGCCTCTTGCAGCTTCTAGAGGCTTCCAAGATTCATTGCTGTTCTGTTTTTATCTTTTTTTAAATTATTTTTTGAGACGGGGTCTCACTCCGTAGTTCAGGCTGGTCCTCAACTCACTATGTAGGCCAGGCTGGCCTTGAACACATAGCAATCCTCTTGCCTCAGCCTCCCCAGTGCTGGAACTCCAGGTGTGTGCCACCATGCGTGGCTTTCATTGCGTTTTCTGGATGTTGGCTCCTCCTCCTCCTTTTTCAAAGCTAGTAGCAAGGCATCTTCAACCCCCTCAGGTTCCATCTTCACACTGCCATTTCTGTTACAAGAACACCTTTGAGCATTGAGATAATTCAAGATAATCTATCCACTTCGAGGTCCTTAATTTAATGAAACCCGCACCATTCCCTTTGCCAGGTACAGTAACGCTGACAGGTTTCTAGAATGAAAACTCGCAGGGCTTTTGTTCAGCCTAGCTGCGCAATGTTATATGTAACATCCTCGTCACCAAGTACATGCTCAATAAATAAGGCGATATTTATCTGATAGAACACAAGATGTTAACCCAGCAGTGTTGGGCTGAATCAGTGAGTGGCTCAATGATTCAACAGCATTTTTCGTATTTTGGGTTTAGCATTTCACTTCTGATCACTTTTTAATTTTCCCCATTTCATTGGTATATATATATATATATATATATATATATATATATATATATATATATATGTGTGTGTGTGTGTGTGTGTGTGTGTGTGTGTGTGTGTGTGACACATAACATTTACATTGAAATTGAATATTTTGTGCATATATGTATTGTGTCAAAATTACAAACACTTCCCCTGCCCACCTTCCCCCTCCCCACTACTTCCCACTGCCCACTGTTCATTTCTACGAAAGGACTGTATTCCGGGTTCTCCTATACTTTAGTCAATCTTCCAATATGGTGTAAATTCCCTCTGTTGATTTGAGTCATTTTCGTTTTCTCTTTGTTATTACAATGAAAAAAGTCAATATATTTTTACAGATAAACATCCAGCCTACTGGGGAGCAAAAATCTTTGTATTGTTTTTGCAGTAATTTTATTGTGGTAAAAAATTCACACGACATAAAATTTACCTTTTGTGGTAAATACATGAATTCTAAATTCTGTAACATGGGGTTTGGGGTATCAGTAAACAGACATTTGGGAAGCATCTATGTCCACCCCCTTTTCAGGTTCACCCCTCTCCTATCCTACAATTGCCTCTCTTTCTACTCTGTCATTCATGTTGGGGCCTTTTATGTTATTGTTTTGTGCATTTCATAAGAGGGACACACATCTATAGTCAGTCTTCTGTGCTTGGTCCATTTCACTGAGCATTATTGATTCTAGGTGGTCCCATTTTTGTTCAAATGCTTCATATCTGTCTTTCTTTATGGCTGCATGGTATTCTGTTGTGTATAGAAATCACATCTTCTTTAACGATTCCTCTATGATGGGCAGGTAGGTTGTTTCCAGGATTTGGCTATTATGAGTTGTATTGCTATAAACATGGATATGCATGTGTCCTTTTTGGTATGCTGACTTTATTTCTTTTGGGAAACATGCCCAGTAGAGCAATAGCTGGACCAAATGGAATTTCCATGCTCAGCTTTCCGTAGTGGTTGTGCCAGCTTGCATTGCCACCAGCAGTGGAGTAGAGTTCCTGTTTTTCCACACCCTCGCCAACGATTGTCATTTTTTGCATTCTTGATGTGGGCCATTCTCACTGGAGTGAGGGGAAACCTCCACGCTGTTTTTATTTGCATTTCTCTGATGGCCAGTGATGAACAACACTTCTTCATAAGCTTGCTGGCCATTTTATGTCTTCTGAGAGGCTTCTTTTCATTTCAGCTGCCCTTTCCTTGATGGGATCATTGATTTTAACGGGTTTTATGCTTTTCAGTTCATTGTACATTCCAGATATTAAACTTTTGTTTGAAGTGTTACTGGTGAATATCTTTTCTCATTCTCATTTTCACCTTGCTGTTTCTTTTGTTGTGCAAAAACTTTAACTTAATGTAGTCTCATTTGTTGATTCTTGCAGAGATTACTTATGCAGTTGGTGACCTGTTCAGAAAGTCTTTTCCTGTCCCTATGTCTTCGAGGGTTTTACCCATTTTGTCTTCCAGCAAGTTTAGTGTTTCTATTTTGGTGTCTGGTTCTTGGATCCATTTTGATCTGACTTTAGTGTGTGGGGACAGATATGGGTCTAGTTTCATTCTCCTGCTTGTGGAGATCCAGTTTTGCCAGCACCATTTGTTGAAGCTGCTGTCTTCTCTATACTGGACTGTTTTGGTCACTTTGTCAAAGATCAGGTGACTAAGAGTGTCTGGGTTTGTTTCAGTATCCTCAATTCTGTTCAGCTGGTCCCCCTCTCTGATTGGTCTGCTTGTATGGTTTTTCTTAAGGCATCTCCCTCTGTTCTTAAAAATCAGGCTGAGAAAACTGGGCAGGACACCGTGAATTTGTAATCTGATTTCATAAAGAGAAATAATTCATGAATTTATGGAGAAAATAGATGAATTGAGAAGTTTTAGTCTCATTAATTTCACTTTACATTTTTTCATATCTTGTTGACATTTTCTGTTTTATCTAATCTTGAATGTGCTTGAAGCTATTATTTAAAAAATAAAGGACAACGTTTTGTCAGCACTCCAACTTCCATGGAGTAATTACGTTGAAGAGACTATCATTTGGATACTTCAGCTCTGTACTGAGTTTAAATTATGCATTTCGCCCCTAATTGAAGTAGAGACACCTGCAAGCTAATGTCATCAAATCAACTGTGTAAGTAGAATGTACACTTAAGTGAAGTGGCCTATGTCCCTACATCCACATATTATAAATTAAAGATGGCAGCACAATGAAACACTGCTCCGTTGAGAACAGTGCAGACCACTTAATGGATAGCAGCCTTTGGGAGGCACAGGCAATGCCATCTATCCCAGGCAGTGAGGATGGCGTAGTTCCCTCGTGCTTGTGTCTCTTCATTGGTCACTGCAAAGTGAATTAACCATTAATGCATTTTTCATTGATTATGTTTGATAATAAGTAGTTACTAAAACTTGAAAGGTCAGCATTGTTCAATCTTAATTTCAGATACAATGGAATCAGCGAGTACCTATGAATCCCCAGAAATTGTGTAAGAAGTGGTGCTCATGCACATATTTCTATGGTGTGGTTGAACCCGTCACTGGTTAACTGAACTGCATTCCCGCTTTGTCTTGATACTACAAACATAGCTTTCATTCTGCCTGAAAGGTGTGTGGCTAAGGAATGCATGAACCCATTTCGCTGCTTCTCTTCTACCCAGGGCTAGCATTGACTAGGGAAGAGAATGAGGCAGCTGTTTTGATGGCGGAAGCCTGGAACAGCCCTAGGGGGAAACTCGTGTGCAGATTGCTGGTGGAACTTTAAGTTTCCTTTCAAAGACTGAGGAGGCAGGCATGTGCTTCATCTTTTTACCTTTTCATTAGTTAACTTCGTTGTCTGGAACACGGATGTGATAGACATCACTCAACTAGTCATTCTCCAAACTTTTAAAATGTCAAGTAAATAAATTACCTGAAATGCTTTTATTGAGGCAAAAGTAACATAGATAAATAACCCAGATCTAGAGCATATTGTTTAATGTATTATGACAAGTCCATATCAAAGCCTACGATACTCCCAGTAGCAAGAAACTTGCCTCATTCTATTTCCTACTCCATTTCCACACCTCATGTAGCAAACATTAATCTGATTTGCATTATAATAGGTTAATTTTGTCCATTTAGAATTTAATAGAAATGAATTATACATTATGTGCTGCTTTCTTTTTACATCTGGCTTCTTACACTTAATATATTTATTGCATATATCCATGTAGTTATTGTTGATTCTTTTTATATTGTTGAGTAATATTTCATGAAGTGTCTAGTAGTTTGATTAGTATGTTTTCTTGTGGATAAACACCTGAAAGTTTCTAGTGCTTGGCTATTATGAATAAAGCTTCTATGAACATCTGTGTTTTTATGTAGATTTAGGGCCTAATTTCTCTTTGATAAATAATAAGTTACAAATTATAGGTATGAAAAGTGTCACAAACATTTATAAAAGTGGCTGTAAAATTTTACACTCTTATTAGCAACATCCTCACTAACATTTGATTTTATCAGTCTTTCGACTAGAGTCACTCCAGTGAGTATGTACTGGTAAATGAGTGTAATTTTAATTTGCGATTCCCTGATTTTTAATGAAATAGAGCACTTTCTTGTGTGATTATTGGACATTGTAGTTTTTAATTCAGTTCTGGAATAGAGGCCAAGACCTCTAAGAAATATTGCAATGGTTAATTTTATGGGTCAAGTTGACTGGGATAAGGGGAGTCCAAATAGATGATAAAATTTTACATCTGGGCATATCTATGAGATTGTTTGAGGAAGAGTTCACATTTAAATGAGTAGACTGAGTAAAGAATATGTGCCTAAATCCGTGAGGGTGGGCACCATCCAATCTCCCAAAGGCCTGAGTAATAGAAAAAGGCAGAGTAAAAGCAAATTCACTGTCTTTGAACTGGAATATCCATCCATTCGAGCTCCTGGTTCACAAGTCTTTTGATTCAGATAAAAGTTACACAGTTGGTGTCCCTTGGTTACCAGGCATTCTGACTCTGCCTGAACTGATCCACTGGCTTTTTGGCTTTTACAGGTTATAGACTACAGATCATGGGCCTTTTCATCTTCCATCATGTGAATTAATTTCTCTAATAAAATCCTCCTGTCTCTCTCTCTACACACACACACACACACACATACACACACACACACACACACACTACAATTACATGGATATATATATATATATATATATATATATATATATATATATATTACAATTACATGAATATATAATTTCTGTGGAGAACTGAGGTGAATAGATATACCCTAATACCAATAATGCTTACTTAAACTGCTTTTACAGTATGATGTAGGTATTGTTAACTGTTTCATGGAGCATGGAGCTCGCAAACTTAGAACAAGAATTGACTACTCTGGAGAATATCGGGGTCTTTGAAAGATTTGTAGTGAAAAAGAAAAAAGAGATCTCAGTCTACTTACTGGAGGCCATAAATAGGCTTTGGAGTAAAGAAATGGAATTTCAATGGGGGCTTTATTTGAGTTTTTCTGTGAAGTACATGATGTAAGCCTCCTTCTCCACTTACCATGAAAGTGTCAAGAAAAAGTACACTGTCTGTGCAGGAGTGGGCACATTGCAGTTTGCAGGTCAAATCTGGGCTACCATCTTTTCTGTGGAATAAAATGGTATTGGAACACAGCCACACTTGTGCTTGTGTGCATTGGCTGTTGTCTTTCATGTTACAACAACAGAGCTGGGTAATTAGAGCAGAGACCATAGTGTTTGCAAAGCTGAAAGGGTTTATTATCTGGCCCTTTACAGAAAAAAAAAATGTTGCCCACCCTTGGAGCTGTTTGGGTGAAGGAAGACGACAATGTCGTGTTGAATTTCTGGCCAAGGTGGGGGAGGGATAGGAATTCAGAAGGTATAATTCCCTGTGTTCGAACACTACAGGAGGCCACTTATAGATTTCTCTGTCTCAGTAGCACAATATTTGAATATGTACGAAGTGATATCTCTAAGAAATTGTCAACCAATTATCGAGCCACTTCTTTTCTTGCTTATGCTTGGCTGTACACAAGCACTGAGATTGTCCTTACCTCTTACACTAGATGATATTGATGTTAGGGATGTGGAAAATCATATGTCTAATAGAATAAGAATGCTAAAAGGCAGTCAGTAGTGCAATATCTCCACAGACTGTCTAGTTCCCTTTTCCTTGACTTCATGTTAACTAAGGTTTTTTTAAATTCTATTTTTAGCACCCATTTATGGATAAAAAATAAACATAGTATATAACTATGTATATCACCAACTATAACTGACCCTGTAAAATAAAAACACAACATCCTGATTCAAAATGGTTTCAGATAATTTTGGAGGTATAATTGCCTCCTATGGGCCTAATTCCTCTCGAATAAACTAAGTAGCAAGTACTGACATTTTAGAAAAGCCTTATGGGTTCTCACAGAGGCCATAGAAGTTAGAAAGAACAGGGTTTGGATTTCTGCAAATTTCACTAGTCTTGTGATTTGAAGCGAAGGATCACATATTTCTGAGTTTCACAACGTGATTTGCTCTGTTGAATAAAATAATATGTTGAATTTTTAGCTCAGTGCCAGAAAAGGATAAACATTTTGCTATCAAAGTTCACTTGTTTCTTTTACATGTAAGTTTGAGAGACCAGATCTTGAACTGTCGGCTGCATTGTGTCCCCTCAAAATTCTCATGTTGAAGCCCTTACTTCTAACATGATGGTATGTGACTGTGGGACCCTTGGGAGGAGCTTATATCTAGAAGACGTCACAAAGATGGGCCTTTCTGATGACATAGTACCCTTAGAAGGTGACAGCCAGAGAATCTGCTCTTCTTTTCATCCGGCGACACAAAGAAGGGATCAATATAATCACACAGTAAGATGGTGGCCAACCACAGATCAAGAGAAGACGTCTTGGAATACAATTGGACTTTGGTCTTGGTCTTGTACTTTCCAGTCTCCTGTACTATGAGAAATAAATGTCTATTGATGTGTCACCTAGTCTGTGGTATTAATGTCATCCTAGTCAATGCATGCTGAACTGAATGTAAATTAGCGATGTAACGAAACTCAGTTTTGAAAAACTCTCCATCCCTGCTCATCTCCATTTCTGAGAATTTTATGGTGAATGTGATAAGTTAAGAAGCTATCTCAATAATTTGTGTTTTTACCTTTTTGAAAGAGCTATTCACTTTTTTGTCATTCTTCACTGACTTGATTATTTCCTTTATCTTCTGAGATATTTTAAGCCATTGGGAAACATTGCAAGTTTAAGGAGTTGAGCTGCCCTGTGACTGTGATTTGTGAAGAGAAATCCTCAAATTGTACTTTATTGAAAATTCAACTAAAGATGAGAGCAGCAGGCTGGAGGAATGGCTCAGAGGTTAAAGCGCTTCCCTAGCATGCACTACGCAAGAGCTGAGTACCAGAGTTTGATTCCCCAGCACCACTTAAACTGGGAGTGGTGGCGCACTCCTGAAATCCCAACACTCCGGAAGCTGAGGCAGGCGGATTGTTCTGAGTCCAAGGCTGCCTGGGCTCCATAGTGAGTTCAGGACCAGAGTGAGACCCTGTCTCAAAAAAAAAAAAAAAAAAAAAAAAAAAAAAAAAAAAAAAAAAAAAAAAAAAAAAAAAAAAAAAAAAAAAAAAAAAAAAAAAAAAAAAAAAAAAAAAAAGAAAAGAAAAGAAAAGAAAAGAAAAGAAAAAAATAAAAGAAAAAAGAAAAAGAAAACAAAGAAAAAAAAGAAAAGAAATGATGAGAGCAGTACTTGGCCTAAGGATTTAATGAATTGAAAAAGGTATGCAGGCCTGTTTTCCTGGGAAGAGTTTATGAATTCTAATTCTGGATCAGAACTATAGAACATCTAATTCCAAAGCTCATAGTCCTTAGTACTACATGCTAGGTCAGGGAATTTCACGTATGTTTGTTTGAACTCATGAGTTTAAAATCTCCTCGCAGTATCCCTGAACACGTTAGCTGCTTTTGATGTTTAGTGCTAACATTCAGTGTAAAATCTCTCTTTAGATTGTTTCTGCTCCTTTTTCTCTTTTTTATTTAACCAGAAGCTAGACACAACATTGCTGCGCCTTCAATATGACAGGGATTGACTGGAGGAGGCAGAAAAGTTGCCCCAAAATCCTGATTATGTATTGGTCAATGAATTATGTAGAAACATATTTTTCATCCTATTTAAATGATGCACATATGTTATACAGAACTTTGCTCCTGCTTTTGTATGTTAAAAAACCATTTTAAGCACAGGAAGATGTATATTAGAGTACGGCTTTCCCATTTTGCTCCTACTGTGAACTGAAATAAAATTTGAAATATTTGTCTCTGTGCTGTATTGTAGTGCCAGCATTCAGTTTAGGAAAAGCCTGTAAATATCACCAGGTTTTAGGCAATCTTGAGGCCTTCTTAGAAAAGCTAGAAAAATAATTTTAAGTCTCCCATTGATGGTCAACTTCATGAGGACAGAGACTTCATTCTGTCCCCCCTGTTCATGAGGCCACTTCCGTGTTTATGGTACTGCTTACAGGGAGCAACTACCCAGTGAGGATTTGAACAAAAGTGTGTGCATTTGTTTGAAATGTTTTTTATTAACATTAAATTCTAAGATTCCTTTTTATGATTTAAAATTTTGCATATAACATCCCTTTCCACTTCCCACCCCCTTAACACCTCCTCAGGTCCTTTCCCTCCCACAAAGTCTATCTTCTTACTTTCTTCCATCACTCTTTATTATGGTTTTGTTTTCTCAAATTAGAGAAACCATATGGAATCTGACCTGATTCATTTCACTAAGCATAATGCTCTCAAGGTGCATCCGTTTTCCTACAATTAAACTTATGTTTCCTTATGGCAGGATAGTATTCCATCCTGTAAATATACCACATCTCCCATATCCGTTTACGTGTTGTTGAGCATATCGACTGCTTCCAAGATTTGACTATTATAACTTGTGCTACTATAAACATGGGTATGCATGTATTGCTCTTGTATGCCAACTTTTGTTCTTTTGAGAAGCTACCCAGAAGAGGCATAGGTGGGTGGAATGGAATATGTAGTCTCAGTTTTTTGAGGAATCTTCCGACTGCTTTCCATAGTGGTTGTACCACTTTACAGTCCTACTAGCAATGTAGGAGGGCTCCTTTTTCCCCCGCACTCTCATCAGTATTTGTTGTTTTTGAGTTCTTAAAACCAGCCATTCTTACTGAAATAGATGGAATCTCAGTGTTGTTTTCATTTGCATTTCTCTGATGATAAAGAGGCTCAACATTTGTGCATGTATTTATTGGCCATTTGGGTTTCTTTTGAAAACTATTCATATTAATTGCCTACTTTTTATTGGATCTTTTATTTTGGAGGGTCTAATTATTTCTAGTTCTTTTTATATTCTTGGTAATAGTCCTCTGTCTGAGGAGTAGCTAGCACATTTTTTTTCCTCATTCTGTCAGTTTCCTCTTTACTTTGCAGATTGTTTCCTTCGATGCGCAGGAGCTTTTGAATTTGATGTAATCCCATTTGTGAGGCTTGGTGTTATCTCAGGTGCCGTGAGTGTTTTACTGAGAAAGTTGTTGCTTACCCCTATGTCTTCAAGGGCTTTGCCTATTTTATTTTCCAGGAACTTAAGCGTTTTCATTTTAATGTCTAGGTATTTAACTCGTTTTCATCTGATTTTGGTACATGGTGAAAGATGTGGGTCTAATAACATTCTTCTACATGTGGCTAGCCAGTTTCCCCAGCATTATTTCTTAAAGAGGTTATCTTTACTCCAGCATATGTCGCTGGTCCCTATTGTCAAAGGAGTACTAGGGGATGTTTCTGGACCCTTAATTCTGTTCCATTGATCCACCTGTTTGTTTTTCTGCCAATAGCATGCGCTTTTTAAAAATCATTATTGTTTTACAGTGTAACTTGATATTTGGTATTGTGA
This sequence comes from Ctenodactylus gundi, assembly GCA_004027205.1. Taxonomy (NCBI): domain Eukaryota; kingdom Metazoa; phylum Chordata; class Mammalia; order Rodentia; family Ctenodactylidae; genus Ctenodactylus; species Ctenodactylus gundi. Next base: position 128,466 of record PVKB01001808.1, read on the forward strand.
TGTCTCCTGCTGTTATTTTGTTGTTTAGGATTGTTTTACTCTTTCTGGGGCTGTTCTGAATCCAAATATTTTTTTCTTTTCTTTTCTTTTTTGAGACAGGGTCTCGCTCTGTAGACCAGGCTGGTCCTAAACTCAGCGACATAGCCCAGGCTGGCCTTGGACTCAGGACAATCCACCTGCCCCAGCCTCCCAAGTGCTGGGATTACAGGAGTGCACCACCCAGCCCAGCTTTGTGTGGTGCTGGGGAATCAAACTCAGGGCCTTGCACTTGCATGCACTTTAACTGCTGTGCCATTCCTCCAGCCACCCACACAAATTTTTGGATCCTTTTTTCTTTCTAATTCTGTGAAAAGTCCTGTTGGTATTTTGACTGGGATTATATTGAACCTGTGTATTGGTTTTGGTATTATAGCCATTTTGACAGCTTTGGGTCTGCCTACTATGAAAGGATATGTCTTTCCGTTTTCTAAAATTCTTTTTGCTTTTTTCAGAGTACTATAGTTTTCATTAGAGAGGTCCTTCATTTGCTCAGTTAAGTTGATTCCTAGGTACTTAATTTTCTTTGAGGCTACTGTAAGTGGGATTGTTTTTCTGATTTCCTTCTCTGTGTTTTCATTGTTGCTGTAGAGGAATGCTATTGATTTTTGTGTATTGATTTTATATCCTGCGACATGGCTTGATTTGTTTGTTAGTTCTAAGACTCTTCTGGTGGAATTTTTGAGGTCCTCTATGTAAAGGATCATGTTACATGCAAATAAGGACAGTGATTTCTTCCTTTCTTATGTGTATTCCCTTCATTCCGTTCTCTGGCCAGATTGCTCTGACTAAGGTTGCAAGTACTGTGCTGAATAAGAGTCGTTATCCTGCTTCTGATTTGAGCAGAAAAGCTCCCAGTTGTTCCCCCTTTTGTACGCTGTTGGGAGTAGGCTTGCCATAAATTGCTCTTGTCAACTCGAGGTAAGATCCTTTTATAAGTATATTCACCATAGTTTTGATCAGGAAGGAATATTGTATTTTGGCAAAGGCCTTTTCTGTATCTTTTGAGATGATCGTGTGATTTTAGTAGTGTGGTGCACCACATTAATTGATTTATGTATGTTGAACTAGCCTTGGATACCTGGAATGAAGCCAGCTTGGTTCTAGTATATGATCATATTAATAATTTATTGCACTCTATTTGTAAGTATCTATTAAGTATTTTTACAACTATATTTATTAAGGAAATTGACCCGTAGTTTTCTTTCATTTTCACCATTTTTATTAGAATATATATGTGATACACAATGGTTTCATTGAGCTTGAGTGTGTTGTGCACATATGTATTGCGTCAACATTACAAACCCTTCTCCTTCCCCTTTTTGGCCTTCCCACACCCTCCACATCCTTGCTAACTCCCGCTACCACACTCATTTGGTTCTACAAAATGCCCGTATTGTTGGTGGTTTGCATTAGACAAACCATGTGATATTAAACTTGTGTTTGACTCACATCACTAGGTGTGATGGTCTCAAGTTGAATCTATTCACTTACAAAAGCTTCAAATTTATCTGTCTTTATGGAAGAGTAGTACTTCATTGTGCACATATACCACAATTTTTGTGTTCACTGGTCTGATGATTGGTATTTCAGCATTGTCCACATTTTAGATATTATTAATTGTGCTGCCATAAGCATGAGTATACATGTATCTCTGGTATATTTTGCTTTTAACTCTTTTGGAAAGATATGCAGAAGAGGTGTTGCTGAGTTGCATGTTTATTTTCAGCCTTTTGAGGCATCTCTTTTCTCCAAAGTAGTTTATAGGCTGTTGTGTTTAGGATCTGGAGTGTCCCCCAAAAGTCTCATGTATTTTGATGTTATGGATTGTCTATGGAACCATGTGATGTTGGTGGATTGGGGTCTAGTCTGAAGGGATGGATTACAGTTAAGACTAAAGGCCTGTGAGTTAGGATTAACGGTGTGTAGTGGCCACACCTGGGTGCAGGAGGGACTAATTACTGGGCGGAGACCTGGAAGGATATATAAGCTGCACCTGCCCTCCTGGAGGACTGGGGCTAGTCTCAACTGGTCTCAGCTTGCCTTCCTGTTTGTGATGTCCGGAGAAGCTGTCTCCACCTCTGCCTCTGTCCTGTACTTTGATTGCTGCCGGCCACCCCTGAATGGATTGTGCCTGTCTGAAACTGTGAGCTAAAATAAACCTTTCCTAAATTTGTGGGTGACGGGTATTGAGTCGCAGCAACGAAGAAGTAACTAAGACATAGTCCCACCAGCAATGTGAAAAGGTTCCTTTCCCCACAACTTTGCAAGCATTGGTTGCTGTTCGAGTTCTTGATTTATGCCATTCTCTCTGGGGTGACATGGTATCTTAGTGATGTTTTGATTGGCATTTCTCTAATGTTTAAGGATGCTGAACATCCTTTCGTGTATTTATTGGCCATTTGGATTTCTTCATAGACAACCGCCTATTAATTTCGGTTGCCCATTTTTTAATTGGGTCTTTGATTTTGAGGGATTTATTTTTCTTCAGTTCCTTGTATATTCTAGTTAATAGCTTCCTGTCCGAGGTGTATGAGGTAAAATATTTTTCCCCAACCTGTCAGTTCTCTTTTTATTGTGTTGATAGTTTCCTTTGCCCTGTAGAAATTTTTAATTTGATATAATCCCATTTGTTGAGTCTGGAGGCTAATTCTTTTGCATCAGATGTGTTATTAAGAAAGTCCCAAGCCTATATCTTCCAGATTTTTGCTTATTTTGTCCTCTAGTCAGCTCAGTGTTTCGGTTTTGATATATTTGATCCACTTTAATTTGATTTTGGTGCGTGGTGATAGGTGTGTGTCTAGATATTTTTGCATGTGGATATTCAATTCTTCAAGCACTATTTATTAATTATTTTTTCCTTTTTCCAGTGTATGTTTTTGGTTCCTTCATCACAGATCAAGTAGCTGAGGATACTTGAGATTGTCTTCGCATCCTCAGCTCTGTCCCATTGTAGTTTTCTTTCTTTGTTAGGTGTTTATCTGGTTTGAAGATCGAGGTGATTTTTGCTTCCCGGAAGGAGCTGGGCAGTGTTCCCTGTTTCAATTTCATGGAAGAATTTGAGAAACATTGACATTAACTCTTCACTGAAGTAGTAGAGGAGGCTGAGACAGGAAGACCCTAAGGTTGAGCCCAGCCTAGACAACTTAGATATTCAGCAAGAACCTGCCCCAAAGTGAAGAAAAAAAAAAAAGGCTGGCATGCATATGTAGTGCAGTGCAAAGGCACTGGGCTCAGTCCCTAGTATCACAAAAAATAAGAAAGAATGCATTGAAATAATTTAATTAATTGGAAGAATTGCTGGGGAACTTAGTAAGGCTGGCTTCATGGGCACAAGGCCTGTGCAGATGCATGCAGCCCTGTATCTAGAAGGCTCTGGTTTTGTGCTCTGCTATTGTCATATTGGAATTGTCAGTCTTCCTTTTTTATTTCAATGCTGAGGGCCTTGTGTGTGCCAGGTGAGTGCTTTACCTTGAACCCACACCCCCTGCCCTGAAATCATTTCTAATTTTTAAACAAGGATTCCCTTAGATGCATTTCATATTGGGACATGAAAATTACATAACTAATCCTAGAATTCAGTGTATTCCAAGAATATTATCTGCTAACTTGTTATCAGAAGGTGGTTTAGAAGAGCTAAAGAAATATAACACATCAACAACACGTTTCCCTTTAGTCTGGACTTTTCAATTACCAGTTGTTTAAACTGTATCTTAGGCAAGAACAGGTAGTTGCCAACTTAAAACTGAACTTAAATAAGAGTGCATGAAGTTGCTGATTGGTGATACCAGCTGTGTCACAAAGTTAGTATCTATCGCGACAATGAAGGAGTCTGCCTTGATTTCTGCTTTAGATTGCAGGGTCATTTCAGAGTAACTGACAATGTGACCAGGTGCTTCAGAATCAAGTGGCTCTGCAGCAAAGATGGCACTTTTTTTCCATTGTCATCATCGTGATTTCACTTCGTAATACGGGTCAGTATTTTGTGATGGTTTGAGTGTTCAAGGCTTCTTACAGGTTCTGTGGTGTACCCCTATCTGTTTTTCAGGTGGTCTATTGTTCTGTATTGAGTCTAAGGCTGTCCACCTTAAGACTGAGGGGGGCAGAACATTTGAACCAAGGAGGTCAATGAACTGCGACGGTCGGGTGCACAGCACTGTGAGCTTCGGCTTTCCCAAACATGCAACAAGAGAGCAGCAGCTACCATACAGATCTTCTTTGACGACTACCAGTATAGAAATTTAAAGAAGTTGTATATAAATGATATATGAATAAAAATTGCAAGTAGGTGTGTTTCTACATTTTTTTCCCATGGGAGAGCAGACACTCAATAAATACTAACTCTCTTCCCAATCTACCTTTCTAAAGTAGTATTTTTCATACTGCTTTTCTTTGCATACCATTATATCTTCTAAAATTCACTTGGCTAAAGTTTAAAGCCAGAATGTTAACTTTAATGGTTCATGGCTATATATTTTGAAAGCTTCCGTAACTATAATTTTCATCTGAATCACATAAAATTTCCCAGGAACTACAGTTTTAGTATTCTTGTGCATGAAAGCATCATTTCTCTGTATTGTCAGTGTGGGCTCAACAGCCAGATTTGTTTGGTTTACAGACCAATCCTGCTACTTAACTAGCTGTGTGATTATGGGCAAGGCATTTAACCTTCCTCCAACTACTTATGTAATTCTTGCATCATCTTAATGGGTTTAATTCTGAGGCTGTATTAGTTAACATCTAGATGTAAATGCTTTTAAAACAGTATACATACTGGGATAGAGAATGCTGTCAGCAAACATAAGGTATTATTTTTATAGTAGTTAATAAGAACATGCAAGTCTACAAAGCTTCACCTTTGTATGGACGGTGTTGTGAACAGAATGTATATGTCCCATCAAAACTTATGTATTGGAGTTTTAATCCCCCACTTAATCCTCAATATGATGACAGTAAGAGGCAGAGATTCTTGGAGGACGATTAGATCTTAAGAGGGGAACTTTTATAAATGGGATTAATGCCCCAATAAAAAGACATGAGGGAGCTTCCTGTGTTCTTCCACATGACAATACAATGAGAACATGGCCACCTGCAAACCATGACGTGGCCCTTCACTACATTAGGATCCACTGACACCTTGATCTTGGACTTTGCAGTCTTCAGGACTATAAAAATTAGATTCATGTCATGTAAGGCACACAGCCTATGATAATTTGCTGGGCAATCTGAACTAATATAGATGTTAGATGTTCTTTGTTCTTTATATACTAGGAAATTTGCTAAGATAACTTAGTAAATACATTTCAGCTGAGCGCAGGGAAACTACAAAGGTTGGTATATTCCAGAGATAATCACTACTGAGTGCTATTACCACCTCTAGGCCTTCAGATGGTGAGAGGAGGGAACTGGTAGAGACCTGGAGTCAGAGAAGGCAGCGTGCAGAGGGTAGAAGACGTAGCTACCGATGGAGGAAAGCAGACCAGATTAGGTGACCACACATACAGAGAGGTAGCTGGAAAGCAGAATAACACTCCGACCTCTCCTCCCTCCCTCCTACCTCTTCCCAGTGAGCCCTTGTGGCTAAACTGAACGCAAAACTAGAGGAAAGGGAAATGCATAAATGCAGCTCCAAGACACAGCAAAGGTGGCTGTGGGGGGCAGGTGGAAAATGCCCAGGGAAATAAACACGGTGATTCTCAAACTGAAGAATCTGCCACTTTCATAAAGTTGCACATGACTAGTTACAATAAGCGTATTTACTTTCGTGAAAAACATCTTTCAGGCAGCCCAGTATCAATCGAAACTGGTGGTATTTGCGTGAGCTGTCTATGTGAGATTTGCAAGAACTTTTTGATTTCTACAAGAACTGGTGAATCTCTTATTGAAGAAATCAGATTTAATAAAAATCTGTGATTTTAAACCACAGCCAGTCATGTCATCAATACCAGTTCTTTGTCCTATATTTCAATAGTTTGGTAGGGCTTAAACCATCCCATCCCCAGAAAAAAATTCTGCATATGTGTCCCAGAACAGAGGAGTCAGTTGTATGGCCCGTGAGATGAGCAAAACATAAATGTAAATCTTCGTGCTTGAAAACTCGCATATGCTTTTAACATCATATGCACCAGAGAAGTTTTATTATTTATTCTGTTGCTTCTTGTTCAGAGAGACATCCTTCCTAGCTTCCCATACACATTCTTTTGAGCTGAAAAACTTTGCTTATCATTTCAAAAGTCAACCTCCCCTTCTCCAGCAGGTTTTGGCACAAACTCAGTTCCCATTAGGGACAGGCTCCACAGTTCTCTCCCTCTCTTCTGCTAATGAAGATTATCCTGTGTGTTCCTAAATTTCAGTACACTGACAGCCCTCTAGCCCAGCTTGGCCCCTTTCCTTCTTGACTTTGTACTGGTAGGGAGCAACAAGATATTTAGTTTTTTTTTTTTTTTTCGTTTATTGCTATACTTCTTTTGCATCTCTGGGGTTCAGATTGTAAATTTAATACGAAAATTTGCTTTCACCCATTCTGACAATTAGTCATCCCCAGGTCTACCTAGTTGTTTTCTAAACTCTATGGAATCAATTAAAAAGATTACTCAATTTCCCTTTCTTTATATTTCTGACAAAATAATGGAACCCGGAACATATAAAGTTCCATTAAAAGTGCATAAATCCCTCTCTGGCTCCCAACAAAAAATATTTTCCATGTTCCTCTTTATCTGGTGGATTATTGTTGTCGTTTTTATACTAGGCTGTTGGAAGTTTAATGTTAAGTGCTTCATTAATAATGTTTTGTTCCTTAGAAAAATTTGAAACAGATAAATCTTGACAGTGAACAGAACTTATTTATTTTATTCTTTGTGTTTAACATCACAGGGAACAGCTTAAAAATGGTTTTGTTTGTATTTCAAGATATAAAAAGCAGTACTTTACAAACCATAGCCACAGAAATAGAATTAATTACTGGAAGGATAATAATGGTTTTGCAATTTGAAAATAAGTGCTTGCTTTTATCGCTAATAAAAGGATAAAAATCACTGCACCGAAAGAAGAGAGAAATAAAGAGAAAAAAACATACATTTTCCTGGAATGATAAGGCAAGCTCATGAGTGTGTTAACAATAGGATTTGTACAGAGAAATAATTAAATAGAAAATTTCGAGTTTCACTTTATTTGAAACCATTTGTGATTCGCTTTTCAACAGTATTTGTCAGTAATTCAGTTTTCAGTAAAAATAACCTTGACTTAATGTACTATTTGGTTTAGTACTCTGCACATTAGTGAAAAGAGAATGTCTTCTGATATTCTCAATAGCTTCTCCCTCCCCAAATCTGTCCTCTCCCCTCTCATACATAAAAACACCAGATGTAACCTTGAATCTGGTTATGGCATTAGATCAGCTGTATATATAAATATATACATGTACGTATATATATGATATATATGTATATATGTGCATATGTATATATATATATGCATATATTTGTATATATGTGTATATGCACATATATATGTATTTCTGCATCATCTTCGAGAGTTGCTAAACACTGTCTACTTGACCATTTTTGGTGATCACAGCGCAGCTTTCTCTTAGTATAACACCATGGTTCCCACTTTTTTTGACACTAGGCAACTATCTAGTTGAAGATCATTCTCCCAAGAAGCGGGGTACTTGTTAAGCAGCAGGGTGTTGGAAGATAGCTTTGGAATAGCGGCAGCAGTTGGGGAGTGAGGAGCAGCCTCTGCCACCTGTCGGATCCGCAGTGGCATTAGAACCTAATAGGAATGAGCTGAGAGGAGGCGGAGCTTTGCTCGCCTGCTGGCTGCTCATCTGTCCACTAGTTTGTCCCCTCCAAGGCTACGGATCAGCGCTGGTCTATGGCCTGGGGTGAAGGATCCCTGATATAAAAGATACCTTATAAAATCAATTTATAGCAGGAAAAGTTTATTTTGATCCCCTGAAATAAAGTTAATTTCAGAAGTTTCAGCCCATAATCTGAAAGTCTGGTTGCTCTGGTTCTGTCGCAAAGCAGCAGATGAAGCATGTGGTGGAGTGGAAGCCCTTACCTCATGGCCAGAGAGAGACTGGTGTCCCATAATTCTCTTTGACATAATTCTGTTTTTTTGATTCTGGGGGTTATTTCTTCTGTGTCTGATATCCTATTAAGAAAGTCCTTACCTATGCCTACATATTCAAGAGTTTTACTATTTTGTCCTCCAGAAGGTTCAGTGTTTCCATTTGATGACTTCGTCTTTGATCCACCTTGATTTGATTTTGGTACATAGAGAAACGTGAGTGTCTACAATCATTCTTCTGTACATGGACAACCAATTCTCCCAGCAGCATTTATTGAAGGGGCTGTCCTTCATTGAGTTTTTGTTTTTGACCACTTTGTCAAATATCATGTACCTGAGGGTACTTGAAGGTTGTCTCTGCATCCTCAGTTCTGTTGCATTGGTCAACCCGTTTGGTTTTTTGCCAATACCGTATGGTTTTTATTCACTGTGGCTTTCGCATATCAGTTAATGTATGGAATCATAATGCCACCTGCTTTTGTCTTGTTACTCAGGGTTGATCTGACTATTCTGGTTCTCTTTTGGTTCCATATGAATTTTAGGACTGATTTTTCAAGTTCAGTGAAAAAGTTGGCATTTTGATAGGAACTGCATTCAATACTTATATCAGTGTTGGTAGTATAGCCATTTTGACAATATTAATTCTGCCTGTCCAGGAACAGCAAAATGAAGGACCTCTACAGACAACTATGTAGAAGTCCTTCACTGTCTTCGTTAGGTGTCCTCCTAGGTATTTGATTTTTTGAGGCACTGTTGAGAATGAGATAACACTTTTCAGCTCTTTCTCAGTGAGTTCATTGTTAGTGTACAGGAATGCTATTGATTTTTCATATTAATTTTGTATCCTATAATTTGGCTGAATTTTTAAATTAGTTCTAAGAGTTTTGTGGTGAAGTTTTTGGGTCTTCTGTGTAAATAAGAATAGCTTGACTTCTTCCTTTCTGATACATATTTCCTTTATTTCACTCTCTTGTCTGATTGCTCTGGCTAGGGTTTTGAGAACTATGTTGAGTAGGACTGATGAAAGTGGACAGCCTTGTCGTGTTCCTGATTTAAGGGGAGATGCTTTCAATTTCTCCTCATTTGCTGTAATATTTGCAGTAGGTTTGGAATATATGAATTCTATCAGTTTGAGGTAGGGTCTTTCTATACTTATTTTCCTCAGGGTTTTTATTATGAATGGATGTTGGATATTGCCGAAGGCCTTTTCTGCATCAATTGAAATGAACATAGGATTTTTGTTCTTGCTTTTATTAATGTGGTGTGTTGCATTAATTGATTTACAAATGTTAACTCATACTTGCATCCCTGGAATGAAGCCCACTTAATCATGGTATGTGAACTTTTTAATAATTTGCTGGATTCTACTTGCCAGTATCTTGCTGATTGTTGTGTCTTATAATTGTTGAGAATTTTTGCATCTATATTAAAGACATAGGTCTATAGTTTTCTTTCTTGGTTAAGTCTTTGCCTGATTTTGGTATCAGGGCAATGCTAGCTTCCAAAAATGAGTTTGGAAATGTTCTTTCTCTTTCAATTTCATAGAACAGTTTGAGAATCATTGGCGTCAGCTCTTCTTTGAAGTACTGATAAAATTTTTGCTGTGACAACATCTGATCCTAGACTTTTCTTTGTGGATAGAAGCATTATTACTGCCTCAATTTCCATGTTTGTTTTGGGGCTATTCAGGTTTTTTATTTCTTCTGGGCTCAGTTTTGGTATTTTGTATGTGTCTAGAAATTTATCCATTTCTTTCAAGTTCTCCCATTTGTTGGAATGTAAGTATTTGAAATAGTTTTATCCCCATTTTATTGATATGTATAAATGCAATACATAATGTCTACATTGACCTTGAGTATTTTGTGCATATACTTATTGTGGAAAAATAATACTTTTAATTTATTTTCAGACAAGGTCCCACTCTGTATCCTAGGCTGGTCCTGAACTCAGTGTGTAGCCAAGGATGGCCTTGGACGCAGGACAATCTGCCTGCCTCAGCCTCCTGAGTGCTGAGATTACAGGTGTTCACCACTACACTCAACTTTATGTGGTGCTGGGGAATTGAACTCAGGGCCTGTGCTAGCAAGGCAAGCACTTTAACCTCTGTGCCATTCCTCCAGCCCCTTCAGGGGAAAATTATAAATCCTTCCTTTTGTTAATTCTCTGAATTTCACCAATGCCTGTTGTGAATGTACCCTTTATGTTTCTAATTGCACTATTATGAGTTTTTTCTTTCTATCTTTTGGTTAGTTTAGCTAGAGGTTTACCAATCTTGTTTAATTTCAATTTCATTAATTTCTGCTCTGATCTTTATAATTTCATGCCTTCTACTCCATTTTGATTTAGATTTTTCTTGATTCTGTAGGACCTTAAGGTGCATCATTAAATTGTTTATTTGGGATTGTTCTGGCTTTTTGATGTGTGTATTTACAGCTATGACTTTCTATCTTGGAGCTGCTTTCATTGTGCCTCAAAGGTTTTGGTGTGCTTCCTTTGTTGTTTCACTCTATGCAGTTTTTGATTTCTTCTGTGACTTCCTTTGTGACCCCATTTTTTTGTTCAGTTATAAGTTATTTTGTCTCCATGTATTTGTAAAGTTTCTGTGGGTTGTTTTTCTTTTGCTTTCCAATTTTATTCCACTATGGTCTGAAAGTAAGTGAGAAATTATTTCTACTCTTTTTAACTTAAACATGCCTTATGGGTGATAATATGGTCTGCTTTGGAAAATGTCCCATGTGCTGCTGAGAAAAAAATGTGTTTTGTTGATGTTGGATCAAACACTGTAGATATTTATTAAGTCCAACTTTTCCACAGCATGGTTTAACTGTAATGTGTTTCATTGTTGGTTGCCTGTCTAGTTGACCCGTCTATCTTTAATGTGGGGTATTGACATCTCCTACTATAATTGTATTGGGGCCTATTTAGCCTCTCAAGCCCTCTCAATATAAATATATATATATATATATATATATATATATATATATATATATATATATATATTTAACAAAATAGGGTGTCCCAGTGTTGGGAACATACATATTGATAAATGTGTTCTTTCTGTTGAATTTTCTCTTAACCAGCATACAATGCTCAACTTTGTCTGTACTGATTTGTTTTGGCTTAAAATCTGCTGTGTCTGAGAATAATATAGATATCTTTGCTTGTTTCTCGGGTCCAGTAACATGAAGTATTGATTTTCATCCTTTTATTTTCATCTATGTGTTTCTTTGTGAATGAAGCATGTCTCTTGCAAGCAACAAATTGTGTTTCTTTTTTAAAATCCAATCAGCCAGTCTGTGTTTTGATAGGAGAGATGAGACCATTGATATTCAATATAATTATAGTGGTATATTTGCTACATCCTGTCATCATTATAATGCTTCAGTTTTGACTGCTTTATCTACTCTCTTGTCAATTCTCCTTTTTTATTGTTTATTGTTTCCTTTTTTCTGGTGTCTTTGATGCTGTTGGTCTATCTATCTCTTTTTAAGATTCCTTTAGGTATTTTTTTTGCAGTGCCAGTCTATAGGTCATGAGTTTCTGTAGATTTTCCTTATCATGAAAATTCTTAACTTCTTCCTCTATTTTGAATGAGAGTTTTGCTGAATTTACCAGTCTGTGACGGATTTTATGTTCTCTTACACTTGGATGATGTCACGCCATGATCTGGATTTTCAGGTCTGTGTTGAGAAGTCTATAGTTACCTTGATGGGTTTGTCTTTGTAAGTTATATTCTGTTTTGGTTTTTTTTCATGTGGTTTATAATATTCTCTTTCTGTGAGTCACTAGGATTTTAATTATGAAGTCACAGAACTTTTTTTCACTAAGTTCTTCAGATTTGAAGATCGATGCCATGTTTCTACAAGTTTCTCTGCTTTAGGTTAAAGATTTGTGGTTTTCTTAACTGTTCTTTAATGATTTAAAAATTGTTTACCACCTTGATTGTCATTCCTGAGACACTAATTTGTCGAAGTTCTTGAAGTGGACGATCTAGAAGTGCAAGGAAGGGTTATATTCTTACCAGCATACTTATGCTACATGATAATGATGCAAGTAGATTAAAAATTAATTGTTGAATTTTTAGTGGACATAATATAACTCCTACTGGACTCAGAATTATTTAACACATCCTATCTTTTTGTGTGGTACTGAGGTGTGAACTCAGTGCCTTCACACTGAGCTATATCCCAGCCCATTTTTATTTTTGAGACAGGGTCCTGCTAAATCACTAATTTGCCCAGGTTGAGCTTGAACTTGTGATTCTCTTGCCTCAGTCTCCTAGAGTGCTGGTATTACAGGCCTGTAGCCCTGAGTCTGGCCTATCTTTTTCAAATGATTTGAAGTTAAGTGTGACCTTTCATTCTTCTATTAAATGGAATTTTGGTACCTGTAATTTTACTAATTGTCTTTTTAAAAAATGTTGTATATTTTTTCTAAATCCATATTTTAGATTTTAATTATATTCAATGCATCACTCTCTTACACTGTGGCATCTGAAAATTTGAAAAATATTCTCTTGACGTTCATTTAATAAATATAGAACATCATTAGAGACATTACTATGAAAGAGGTCAGTATGTTAATTATGTGTCAATAATTAGAAGATTTTGAATATCTGGAATTGATAACAAAAATATGAGACAAATCATCTGGATTTAATTATTCAAATGATTTTACTGAGTGCCTTGTATGCGTCAGAAATTGTGTTGTGTGACACATGCAGTGACATCCTCTTATTTGTTCACACTGTTTACACTCATGTCCTTGTGTTGTTGAACTGAACATGTCAATGTGACTTGTCCCAGTCAATGGAATGACAGCAAATATGGCACAAGCAGAAGCTTAAAAAATGTATTTGCACCAGTCTTTGCTCTCACTTGTTAATTCTAGAAATCTTGAACTTCTATGGTGTAGATGAATAGTCACTTAAAGGTTCATATGTTAAAGGTTTGGTCCTCAGGATGGAGCTACTGAGAACTACTATAGACCTTAATGAGTTGGAATGTTGTGGGGTCTCCTTTGGTTGTTGGGGTGTGCCCTCACGGGGAACTGTAGCATCCTGCTCTTTTTTTCCTTTCGTTCTTTTTTTGCTTTCTGGCTCATGAGGTGAGCTGTTTGTTTCACTACTAGCTCCTGCCATGAGGTTATACCTCACCAGAAGTTCAAAGCAATGGGGCTACTCAATCATACACAGGAACCGCCAAAACTGTGAGCTAAAGCCACTTTTTCTCTGACAAGTTAATTTTCTCAGGTATTTCATTATAGTGATGGAAAACTAACAAACTCTAGCATGCGAATAAGCCCATTTTAGTGTTCTGTTGACTTGTGGTCCAGTCACCCTTGCTGCTCCATCCCCAAAGCCTCGCCTCAGCTGGCAGCTGAGCATCGGCTTCCAGCAATGTGAGTGAGGCCATCGTGGATCATTCGGTCTCCAGCCAATTTATCAGCTGACTACAATAGTATGAGTGAGTCCAGTTGAGACCAGGGGAAAGACTGCTCAGCTGAGCCCAACACAAATTTTCAAACCAGAAATCCTAAGTTAAGAAGTGATCACCGCTTTCCACCACTAGATTTTAAGGAGGCTGTTTTTGTAAAAAATGCTGTAATGAAGAACAAATCAGACCTAGTCCTGGGACACATATAAACAATTTTTTCCTAGTAAGATTCTTAATGGATGTAGTAAATTTTCCAAATTTCTACCCTTTCTACATGAAACTTTACAGTTATTCCTGCTAGATGCAGAACATTCTTTCCGGGTTTGACTATGTCATTTGCCTTGGCCCTTGGAACACAGTAAAAACTGATCAGTCTGCCAGTTTGGAGCTGACTCCTCAAGAGCCACATGTATATCTACTTCCTCTTGTGTACTCCTATATCATGAGAAAATTGATTATAGATACGTGGAGTTCACCTGAATGCAATCTGAATCTACCATGAATCTCTAAGCCTCAGGTAAACTGTAGTAGGTAGGAGAAATGATTTTTGCTTTATGCCACTGAGTATTAGGGTGATTTGTCATGCTACATTTTGGGTGATATGCAACTGCTAATGTGGGGATAATGCTACGTCAACAGTGTTCTGTGAGGAAACATTATATATCATAGCAAATTACTGATGAACTTGTTAGACTCATAAATATTTACATTGGGCCAAACTGAAATACTAGACATTCAAGTACTCTTCAGATAGGTATAAAGCATGGACCATTGCATCATCTGGAAACTGAGCAGTAGTAAGAGTCCTTTTAAAATTTTCCAAATACTAATGCTGGAAAGCTCCCCTAGTACTATCCACTGTTACCCAAGGTTGTCTTCAGGCGCTCTGGGCACCAGTAGGCTTGTCCTCTTTTTCCTTTTATTATGCTAAGGGTGGGAAAAGATTAAAGTGCTAAAAGTTATGAATGGAAACAACCTCTCCGTTAGAGGTATTTTCACTTAGTAGGAAGTTTCTTAAATGTCAAAAGGCTTCAATACACAAACGAATGTTAGGCTACCAGAATGATCTGGAAGGAAATATGGCTTATATTTTGGAAAGGGCAGCCTTCTTTCTATGCAGGTCACAGAAACTGATCCAATGTTGCATATTTTTCATATTATCCCCGCTGTTCTCTAAGAACCTGTGAGAGAGTGGTTTTGTTTTAAATTTGTAATTTATCAAGATCGGATGTTTATTGAAAATCACAACAAAAATGAATTCCTAGATGCTGGTGCATCGTAAAATTGCTATAAATGTTTTATATTTGCTTATGCCTTCATTTCTGTGCTCAAGCTTGTCATAGACTGGCAGCCAAGCAAGGAAACCTCAGGACTAGCCCACAGGCTGTACTGTGAGCACACTGTGGGGACAGATTTGGGAGGGGAGGGTGTGTTGGAGACATGCTATGTTTTATTTCTGCTCTGTCAATGTCAGATTCACTTTATTGTTCCAGAAGACCACAAAATGGTAAGGCTGAAGGTATCATCGTCTAGAAGATGTCAGTGTCATTTATGAGAATATTCAATAAGTAGTAAAAATGAAATGATGTGATCAACATTATCTTCTGCCAACCAATATGATTATCATTTTTACTTGGTAATGCACGGAACAAATTAGTTAAGTTATAATACATGTGAAACATCTACTATCTGCAAGACCCTGTCCTATGAATTAGGAATACATCAGTGTATAAAACAGACAGACCTCCGTCCTTAACAAAGCTCATGTGATAATAGGATGCCTCCAAAATATAAAATCGGTTTTGAAGAGTTCCTGCATTTTTCCACTACTGCTGTTGGAACAAATACTTGATAAATTGCATTAACTTTATCAGAACTAATTCTTGGCTTCTTTCTTTTAAGACAATTTAAAAACTAGTTTAAATGATTTATATTTACTTCCTGACCTGGGAGTACAATTTTGGAGTACTCTTCCTTTACTCTTTTTAATGAACATTCTCAAAAAAAATCAGAACTTGCAATGTGATGCAGTCTTTTGTCAGTCTTTAATTTTATATTAATGTGCCCAGGCAGGACTGAGCGTATGCTCAGTGGTTAGAGTGCTTGCCCCCCCATGCACAAGGCTCTGAGTGAGACCTTGTTTCAAAACCAAAAATGTGCAGGCCACAGACTATGACCTCTGAGGAAAAACGAGAAATAGAAAGAGGAGAAGGGTTTCAATTTACAGAAGTACATATCTGAAAATAAAAATTATGCAACAGGAAGTTCTGTTTACCATTTCAACATGCAAACGTTCACCACAATAATTATCTGTTAATATAAGTCTACATTATGGATCTTGGAAAAAATTATAAAATAAACTCTTCAAGACCTGCTAGTGAAAAACAATTTTGAATAGAAAAAGGAATCGACTATTTTCAACTTTTCACAGCATAGCAAATACTTCCATCCAAGTGCTAGGTTCATCATCTACAAACTGACGTGCTGGGCATTGGTACTCTGTGAAGTTCCCTCATTTGCACAACAGTGATATGATAAAATATCACCTAGTGTATTGTTGTTATGAGAATTAATATATTAGTTTCTTTAAAGTGCTCAGCATATTGTATGGCGCATAGCACTTAGTGTTAATGACTATGAAATTAAATCAGGCAATTCACTGTACATACATTTTTGTACTTGATTTTTATCTTTTTGAGACACCATTAGGAATAAATTCTTTTGCTGGTTGTCTGAGTACCAAGTGAGCCACTGTGACAATTTTTGTATTCTCATGAGATATTCTTTCTGAGTTTCCTAATATGCTTATTTCAATGTAAAAAAGGCTCAAATTTCAGAATTGTATCAAATATTAGCAACAGTTTTCTCAGAAGTTAACAAAACAGTGGTTTCAGAGCACACAATGGAAGAAAGCGGAGTTCCAAGAAGCAGATTCTAAAGGTCATGGGTAATTGGTCAGAGAAAGCAGACTCCCCTGCTTGTTTCCAGAGCAGAATGTTCTCTGAAGACATTGCTTCTCAACCTGCTCAGCTATTTCCTGCCCCGTTACTGCTGCAATCTGCTACTTCAAACACAACTAAGCAGGGTCACCTTGGTACCAATACCTGTCAGCTTAAGAGTCCACAACCTAGAAGAGACTGTTCCTTTCTAGGCACTGACTAAAACAACTTGAGCTTGTCTCTTTCAAAACGTTCCATGGTCAAGCCTCACTTCTGGAAAGGCTGGGACTTCCACAAGGCCCACCTCCTAGCACACTGATCTGAGCACAGAATTGTGCCCATTTTAATGAAAATTTGCTACTTGCCGTCAGCTACACAGTAGAAAGAAAACCTCATTACTATAAATAAAAAGGTAGTGTTGTGTGTATCTGATACTGTGTAATGATCGATTTAAAAATACATACACAATCTGTTTTTAACAGTGAGAGGTTTTACTGTCTTTCTCTTTATTCTTGAAATACACTGATCAATTTTCTCCTTTTTTTCTTTTTAAATTGGCCAAAAGTATAGACACAGTTTATGCTATACTTCTCAATAAAAATATGTATATGAATAAAAATTAATTTTTGAAAATTTCTATGATCTTCAGGTTCACAAGTTTTCTTCTGTATTAGGTTATCTGAACAATTATTGAGGCAGTTAACCAAAAACATAAAGGTATCATGCAATTTGATAAATACTGTTAGATATTAAAATAAAATTTATTAAAATCTTCTTTCTTTCTTTCTTTCTTTCTTTCTTTCTTTCTTTCTTTCTCTTTCTTCTTTCTTTTCAGTGCTGGGGATGAAATCCAGGACCTCAAACATTGTAGGTAATCACGCTACCACTGAGCTATACCCCTAGCAAAAGTGCATATTTTAATGAAATGGCTAGTTTTCTTTCTAATTTATTTATATTTCTGGATGAACGTTGATTAAAGCAACAAGGAGCTGGAGTTCAATAACACATTTATACTCGTTCTTGCTCTTCTGTGTACAAGCACTGACAGGCATTCAGAAAATCAGTATACATGAATAGAAGGATTTTGTAAAAGCTCCTTTAACACTTTCTGAATTATATGTGAAACACAAAATAGTTATGTATCACAAAATGAATTTTATAATAATTAATATCTTTAGATCTTTAGCCGATGACTTCATTAGGTACTTCTTTCACTTTGTTGAAAGAAAAGCCCTGGAAACCATGTGTCACACTAAAGGCTTGTAATCTACTCATTAAATGTATTTATTTCCCAAGAGCAAAGCTAATGTTTTGAATTATACTTATTATTTTTGGCACCACAGAGATTTTAATGCTTTAGAGAAATACATGATAGTAATACTTAGGATGGAGAAATGAACTGACAAAAGTCAATTTCTGCAAAGGCAATCAGAAAATAGGTCAGAACAATCAACTTTAGATAAAAGTTCATAACGAAGTTGAGGAACCAGAAAATGATTTTCCTTAAGTCCTTTGTGCCCATACGCCCACATACTCTTTGGAATACTCTGTGTATTCCCTGTCCCGAACACTTTTTATAGACATAATGGCAGTGACAAAGCCCATGCAATCAATTTTTTTTCCATGTAATCAATTATCTTTTTAGCTTTAAATTTCCAATTTTAATGCTATCTTCTTTATTATTTCCTTGGCCTGTGTTTAAATTGTTTTGTTATACTTGTAATGTCTGAACCCATGCTTATTGTGAAAATTCAGACAAGGAAGTAGTAGGCAGAGTAAAAAGTAAAAATCCCCCATCTGCCTCCCCTCGATTGTAATTCTCAGGGATGCTGCTATGTAACAACAGCCTCCCAGACATTTTGGGTCATTTTCCTGTATGCACAAGGCTGTGTTTTATTTACCAAAGACATTGTACAGGTTCTATGTGTGGAGTTCCCTTTCACTCTGCATACCCTCATGGGAGTCTACTTAAGGACTCACATGTCAGTGATTTAGGAAGGAACTGGTCCGGGGGAAATTGGTAAGGCGTTGCTGGAAGCAGGGCGAAGAAAGGTAAGAAACGAACAGGAGTGGACTCTTCTTTGGTTTTGTCAGCTATGTATCAGGGAAGTGCTTCCATCCTAGTCTGTGTTTTTCTCTCAGTACTCTAGATAATTGCACAGTTTTCTGGTATTCTATGTCATGGGTGTGCCATAAGTCATTTTCACCTTTATTGAAATTCCTAAATAGGTAGATTTTACATTTTCTCTTTTGAAAGTGGTTCACAAATATTCCATATTAGAAAACATTATTAGGAATTGAATTTTCTAGGCCCAATTTATTTAAAGTTTTGATAGCTGCTACTGAATTGCTCTTTTAAAATTAGGCAACATCACCCCGTCAACAACATGTAATTATCCTGTCCTTTAACTCTTGGATATTATCAACTTATTAGCCACTATTTGTAATATTTCAAAAAAGTGATGTTCTGATAGTCAAATTTTTATGGTCACAGTTATAAGCAAGATGAAATATTTTTTCATGATTATTGGCTGCTTTAATTTCTTTTGTAAGAGCAGAAGTTTATGTTCTTTATTTTTGTTGCATGGGTTTCACTTTCTTATAGGTTGTAGGATATTAAAAAAATTATGAATGAAAACTCTCTGCTCAATGTATGTCCTGAAAGTCTTTTTTGTTAGTCTTTCTTTTAATTAATTTCTCGCTGCTGGGACAGAATACCTGACGTCCACAATTTAAGGGAGGAAAGATTTATTTTAGCTCACAGTGGCCACAGTCCATACATGAGTGGCTGGCAATGGTAGAGGCACACGGCAAAGCTGAATCTGGAGGAAAAGAGATCCAAAACATAACAGAAGTCCAAATGAAGAGAAAAAAGGGTGGATCTACCCTTCAAGGTCCTGTCCCAACAACACCTTCTTCTGGGTCAAGGCCTACTGTCCTGCCCCCTCTGATTAGGCTCCACCTCTTCCCTATGATTTCATTGGTATTTCACAACATCCACATACCTGGGTCTTTTGAGAGACATTTCAGATCCAAATGATAATATTTTTTTACTCATATTTTAACTCTGTTATTCTCCTTTTCATGATATAAAAGTTTTTAATTTTTTTTGAGGCAGCATCTTACTCTGTAGCCCAGGCTGGCCATGAACTCAAGGCAGTCCTCCTGCCTCAGCTCCCCTGAGAGGTAGGAGTATAGGCGTGAGCCTCTGGGGGATCAAACTCCGGGCCTTGCCCTTCCTAGGCAAGGGCTGTGATCACCGAGCTATGCCCTCACCCGGTGTTCAACTCTTACTTAGCAAAGTTCTTGAAGCATCTCTGATGGTTTCTGCCTTCAGTCTCTTGAACACTGGGGCTCTTGTGTGTGAACAATATGAAAACGTTTTCCGATATTTTCTTCTGGTGCTTTTATAGTTTTGCTTCAAGTATGAATGTGTCTCTTCCATTTAGAATTTATTTTTTGTGCATGAGGTAAATAAAGCAATATGTTATTGCTGTTACTATTACTTTATTTTCACCCCACATGAGACACAATACCATTTGTAAAAGAACTCATCTTTCCGCACTGTTTTGAAACGTCGACTACTCCATATAAAAGTTTTCTGTATAAGTCAGTGTGTGTCCCATCCCTCTTCCAACCTGTGTTTAGTCTCACATCCATTTTGCATTGTCTTGATTTCCTGTCGCATGTCTTATATCTAAGGGCAATTTTTATCATCTTGCTTTTCAATGAAATTCAGAATAAGATTATTTTGTTAACTTGTAAGATTCGTCTAATATGCCATTATTTCATTGGGACAATGATTGTGATCCATTGACCTTTTAGGTTAATTTTGGAAAAAATGATCTTTTTGTGGTGCTGAGTCTTGCCTTCAAGTGCTATAGATCCACTTATTCAGATTTTTTAAAAATTCAGATTCATTTATTTGAATTTTTTCATGTGTTTCAGTGAAGTTGTGTGATTTTCTCTAAATCTTACGTATCTTATTCACTGTTTGTTCATAGGGTATATTTTTCTGGGTGGATCTAACTTTTTGTATTATATTTTCTAAATAATTGTCTATTTATTTATTTTCACCTTACAGAACTTTAAAAATGATTTATTTTAATTTTTATTATTTAATTTTTAAAAATTTTAGGAAGAAAAACATACCTAGTGAGAATCGTGGCCACTTTACTTTCTGTTTTCCATCACCTATGATTTATACATCTTTTCTATTTTTTTGGTAAACATTGGCTGGAATTGTCAATTCAATGTTGAATTGTGGAACTTACAGAGGATTCTCTTCGTGTCTCACTCTTAAGTGGTCTGAGTTTCTAATATATATTTTTTTCATTTAGACATGCTTTTATAGTTTTAGAAAAGTCTTGTATTTCTAACTATCTAATTTTAGTTTTTTCTAAAAAGTGAATGGCTGTTGGATACCATGTTTTTGGCATCTATTAAATATCATCATTTGCCGTTTCCCTCTTTTTTCTGTTACTAGACATCATTTTTTTCTTTCCCATGATGTCAAGGAATGAAATTGTGGACGAAGGAGGCAAAATATAGAACAAAAGATACTTATTTAAATACAAAGGCTGAAGGAGGAGAAGCTCCCACCGTGTTGGGGGGGGGGGGTTCCTGGTGCGTTGCCCCTATATTTCATTCTTCTACTTTTTAATGTTGAACTCTTTTGGTTTTGGTTTTTACTGTATACTGTATACTTAACACATTGATTTGATGTTTCTTTTATATTTTTATATCTATGTTGATTGACATTATGTGCGTGTGCATGTGGGTATATATGTTTTTGTATCTTGCCTGAGTTTGATGCTTAGCTTTTGCTTTTAAAATGAATTTTGAAGTTCTCCATGTATTCAGTTGTTATATTTCTTTATTGAAGGCATCATCAACTTCTTCTTTCAAGCCATATTAGTTATTAGTTGCTCAGTTATAATTGTGTGGTTTAAAATGTTTCTCAGTTTACACTGATTCAAATTAACATGTGAATAAAGTTTGCTGAGGGAAGGTCATAAAAGGGATGAATTGATAGAGAAACACTGATAGCCACAAGAAAGGACCTCAAATGCCATAATTTCTTGGACTTCTTAAAGATAATCAAAAAATAAGAACAAATTTAGCAATAAATCACAGTTTAGGGCCACCTGATACAAGGGTTAATTGTCTCCCTGATTGCAATAATGCTCAACAACAGCTTCTATATTATTATCGACATTTTCAAATGTTTATAATTCTGTCACTGAATCACAAGAGAACATTTACATTATGTTAACTCAAAAGAGAAGAACATTTAGAAGTTTTACTTCAAAATACTCAAAATTTAGTAAAAGTTATGTTTGTGGAAGCATGCTAATCTGAGTTTTTAAATTTAAATGGAACCTATATCAGCACTCTTCAACTTAGCTATACCTTAGAATTATATTAGAAAATAATATGATTTTATTTCTCAAAAGTCTGATCTAATGGGTAAGAGGTGAAGATAGGGCATTGGCGTATTTTATGTTTTGCAGGTGATTCTAATATGGAATCAATCCTGAAAAACTCTGTCATTTGTATAAACCAGTGGTTCACACCACGGGCAATTATGCTTCGTCAGAGCATATTTAGGAATATGTTGGGGGCATTTTAGGTCGTCACCAGAAGAAGAGAGCTTCTCTTAATTCGTGGGCAGAAGTCAAGGATGCTGCTAAACGTACTACAATGCACAGGACATCCCCCCCTAACAAAGAATAATCTACCCCAAAATGTCAATAATGCCAAGGTGGAGAAAACTTGGCATAGATTCATGCCCCCTTCATGGCTTTGGTGGGATTCCATTCTCTCCCCCACGGCCACTATGGTTTCAGTTCAGGTCGTTGTCATCTCCCGCTTTGAAGGTCTTGTTTCCTGTTTTCCAGTCTTGCTGTCTTCCATTGTCTTTTCCACCTTGGGGACAGAATAATCATTTCAAGACAGAAATCTTACCATAATTCCTCACTAAAGCCCTCTGATGCCTTGTGGCTGCCCTTGGGGCTCACTGAGCCTTAACAGAACTCATGTGACATAAAGGCCACTGTAGTTGCTCCTGCTTACCTTCCAGAACAGTCTCTTTGTCTCTCTCTCTTTTTTCAAATGTTAAGCTCAAGACACTACTAAACAAAATTTAATCTCTTCAAGGACTTTTTGTTTTCTTGAATAGCTGCTCATGCTGCTACTTGGAATTCCACTAACTTCTTTTTGTTGTTGTTGTTTAGCTGGCTAATCCTTTCTCTTGAGTATTATTTTGGAGGCTGCCTTCTCTAGCAACCCTTTCTGAACTCCTGAGTTGTGTGGTCTCCTCTATTTTTTCACAGCAGGCAGTGCTTCTGTCAGAAAAGTGGTTGAACTCCCTTCCTGTAAGATCCAAAATTCCACGAGGTCAGGAATAATGGACATTCTGGTCATTGCTGTCTCTTTAGAATCTTACACATTTCTTGGTTTGTAATCAGTTTTCAGTACATGTTTGTGTAATAAAGGAATAAACTATATATTATACTTGGATTCTTAGCATTCTAAAAGAATGAAATATTACTGTACTCATATCTTTTTAATTAGAAAAGTCTGCATTCATGTAGGAGTATGATGCTACTTATATAGTAAAGTAGAATAGAATTTAGTTTTAGTTTAAGGAAAATATTTCAAGATAACAAAAAAGTTAAACATTCAAACTAGAAATTAACCATAATGTTATGAGACTACAAACAAGCTTTGTACCATTGTTAAGAATTTCAGAAAGAAAAAAAAATCAAGACTTTTTTTGTCTGTAATAAAGTTGTTTCAAAACATCTCAAACCTAGTAGGTGCTCATGAAATTTTTGGTAAAGAAAAGTTGGAATGAAGAAATTACAACTTTGGAAAAATTAATTTTCATGTAGAAGTTTTAAATTTAAACACTTACTTTGAGAAATGTTTTACATGTGATGCATCCTGGTGTTATGTTTTGTATGTTAAAGGTAAGCATGCCGTAAAAGGCATTTTTCAGATATTGGGGTCAGTGAGACACACTGGCAGTAAAGATTCAGGTTTCTTGTTATGTTGTTTTTGGGAGTTCTGGGGATGGAACCCAAAGCCTTTTCTATGTTAGGCAAATGATGTACCACTGAGCTACACCTCACCCCAAGATTCAGATTTTAATGTAAATAGTTACCTTCGAACCTTCATATTTCTTGAAGGGCGGTCTCGGTTACATCAGTATTTTGGGAAACTATTGTAACAAAACTTTTTTTTTTCCTAAACTCACCTAGTTACAGAATATGTGTTTTAATATATTGTAAACTTGGTGCATAATATAATGACAAGCTTAAGATCCCAAAGTAAGTTTTTCTGCTATCTGTCAACAGGCAAAATCTTATGTGTGTATGCATCTATGGATGTATGTATATTTTTTCACTTTCCATTTTTCTAGAAGTGATTAATTAGTGCTCCAGCTATAAAGCTTCTATTTTCCTTGTCAATGACAATCTCAAGGCCTCTGAGATGCCTCTTGTTTGACCTTGGTTTAAAAGCACAAAGAACAGCAACCTTGAAACTGGCATCAACAAGATTCATTCTACAGAAACCAGATGCAGCACAATAGAGAAAAAAAACCACACATTTAATTTTAAGGTTTCACAGAAATTGCTCTCAGTGTTTCTTTCTCTTAAATACTTAAATGCAAACGTCCTTCACTTCACAAAGGAAACATTGCCATACTGCCACTTAATGCTGCCCAAAGCAGTCCTTTGGAGACCCCTCTGCATTGTTCTCTTTGATGGTCACATGGCAACAAGGTCCACACAGTGCTGGGAGGATAACAGAGCCGGATGCTACCGTTTAGCAGTAAAGCTTTTATTGAGGGGCCCCTGACTATGAAAGCATTCTGGAAAGCATTTCATTACCATTTGAACAAGAAGGTTATGAGGCTGTTATAGAATCATACAGTTCAAATGGAGACGTGCATATTATTTTCTAATTGAAGGGAAGATACTTCCCATTGTCTTACACCAGTGTTCATTTGAAGTTGCACCGCCACCGCTGTCCTTTGCCCACAGGGTTGTTTCTGTGTTCTGAGGTGAGCAATACCCACATTCACCTTGGAAGGCTGTCTGGAAGGGGTGCGTGGCGGCTGCGGGGGAACTTCCTCTAAGTTGTTAGTTTCTTTCGGTGGTCATTATTGCCTAACGATCTTCTAAAATAAAATTACATTTTATCAAATTCTCATATGATTTTCATTTTAAGATATGCTGAATTCTTAAAAGTCAATAAAAGTTTGTATCACATATATGTGTGTGTATCAACTCCTCCATTCCCTCGTGCTTCCTGTTCTTTCCTCTTAATTAAGGAAAGTTACTCAGATTTTGCAAATCTACCTTAGAAAGAGTCGTATGCGTAGATGCACTAAGATTTAAATTGCTGAGTATTCATTTGCAAAAATGAAAGAAATATGGAGAACCTTTCTTTTTCCTTAGGGCAGTACAGAGCTGTCTATGGGTAAATGTTTAACAGCTACTTCTGTGGGAAAAAACAAGTCTAGATTTCTAAAGTTTGTAGAATTCTGTGGTATAAATATTGCCACCAGGCCTTCTTTAAGCTACTGACGAGATGTGAGTGGACCCCAGTTTGAAGGCGCTGGGTAGAGATGTGCACTGTCAGTGCTCCTGAATCTGAGCAGGCCCCTCCAGCGGCCACAGACTTCGTGTCTTGTGTCTGTTTCTTCCCTTCCAGGTCAACACTCAATGCAAGCCTTTACTACATCAAGCCCAAAGAGGAACATCACACAGGCATGATGTCCTTGCCCTTTTTTTTTTCCTGTGTGCACATTGGCTGCTTGTACCTGTCCATTAATAGCACTCATACTGAGTTTGAACATCCCCTGGGATAAGCACATTAGATATGAGTCACGGGGTTGCTGCCCACACACTGTTCATACTGCAGCAAAGGAGGCAAACGCATGTGCTCTAGAAATGCCAAGCTCTAAGAGATGAATGTCAAAGAAGTGGTTCCAAAATACATTTGCTATGTACACAGTAAAAAAATGGTAGTTTATGTTTGTAGAGGTTCTGGTAAGTACATCTTTTGACTGCCGGCTTCTGATCTACTCTCTGTTCTTAGAGACTTCTCTGCTTCTGGGTGGGAAGTGGAGCCTATCTCTTAATATAAATCATAATATAATACTAAACGTTAAACAATACTCCCTGTTGTTTAATTTCCTAGAAGCCCCTGCAGTTAGAAATGGAAGGTGACCTCGGTTCATCCAATTACGTGCGCTCCTCCTACGTGTTGTGTCTGGAGCAGTTATGGACTTCCTATTGAGGCTTAGCAGTAGCCCGAGCAGCCGCAGCAGCAGCCCTGTTGACGGACTATACAGCAACAAGACTATGAAGGCCCAGGGACTCGTATCCACGTGTCCTGCAGTGGTGACGATGCAAGGTCTGAACCCTCTTGCTAATAGCACACACACACATAGTTCACTTGCCGGACCTATGGGATGGGATGTGACTGGCCATTGCTGCTTTGCAGCTCCCATTGTCCTGTCCTGGCTTACCCACCATCCTTCTTACTGTATTATGCACTAGTCAGCCAGAGCTAGTCTCTGTTGCTTGTGACTAGGAATCCTGATTGATATCTGGGGACAGGGTGGGTCTGCAGGGGGTGGAAAAGTTGCGCAAAGAGGTAGACTCAGGATTCCTGCCGCCTAATTGCTGCAAACAGTGCGATAGCTAAACAAGAGGGGAAAAACAAACACCAACTTCTGCAGTCTTCCCTTCTGACCTGTTACCCTTTCAACTACATTCATCAGATCATAAACATGTGGTGGATGCTTTTCTGTGTATTTCAACTTCTCTCCTCTACTCGTTTAGTTTTCCCGTCTGACGTACATGCTACTTTATTTCCCCCTAGCTTAGAGACAGCTTAAGTATTTTGTAAGTGCTAGCTCAAATGCTGTTTTATTTGTCAGATCTTCCTAGACTAACCTGACTCACCAGCAGCTGTCTTTATTCTCTACATTGGCATCCCCAAGCCTTTATAATAGATATGCAGATATACTACAGGATAACTTGCGAGTCAGGCAAATGTCCTTCCCCATTTCTTCCATTGTGGGTGGAGAATACTCCCTCTCTCTTGATGTTGCTGTTTGCCATGGGACCTGCCTTGATCAGAGGAACTCGAGCAAAGGTGTGTGTTCATGTTTTGGCTTGTCTCTTGTGCTCCAACAGTGCACCTTGAGATCACGTCCCACCTAACTGCTGGAAGGCAAACCTGAACCTAGACAGCAGCCTGGAACTAAGCCTGAAGCTGACCAAGAGGGCAGCACACCTCAGGGTGGAAAAAATAGCTTGCTGGTTTTGATTAAGAGTTTGAGATTGTCTATGATGTAGCCTTAGTGTAGCAATTACTGACACAGTCTTTGAATTTGCATTTGCAAGTGTTTGTGCCCTCTTGTCCCAATGAGATTATACATTCCTTAGTGCATTGATCGTATGTCCTTCATGGCTTGCTCCAGAGCACATGTTCTGAGTGATGAAGGCAGGCTGTACATGTTTACTCATGTATTCACAGATATTTATTGAACTTCTACTTCTATGAGGCTATTTTTCCAGATGCAGAGGATAAATACAAAAGTTATAATCCTTGCCTTGAAAGAAGGCATAGTCTGCTGACAATATGGGACAAAAAACTGGGATAAAGACATGCAACAATGGAGGAGTGAATTTGGACAGTGGTGGCTCGGTCACTTTGTCTGGTACAAGGTCGGGTGATAAAGATGGTGTGTACTACCATTAGCAAAGCTGCCAAAGGCTTCAGGGAGGAGGCAATGGTTAAACTACATCTTGAAGGATGAACAGAGGCCATCCAGAGGGAAGAGGATGGAGAATATCTCAGACAGAAATATAAAGAGCCACAGAAAAGTGAGAGAGCCTGCAGGCTTGGGAAGCTGCAATCGAGTCAGTGAACCTACAGCGCCATTTTGTGTGAGGAAATGCGCCAGCTTCTGATGTGCTTCCTAAGCGTTCTTTGTTTAAAATGGTTGACGAGTTATATCAGAAAACAATGTCTATTGGTAAACATGCTTCAGTCCACCAGGCAAACCAATCCCACACAATGATGCAGACGAATCTTAGAGACGCTGCCACTCTAGAGAGTGAGGAGGCTTCCCACAGTGGTTTCGGCAGTTCTGACTGAGCGTGGGAGATAAATATGTCATGGAATAACAGCGATTGTTCATACTACGGAGCTCTTTCCGCATGCTTGATATGTCCTTGGTACTCGGCAGATGTCATCCTATTTAATCACCAGTGTAACCCTGGAAGATAATTCCCGTTTAATAGATAAAGAAACTGAGGCAAAGGATTAAGATTAGATTAAGGCAGATTTCAAACCCAAACACTCTGATACTAGCCTTAATGTGTTTAACCTTTACTACTTATAAAATATCTGAAAAGAATGCCTTAAATGAACATAGAGAAGTACCATACTCAAAATGCAATTAATACAAACAAAATAACGTTCAAATTGCTAACTATCTATTTTGAAGGAAAACTTTCCTGCCTCTCAGAAGCCAGAAGTGTAAGGACTGAACAGGATTCATCACAATCTTCTGTCTGCTAACAAGCAAAGAGCCCATTCCAGCATTACTGAAAGTGGCTAATGCTAAGAATAGTGACTAGGGGGACATGGACACAAGTAAAAAAATTGCCCTGAAATATTTAGAAGAAATCAATCCCAGTGTTAGTTTAGTCAAGAGACCAAATTAAAATTCACCTGAAGCCATATATTTTGGGAGGATCTCAATTTATCTCATTTCCAAGACCAAAAATATCCTTCTAGGGAGGACAGAGTTCTCACTGTCACCTTTAAAGACTAGTTCTCATCTTTTATTTGATTAGATTGGTATGTCTTGAGGACATGATGCTGCGGAGCTGGTGTAGAAAACCCAAGGACATTCCCAGATTACCTGGTTCGATTGTGTTCACCTTTTGTTTTCTGTCTCAACAATGGTCTCATAAGTAAGCATACTTCCTTGTGACTTCCCCTCTTCTTCACTGCAACACTAAGCCATTCTTTCCCCACTCAAGAAGATTTACTACACAAATAAACAAAATGACACTGTTAAAGGAATAACTTTCAAGCCCTTCTTGCATTTGTGAGAAAGTAGTTCACTTTTGGGCGATGATTTTGGTGTTATACACTGTGCTGTAGTCAGTTTTCTCTCGTATTTCCAAGGTGGGATCCTAAAAACTGTGTTTCCCAGACTCCCTTGTGAACAGGGATTTATTAAAATTTACTAATAAGAATCATCTGCATGATATGAGAAACTGTAGGAGCAAGGAAAAAATCGTTATTCTGTAGCA
This sequence comes from Ctenodactylus gundi, assembly GCA_004027205.1. NCBI lineage: Eukaryota > Metazoa > Chordata > Mammalia > Rodentia > Ctenodactylidae > Ctenodactylus > Ctenodactylus gundi. The sequence continues at coordinate 157,302 of PVKB01001808.1, forward strand.
GTGTAGGCAGGTATCTGAGCTTCTTGGCGGTAACCTTGACTTCAGAGGTCATCATGAGACTCACCTGCAGTGGCACTAGAAGTGGCCGGGATCGCTAGAGGAGGCAGGTTTCTACTGATTTCTCCACTCTCAGATTTTCTGATATTACCGTTCTCACCCTGGGTCCCCCAGCCTTTTAAGTGGTCTTGTAGATTTTTATTATTGATAGTAAGTTTATTCTCTCTCAAGATAACTAGACTAGCTTGCATTTCTTTGAATACTGAAAATTAAATACCTTAATAATTTTAATAATAAATTACAGATATTTGGATCATACTTGGTAATAAATTGCTACTTTTTACTTATTTTATTTTCAACCTTTTTGAGACAGGGTCTCTCTCTATAGCCCAGGCTGCTCCTGAACTCACTATGCAGCCCAGGCTTGCCTTGGAATCACAGCAATCCTCCTGTCTCAGCCTCCCAAGTGCTGGGATTACAGGCATGTGCCAACACGCCTGGCTTATGTGTTGCTGGGGAATTGAACTCTGGTATTCAGCGCTTGTCTTAGTGCTTGCTAGGCAAGAGCTTTAACCACTGGGATATCCCTCCAGCCCCTTTATTTTCAATTGTTACTTTTTAAATGTACATGTTAAAATATCATGGTTGAAATTTGATGCTCTAGACTATAAAAATAGCCCCGGTGTTAAGTAAACATGTCTTCAGAACAGATCCTGAGCTGGGCAAATAGGTTAGTCTCAAGGCAAATAAAGAAAGATGGGTAGAAAGGAAAAATGAAAAGGAAAAACAATGGTTAAATGATGAACAATAAAGCAAGTTACATGAGACCTCTGCTAAGCCTCTTAGGGTTCCTTTGGCCAGTCATATAAATCTGCAAGGACAGGGACTTAACTTATATTTTGTGGAGCTGGAGATGGCATTCAGGGTCTTGTGCATGCTAGGAAAACACTCTACTCCCTAGGGCTTGTTTCTGTTTCTGTTTTCGTTGTTGTTGTTTGTTTATTTGCTTTATTTTTTGAGACAGGGTTTCTCTGTACAGTCCAGGCTGCTCTTGAACTCACTATGGAGCCCAGGCTGGCCTTGGACTCATGGCAATCCTCCTTCCTCAGCCTCCCGAGTGCTGGGATTATAGGCGTGCGCCACCACGTCCCACTTTATGTGGTGCTGGGGGGTCAAACTCAGGGCCTTGCACTTACAAGACAATCCCTTTAACCCCTGTGCCGTTTCTCCAGCCCCCATTTGTTTGTTTTTATTTGATATGAGATTCTGCTACTTTGCCCAGGCTGGCCTCAATTTCCTGGGCTAATGGGCCTGTAGCCCCACCTCAGCCTCCTGAGTACTGGGACTAGAGGCACATACAAGGACTGGGGCTTTTATCAGTCAGGGGTCCCTCAAGAGAGACATGACACTTTCAGATTAGAGAAAAGTTAGGAGGATTTTAATAAGAAACCTACGTATAAGGCGGTGGGTGGGGTGAAAGAAAAGCAATGGGTAGTGATGTACCCTTTGGTGGTAAGAATCTGGAGGCTGTGACCTTCCTCAGGTGTGAAGGTTCAAGGAGAGACTGAGGAAAAGCTTCCCGGAGGAGGCCAGACTATTGTGAGCCACAACTTTTGGTCAAAGGTGGCCAACAGCTAGCCCATGGTAACCCTCTAGGGAAAAGGTCTTAGAAAAACATGTTCTGACTCATTCTCCTTCTGGTAGCTTTCTTATCTTCCTGTTAGCTAAGCCCAGAGGAATCCAGAGGTAAAGACAGTCTGTGAGGAAGAAACGATCAGAGAGGTTACAGTGGGGCATGTGGCATTTATCCAGTACAGGGATGGCATCTGTTTGGCTTAACTTTGTATTTATTCCCGCGGCCAGGCACGGAGGCTGAAAGTGGTGGCCCCCTGGGAGCTGGTGTCCTGTCTGAAGAGGGCTGTTGGCACTCAGCTCTGCCCAAACCCTACCTTGTAAGAATGCTGGGTATGTGTGGCCAGGACTTCTCATTTCGGGGGGATGACAAATGGATGATTTTAGGTGAAAGATCCTACTAGTTAAAAATTAGAAATGAACTCAGTGGTAAAGACCATACATTTTCCAAATAAAACATAGTCAAGCTGAATATAACCCTTGTGTTACAGAGGTGCAACTGCTATACAGGACACTTAATATTTGAAAAATGAATGAACAATTATCTTGCAGGCAAAAGATAGTATTATGTGAACTCTGTTAAGAAACCTTTTAGGTAGGATATATAACAGTTTAATATCCAAAAGCCAGTGACTTACTTATGCAAAACTCCAGGTGCCGTTGTGATTCTGCATGGCAGCCCCGTTCCAGGTAAGGCCTCAGGTGTCCAGCCTGACATTTCCGTCCCAGATCATCCTAACAGGAGGTGAGAGTGCCGATGGCCCCCCAGCAACTTCTCCTGTAAATAACCACTTCGACACACTGTCCATCTCCCAGCACTTATTAGTTTTGACTCTTTCCAATTGCATGGAGACCAGGAAAATATAAATGAAGATATGGATATTTGGTGTTATATGTCTGTGGCACAAGGATGGTACTTTATATATTGTATTTATATTTCTATCCCTTGGATCACTATTGGGTCCATAAGGAAAGACAAGGGCGTGGGATGGAAGACTCATGAACTTCTGAATAAAGCTTGTCAAGGAAGAACGCTGGGTAAAAGAAATGGGTAAGACACAACAGGAAATACGGTACGGTTGGCAGAAGGACATGAGCCACGATGCTGACGGTGCTGCACAGGAACCCTAAGAGTCGCTGGAAGTTTATGGGATGGAAGCCAAAATGGGTGAAGTGAATCTTGTGAATAAATCTCAGCAGGTGAGCCAGGCAGAGGAGAATGTCTGCAGTGTTCCTGATCTATGTGCTGTTAACAAACAAGACAGGATTTCATATGGCCATGACAAAATGGAACGATGACCCTTTAAGAATTTTTTTCCCCAAAAGGAATGATATCTTCTCAACACTATAAATCTCATATGATTATTTTTCTTAAATATTCAAGCAACATATAAGCATAACACATAGAAAGTGACAATTTCTATATAAGCATAACACATAGAAAGTGACAATTTCTATATAATCTAAAATAATCTATTATTTTTCTTAAATATTCAAGCAACATATAAGCATAACACATAGAAAGTGACAATTTCTATATAATCTTAGAGGTATTGATAATTCCAGACAGACATAAGTAAATGCGTGGATGATTGCATATGCAAATATAAACACAGGAATACTTAAATTAACTAAATATATACTAATTATGCTTATCTATGGTATCTTTAGGGGAAGTAAAAATGATCAGGATTCAATATATATATGCACCAATTGCTCAAGCTAATTGTTTTCATTATGTATCACAAAAATATACTAACAAGGGCACTAATTTTTGCCAACAAAGTCTTTAAAAGGAAAAATTTAAATATGAAGTTAAAAATAACGTCACTGGTTAGTTTCTGGAGAAAACTTGCGTTAAGGACTCTGAGAGAGAGTAGAGGAATTCTATAATAAACAAATAATATTTCTTTTTTCCATTTGAGTGGTGATTAAATGGGTATTTTTCAATCAACTTGTATAATTATGATTTATGCATTTTTTTGGAGACAGGGTCTCTCTCTGTAGTCCAGGCTAGTCCTGAACTCACTATGGAGCCCAGGCTGGACTTGGACTCAGGGCAATCCTCCTGCCTCAGCCTCCCGAGTGCTGGGATTACAAGCATGTGCCACCACACCCAGCTTATGTGGTGCTGGGGAATCGAACTCGGGTACTCAGTACTTGATTTAGCCCTTGCTAAGCAAGCACTTTAACCGCTGAGCCATTCCACCAGCACTATGCATCTTATCTCTATATGCTATCCCTTTCTCAGGACTTATTTAAATATTCAATATATTTGTATGACTGTCTGTATACATTTCAAATACCTAACAAATACCTAAAAGGATACATGGATCTTGGGAAGATTTGGGCAGGATTGAAAAAGAAATGAAAGGAATATTCACAAATAATGTCAAACATGTGTATGTAGAAAATAAAAAATAACAATAGACAACTTAGAAGTATCTAATGAGGTTGCTGTATATAAAATTAACATTGGAAAGTTAATTTTGTTGATTATATAATCAAATTATTCTTCCTAAAGCCTGATAAATTTAGTCAAATTACAGGATAAAAAAATAAATACACAAGAATCAATAGTATTCCTCTATAATAACAATTAACACAAAGAGATCTGAAAAACAATCCCATTCACAGTAGCTTCAAAGAAAATTAAGTACCTAGGAATCAACCTAACTAAGGTAATGAAGGACCTCACTATTGTACTCTGAAAAAAGAAATTAAAAATAAATTAGAAAATGGAAAGATATCCCCTGTTCCTGGATAGGCAGAGCCAATATTGTCAAAATGGCCATACTGCCAAAAGTGATATACAGATTCAGTGGAGTTCCAATCAAAATATCAACAGCATTTTTCACAGAACTAGAAAAAAATCCCAAAATTTATATGGAACCAGAAGAGGTTCAGAATACTGAAAATAATTCTAAGCAACAAAACAAAAGCAGGAGACATAACAATACCAAATATCAAGTTATATTACAAATCAACAGTGATAAAACCACATGATTTTGGCACACACACACACACACACACACACACACACACACACAGAGAGAGAGAGAAAACCACAGGTAGATCAATGGAACAGAACTGAGGATGCAGAGGCATCCCTGAGTTCCTTCAGCCACCTGATCCTTGACACAGGAGCCAAAAACTTCCTGGAGTAAAGACAGCCTTTTTACCAAATGGAGATGAGAAAACTGGCTAGCCACATGTGAAAGAGTAAAAATAGATCCACATCGTTCACCATGTACCAAAACACTGATCTTGTTGGAAGAAAAAAGAGGTAAAACCTTTGGGGACATAGGCATGGGCAGGACTTTCTCAATAAAATACCCAAAGCATGTGAGACAGCACCAAGAATTAACAAGTTGGATTTTATCAAATTAAAAGGCTTCTGCACAGCAAATAAAACAATCAAAAGAGTGAAGAGGGAACTGACAAAATGGGGAAAAAGAAATTTGCCAGCTACTCCTCAAAGGACTGTTACCAAAAATATACCAGGGACTGAAAAAAAAATAGACCTTCCAAAATAAAAGACCCAATCAAAACATGGGCAAATGAAATGAATAGACAATTCTCAGAAATTTGAATGGTCAATAGATACATTAAAAAATGTTTATGTCTTTAGCAGTCAGAAAAACGCAAGTGAAAACAATACGGAAGTTCAACCCAACTCCAGTAAGAATGGCTGGCGCTCAGAACTTGGAAAACAACAAATGCTGGCGAGGCTGTGGGCAAAAAGGAACCCTCTTACATTGATGGTGGGACTATAAAGTATTACAACTATTATATAAAGCAGTATGGAGGTTTTTCAAAAAAAAATTAAAATAGCTATCTTATTTGACCAGGCTGTACCTCTTCTGGGGATCTTCCCAAAAGAGCTAAAGTCATCACATGTGAGTGATACATGCATACCCATGTTTATAGCAGCACAATTTATAATAGCCAAATCTTGGATGAAGCCAATATGTCCAACATCAGATCAATGGATAAAGAAGACGTTTGCTAACTTGAAGTTCAGTTTCTTCATCTACAAAAAAAGCGTGACTAATAGCAATTTATTTGTCTGAATTCAGCGTCAGAATCACTTAGGTGCTTACACGAGAGTGATCTCATAGGGACGTTGGCAGTGCAGAGCAGGGAGGGCATCTAGGGCTCTGTTTGTACAAGCTTTCACACGTCCTCCCACCTTACGTCTCCTCTGTACCTACGCTAGAGCTTCCGAAGGTTGTGCCTTCAGGATCTCCCTAGAGCACTGCAGGAGTGCCATAGCGTTTGGATCCTGCTACTCACTACATGCACTCAGTGACTCTCTGTTCTGAGCTAGTCTTCCTTTCAGTTACCTACTAGGTTCAAAAGCTTGGATAACTGTCCCCTCTTATCTTTTTCTGACATAAAGCCAGTGAATATGCAATGGGAGTCAGCGATGACTTCGCTGGATGGATACTGGTAAAGAGACTGGGATGACAGTGGAATAGGGAGGAGAGAGTAAGAGGGGAAAACATGGGGAAAAGGGTCAGATAATTCTGTTGAGAAGTGTGCCTGTGAAGGAGGGCAGTGATGGGACAGTAGCTAGAAAGTCAAACTAAAGGAAAAATACATTTTTACAATCAACGAAAAGTTTTTTTGAAGTAAGGCCTCACGCTGTAGTCTAGTTTGCTCCTGAACTCACTATGTAGCCCAGGCTGGCCTTGAGCACACAGCAGTCCTTCTGCCTCAGCCTCCCGAGTGCTGGGATTATAGGTATGCCACCATGGCTGGTTTATATGGTGCTGGGGAATTGAACCCATGGCCTTGTGCTTACTAGGCAAGCACTCTACCCTGAGTTTGCCTCCCAGCACCCCATCAAAGAAATTTTTAACTGCAATAAATCAATTCACATATCTGTCTGTCCTGGAAATTATCATTTCTCTTCCAAAGTAGGAAAAATTAATTGTTTTTGCTGACTAATATTACAAATCCTGCCACTCTGTCTTTAAGTCCTTTATACAAATTAAGATAGAACAAGATGCCAGAGATTGTGAGCTTGTATCTTTCTGCTATGGAGACAATGCCTTGAGATGTAGTTGGGTGGTAAGGGTTGTAGGATGATGATAGTGGTAGGATGTTTACTGGAGCAGCACAGTAAGTTCCTGGAGAGTTGGACACGGTGGCACACACTCATAATCTCAGCAGTCTGGGAAGCTGAGGCAGGAAGATTACAAGTTCAAGCTCACCCTGGACAATTTAGTGACTTAATGAGAACCTATCTCAAAATAAAAGACAAAAAAGAGCTGGGGATATAGTTAGGGTGAAGGCCCGGTGTTTGATTTCTAGGAAAAAGAAAAAAAAAAACCCCACCTGAGGACCCATGACATTAACTTTTACTATCCTATAATTTATCCACTTAATAAAGCCTATGTGCTTTTCATTTGTAGTGGATATGCTTTAAAATAAATATATTTACTTTGTTTTATACTATCTAATAATGTTACAAAATTAGAGGACCTTACTTGAGTTTTGAGTAAATTTGCAGTAAGTGTTTACGTGAATAATTTCTGAGTCATGTCTATAACTATACTAAGGTGGAGAGGAGACTATTTCAGAGTAATTTCCTTTTTCTATTTGAATATCTCAATAAAATTGGAATTAAAAATCTATTTCTTGATTACCTTAGTTGTTGAGTATTCAGTATGCGACTCTCAGCTGGGCAAGAAACTACCTGTGGAACTTCCAGAAAACCTGAGCACAGTTAGTACCTCATGAAGTGTGAAGTTTGTGCCTGGACTACTTACAAATAACGCAAGTAAGATTCAGCTGCGGGAGTGCAGGGCCTGTCGGAAATGAATCAGACGCTGTCTTTGAGGATCATGAGAATTTTATACTCAGATAATGTGAATCATCTTCAGATCTCTTTTGAGTTCATTCACCTCTGTCACTTTTTCAAAGGATATGTTTTTTCAAACATTTTCCTCTGCAATTAATCATGACTAGCAAACTGTAAGGTGAACAGAATAATGGCTGTGTTCTCCGACTGGCTTCAAATTCTCTTAAACTATTTTCTGAATTGCTTATGTGTCCTGTCAGCTGTGACAGTTCCCCTTCAAATACAGTTATTATTATTATTATGCTTTCTGCTATCCGGGAACTGAGATAATTGAAGTCACAGGATTGTAGCAACAATGTTACCAAACATAACTTTCAATCAAAGATTTACATGAAATGAATCTCGACTTTATCACTTTATTGTCTTTCTGTACTTCCTTTGCTGATAGATGCTCCAAAAACTGTGAGATTATGCTACTTGTTACACACATGTCCTTGAGCAAGTTACTCCTCTGAACCAAACTCTCGGAGAATTAAAGGTAATAATATCAATTGCATGGAGTTTCCATGTTGAGTATGTGAAATTGTGCATGTGAGGTAATTAGCACTTGGATCCTGAGAAGTATGAGGAATTTCACAAACATTTCACAACAGACGAATTATTTCCTAAGAATAGCAAATAAGTGCTCAATGAATTTTACAGATTCCCAAATAATAAATAGTACAAAACATGATAAACAAAATTAGGACAATCTGTAGGGCTGCTAGACAGATCTAATCACTATTAATATATTGGTGTGTTAAATCTAAAACAGGCATGTTGAGTCCTGAACTCAGAACATAGCACTTATGTACTTAAAAATGCCTACATATAAATTTATAGCAATGTATATATTCTAGCCAAGCAAATACAACTAGTAGCTATATAGTTCTATAACTTATCTATCAATACCAAACTAAGGTGATAAAGTTAGCTTTTGAAAATGTGTACATTTTATTTATATTCCATCTCTATAAATGCATCTTGTATTTGTAGGGTAAAGCAGTCTAAACTGCCAGGGAAATGTTTTTGAAGAAATTGAAGGGTTGTGTACTGTCAAGACTACTGATTTATTCAAACTAATGTCAGAGAGTGCTGTGCACAGCTTCACACACGGTGATTGGTGGGCCAGTGTCTACACAACAGGCAGATTTCTCTTTTCTGCTCTTGACAATTTAGAGATGAAAGGGCTATCTTACCGTGTGACTTTTTTCTAAAAGTGTTTTTACAGAGCCTATACCACTAGAGGCGGGATGTGTAGTGTTTGAAGTGTAACTCCTGTGGACCTCAAGCTTGTGGGGGTGTGAAAGGACCATTAGCCAGGAACGCATCTCAGCACTCCGAGCAGTCGCTTACAGCACTCTCATCCGGTGGGCTTGCTGTGACCAGTAGGAAGTGCGCCCTCCGCGGCTTCACTTAGAAGTCTGGAGTCTCAAAAATTTGCTTCAGAATACCCTATCCATGATATCTATCACCGGATTTTGGAGATAGCTGCTGTTTGGGTCACTTTCTCATCCCTGGGACCCAATACCCGACACAATTACAGGAGGAGAGGCTTACTTTGTCTCAGGTTTCTGAGGTCTCAGGCCACTTGTCCTTGCCTCGAGATGGTGGATGAGTTTGGTGGAGAACAACTGCTCACGTTGATGTGGCCAGAAAGCAGGGTGTGAAGGGAAGAGGCAGGGCCAAACTATTCCCTCCAAGCCACGCCCTCAGCTGTCTGTTCCTTCTTACCAGCCACCTCCAAACATGAGACTTGGGGGACACTTCACATAGAAACCAGAACACCTGCCATTCTTGTTGCTGTAGGATCACAGGCAGATTTTGTCACCTCTTTGAGCTGCAGGTTCTTTTTAAAATTAGGACATCTGCTTGCAAATGATGAGAGTTGAATGCAGAGTTATATACTGCATTCAGAAAAGGGAGCTGGTCACCTCTAGAGTGATAGGAGGATAACTAAGATTTGCTGAGTACTTTTTTGTGGAATTCTGTTTTAAATGCTTTACATACATTTGTTTAACCTGGACACATTCGAAGACAGCAGGTTCAATTTATTATTGTCTTCATTTTGCAGATGAGGAAATGGAGCAGTTCAGTGGTGACAATGAATATGTAGCTATTATGTATGAACCTTGGGGAATCATAGAACTAACTTTGAAAGAATTCAAATGATTAGCAATAGAAGATAAAAAATTAGAATGAGGAAAACAGAGTACTCAAAGACACTAATATAGATGAGTAGAGAGTCAGCATTTCAATTTGACTGTAGAGGAGAGAATACATTTTGGATTACAGGCCCATAAGGTTGGGAAAGTAGGGTAAAGACAGAACATTAAACTCCTAGGATACCACAAAATTTTACTAAATAGCTAAATTTAGTCCTGAAGAATTAGACTCTTGAAAATTTTTTCCATTTTGGGAATATTATCATTAAAAGTTTAAAAAATATCAGATGCTTAACAATAAATGCTTTAGGTAATTATCCCAAAATAACAACCACATTCGATGGAAAGTTGGTACATGTTAGAGCACTGTTACGGAGCACAAGAAATACTTTATGCCACTTATCATGAGACACAGAAATATATGTTTCTCTGACTCTTGCTGCCAGTTCTATTTTTAATCAGGAGTGTTTGAACACATACATACTATTCCTTAAATACTCTCTTAGAAGTTAAATAAAAAGTGGCCTGATTTATGTTGCAAATGTCACCTACTTGGAGTTCAATTGGATTTTTATTCTAAAGGGCACGGAAAGCTGATTAACCAACCAAGCATAGTCGATTAGGGAGAAGCCCAGCACATCTTTTTCAATATTTCACCTCCATCTTACCATGATCTTATTCTTCAGTGCATGGAAAGTGCGGCACTCAACCGGAAAAACGGTTAGATTGCCCCTTGTAAGTTCCAAATATTTAAGCAGTTTTATTGTATGATTTAAAACATTAGGTTCTGTCTAATTTTAATTATATCTGGGGAAATAAGTCACTTTAAGAGTACTGAATGCTTCAAGATGTATTCTAGTATTTTCCTTGCTATCTCTGCTCTTCTACTCACCACCCAGGTACCCAATGTTGTTGGATGGAAGAACGGAAGTTACATAGCACAGATTGATTGTGTCAAATACTCACTTAATACTTTATTTTCCTTTGCACAGAGTGACCACCTGACTCAGTTCTAAGCAATGAGGAGTAAAGATAATGTCTTTGGGGAAAAAATTACCCACTTCCTCGATGAACATAGAGAGACAAGAAGAACAGTAGCTATCTTTTTTGGCTTTTCTATTCATCTCCGCCTTTTTGTCAGGATGGTTATGAGGATGTGATCCTTGGTGGTACAGGAGAAATCTTCTAATCCTAAGGTCTGCACTCACATATGCAATGTCATCATATTGACATGGTGGATCGGAAGAATATAAAAATCGGCAGAATTTTTTATAAGACTGCTGAGCTTAATCTCAGCTCTGAGAGTATCAGTGTTCAGAATGCATACATGATAATTAAATGTGTTTTGGTTTTAGGCACAATTATTGGAATATCTTGCTATTTGCTTTAGAAAGCAAATGAATTAATGTACATTACTCTGTACCATATTTATATTGGCTACTCATTATTTTGCAATTCAACAAATACTTATTAACAGTCAACTATGTAATAGGCACAATTTTGGTGGATAAGACAGACACTGTTACAGCTTTTAATGAGTTTAAACTCTTGCTGAATTACTTAATGAAATAATTTTACAATATTACTAATCTAAGTTTATAATTTAGCAAAACTTTATCTTTGTGTCAGTATTACCTTTGAAAGACAGTCAAGTTATTATTATTATTGTTATTATTGGTTTTTATTTGTTTTTGTCTTCCTGCTTCTGGGAACTAAACCCAGGGTCTCGTGTATTCTAGGCAAGTCCTCTGTCACTGAACCCCATTCCAGCCCAGGTTGAGCAATTTTGAGTTCCTTTTTTTATGTCCAGTATGTAATAGGTGCTCAATCCGTGTTTGATAAACTGGCCGATTCCTCAACTTCACCGGTGTAATTTCAAATCATTTACTATTGTTCTAATAGTTCTTCCTAGCAAGCTACTATAAAAACTTCCTATTTATTGTTGTTCATACACCCATAGGTGGACTAGGGATTCTTCGGGTCTGAGCAAGGCTCATGCATCTGTGTTCAGCTGAACATGGAGTAGGTACTTCTGATGATCTTAGGTGGGGCCTCACAAATGTCTGGTGATATGTGGTTCTTGGCTGGTATAAAATATCACCTATCTTTGGTGATTAGACCCTCCTCTTTAGACTTTCAATATCCTTCAAGCAGTCCATCCCAGGGACTGAGAAAAAGAAACATCGAGGGACACAAGTACTTTTTCCAAAGTTTGCTTCTGTTAAGTTTGACCCATTGGCCAAAGCAAGCCACCTGGCCAAACCTAGAGTAATTGTAGGAATAGGGTTGCCAGATAAAATTACAGGACACTCAATTAAGCTTGAAATGCAGATGAATAGCTGGTAATTATCTTAGTACAGTTATTCTAGTCTGGAAACTTTATGTTGGGAGGGAACTACCAAATGTCATAGATAGGAAGAGAGTCAAAAATCGAGGCTCCTAATGCCAGCTATTTGTTGACCTCAGGTGCTTTGCATTTTGAGTTTCTCTCTCCATTTCTTATGTTGCTTGTATTTTAGCCATAGCAAATCTGCCGGATTTGTTGAGCTCTGTCATGCTCGGTCCCATCTCTTTGTGTTTTCAGATGCTGCTTCCTCTGCATGGAAGTTTCCTCCACAGTGTAACCTGGCTACACCCTAAACATCCTCAAGATTCACCTCAGGCTTTTAATGCTTTAGGTTGGGATGCATTACCCTAACCTGGGCTCTTGCAGTCTGGCTATAACCCTCCTCTGACATGTATTTTATTAATGAATATGTATATAACACATAATATAGCAGTCATAGTCCTAAATTCTTCATAATTATTTATTCTTGTAACCCTCTAAGAAACTTTGCGACATATATTCTTATATTCTTTCTTACTATTAGTACACTGTTTGATAACCACTGACTTTTTGTGACAATGTCTTGCTCTGTTGTAGCTCAGGCTGGTCCTGAACTCACTATGAATCCCAGGCTGGCCTTGAACTCATGACAACCCTCAAGCCTCATCCTGTGGAGTGTTGGGATTACAGGCATGTGGCACCACGCCTGGTTTGTGCAGTGCTGGGAAATTGAACTAGGGCCTTGTACTTGCTAGGCAAGCGCTCTAACTCCTGTGCTATTTCTCCAGCCCACCACTGACATTTTTGATCACTTCCATTTTACTAGAGGATACGGATTGTGTTGCAGTCATCTTTGTGCCTAGCACAGTGCCAGGCACATAAGTACCCAATAAAACCTTGCTGAATGAAAACATGTATTGCTGTGCGCAAAGTTATTCAGAGCCAAGGTAGAAGTGGTGGGGTTTGGCAGAAGATCTTGAGGGCTGTTGTATGGGTTTCAGAGGGAAAAGGGAAGGTAGAGCGGGATCCTTGCAAGGATACCCTTTGCAAATGAAGGACACTGAGGGCACTGGTTGCCCGGGAGCACAGAAAGGATGGGGGAGCCGCAAGCACAAGCAACAGAAGAAAACAGGCTTTGTCTCCGTCACAATTCTGTCCAGTGTCATCTCTAAAATAAGCCTGGGGAAGCCAAGGACAGGGAGTTATATTTCCTATGTTTCCAAAGACCTTCAATCTGTAACAAACAATTGTTAAGTTGATAGAATTAGACACCACTATCACCCTTTGGTCTAATGGTAGCAAAGTTTCCAAAAAGCTGCACGTCTTCCCACCATTGAAGACTTCTGGGAGGAACAGTTGTACCACACCCCTAACATATTATTTCAGTTTGTTCTTCCTGATAAGTAGCTTAAGATTGTGCTGAACTTTTGAGCTTTTTTCTTTACAGCTCCTTCATACAGATGGAAAATAAATGATCTGAATGTTCAATAAATCCTCCAGATTCACAGAAGATGTTTTCTGAAACTCTTACAGTATTGAAGACATCCCACAATGCATCCTGTAAATTGATAGTAGTTAGGCACTGTATTTTACATGAAGAAACTCTCATTTAGTCCTCACATTACAATGTAAATTAGGAATTATTATTAACCTTCAGTTTTTTTGTGGTACGGGGGCTCAAGAACAGGGCCTTTGCACTGAGCTACATCTCCAACCCACTTTTATTTTTTGAGTTTTAGGCAGGATCTCACAAAGTCACTAAATTTCTCAGGCTGGGCTCAAAGTCAGAATTCTGCCTCAGTCTCCCAGTGTGCTGGGATTCCTGGCCTGAGCCACCAAGCCCAATTTAACCTTATTTTATACAGAAAAAACTGAGCCTCAGGGAAGATAAGCAACATGTACAACTCGTCAACTAAATGCACAAGTAATTTCTCCTTACCATGTCTGCCCTTGATAGAAACAGAATCATTGATCAGGCCTAAGTATGGGTTTATCCCTGAGTATTTAATGATGTAGATAATGATTTCTGAGTCCCAAACTCATGTGAAATACAACTTCTCCCATAAAAACTGAGGATGAGTCACCTTGTTTTTTGTTTTTGTTTTGTTTTATTTTCAAATTTTAACAACTTCCGTAGATATGGTCTATCTAGGAATTAATTGAAAATAAGTAATACGTCTTACAAGGGGGTGATTTAGAGATACTGGAAGAGTACTTATTACAAAAAATGTGTTCAATACCACTTTCTGCCCACTGGGATGGTTAGTCTAAGACAGACAATAATAAGTATCAGTGAGGATGTGGAGAAATGAGACCCCTCAACACATTGCCAGTGGTAGTGTAAGATGGCGAAGCTGCTTTAGAAAACCATTGGCAGTTCTTCAAACAATTAACACAGAGTTGCCACATGACTCAGCAACTTTACTCCTAGCTGTGTACTAAAAACAACTGAAAACACGCGTGTTCACAAAACTTATGCACAAAAAGTTCATCTCAGCTCTATTCACAGAAGAAGAAAAGGCAAAAACAGTTTAAAATTCCCAATGGTTGGTGAATGGGCAAGCAAAACGTTCGTATCCACATATCCATCTATAGGAAGAAATAAAGTAATGGCACTTTCTGTAACATGTGCTTAAACTCGGAAAGCATGCTGAGTGAAACAAACTTGTCGCAATAGTCCGTGCTATATGATTCCATTCTTAAGAAATGTCCAGAATAGGCAATTCTACAAATGTGGAAAGAGATTCGTGCCTGCTTACACCTCGGTGGGGGATGAGAGGTGACTGGTGAAAGATATGGAATGTATTTGGGGAAATGAAAAATTTCTAAAACTGTGGTAATTAATGCACAGCTTGATGAATATGTTAAAATCATTGGATTTCACACTTTAAACGGCTGAATTTGTAGTATGTGAATTATAGCTCAATAAAGCTGTGTTTATTCAACTTTACTCCTAATAAAACTTATTAACATTATGCAGCTTGATAGATTATCATTACAGTGATGCAGGAGTTGTGTCCTGTTTTCCTCAGTAATTCTCACCTCAGGTGACTGATGAATATAAAGCCAAAGGGGGAAAAGAAGTAGAAATAATTCTCATGCGGGTGCGTAAGCGTTACCCTTTCCTTAGTAAAGAGGCCACTCCTGTGGATCACATTAAGAATTCACACAAAGAAGAAGTTGGAAGTTTTTTCCTCCTTCCCATCTTTGAGCTCATTTGAAGGCCTTCTTTTTAGGCTTAGGATCTTAAAGCACATTTCCTTGACCCAATAACAGTAAAATAACAAGACATGCCAAGAACTAATGTTAAGAAGGAAACTTTGTCTCCAGGGAGTTAGTTCAGAGAACTGGACTAACAACTCCCTTGCCCCGCAACGTACATCCCAGACATTTCCCAAGAGTGGAAAACTTTTCTCATGGACTTTATCTTATCAGTCCAATATCCTCTTGAATACAAATTCCCTTTCTTGTTCTTAAAAATACAAGCCACTCTGAATGCAAAAAGATACGGGAAATATGTTTATCCAGACACTTATATGTAATAGAACTTCAATTGGTAATTCTCAAAGGGGAAAACACAGCATGGGGAGGTTCTCAATTACAGATTACATACATCACAGCTGGATAATTGAGCAGCACATATCCTATTCATCAGCTGAGGCAGAATGGAGCACAATTTGAAATGAACGTGGGAACAGTTCCTCACCTCCAGGTGGACAGAATGGAGAGCATGAGAAGAAGGGAAATATTCATTGCATTTTGGTATGAAATATTCCAGATTTTTCATAGGGAATGAATCAGAAGCAGAGAAATGGGCAATAATCTTGCAAGAAACTGGCGGCAACAGGTTAGTCTGTGGTTTGAAACTCCACAGAACATCAGTGCTTCTGAAGTCCAAAATAGTACTTTTTACTAATAAAATATACCCAAACTGTCATTTTCCCCCCAAAATGTGTATCATGTCTTACTTAATGATCATAGTGAAGGTTAAATCTTTTGCCACGGTTTTCTGTGTTTATGTACTATTCCTCTTTTATCTTGAGACCTGGGATGCTAATTTGAGTAAAGGTAAGTTGGAGAAAGTTTTAGAAGGTGAATTCATCAGAATTGTTGGTTGTTTTGGTTTACAGCAAGAGAGAAGATTGTGACTCTTCATGATATTATCTTGACTGGATTAAGAAACACTTAGCAGATCAGTAAAGCACAGTACTGGGAGTGTCTGGGTGTGTCATACTGATATTACCTTGGGTACCATAAAAGGTCTCTGGCCCCTTCTTCCCTGGCATGTTCCCCTACATGGCTTCCCAGTGACTATATATTAAGCATCTTTGCCCCACCATGTCCTTCCACATGATGTTTTGGCCTTGAAGTAAGTTGATCATGGAACGAATCTCCAGAAACCCTGAACCAAATTAAACCTCTCAATCTTTAAGTTGTGAGTGTTGGGTATTGTGTCTCAATGATGAAAAAGACTCCTCAATTTTTAGTGGAGTCACTACCATATGCAAGGAAAGAGAAATTCATTTTATGAAATTAGCTCACCAGAACATGTGCTGAAGTCATGGGTGGAGCATATGTGGGAAAGGGACAAGGTTTAGCTTTTGTGGATGCCATTTATGTCTGTTCTGATCTCCAGGTTGTTGCTTTACACACCAATTTTCATTTAACATTAAAAGGTGCCTTTTTTTGAGAAAGGGTCTCGTTCTGAGCCCAGGCTGGTCCTGAGCTCACTGTGTAGCCCAGGCTGCCCTTGGACTCACGGCAATCCTCCTGCTTGAGCCTTCTACGTGCTAGGATGACAGGCGTGTGCCAACACACCCACCTTATGTGGTGCTGGGGAATCGAACTCAGGTACTTAGTGCTTGACGTAGTGCTTGCAAGGCAAGCACTTTAACTGCTGAGCCTTTCCTCCAGCCCAAAAGGTGTTTCTTTACAGCACAACTTTTTGAAAATAAAATGTGCTGTTACCCTGGAAAGGAGAAAACATCTCACCAAGGAAAGGGTTGAAGGAAAAGCTACTTGATCAACTTGACCAGTGATACAGAACAATGCTCCTCAAATTTTAAGGTGCTGAGAATTTCTTGGGAGAACTTGCAAAAATGTATCTATGGTACAGTAGGTCTAAGTCATTCCTAAGAAACCCTCAGATGCTGCTGCTCTTGGTCCAGGGGTACAATGAGGAAGCAAGTCTCCAGCAATGATCATGAAATCAACTTTCTGGGTTGTTACAAAGGTTAAAAACAAATAAACTAGAAGGCAGAAAATACCAGAATTTTCTCAGCACAAGAAATTAAGCTTTTATCAACATATTTTTGCATTATCATCCATCTAGTTTGGATAGCACTAAATCATGATGTATTTGAAAAGAAATTCTGAGTCCCAAGTTCAAAAGTTGAGAAGGTATGATTGTGGAGGAAATTGATAAAAGATTGAATGAGGCATCTGCTTAGGCTCGTTTCTATTTCAAATTTTCACAATTCTATTCAATCTCATGTCTCTTACTAGAATTTCTCAGTGGAGATTTTAGAGAATTCTTAGGACAATGAACATCAGTAAGTCCATTAACTTCAGCATCAATTTGGGAGACCAAGAAGATGCACACGACAATGTGTCCTATAGTTAATGTTGTGACAAACAAAAAGCCCTATGATATCTCTTTGCTTCTGAAAGGACATTTAGTTTTTATTTTTGTTGTTGTTTTGATGCTTGTTTTTAGTGTAGTTACAAAAGGTGGTTAGCATCTTTTGTTGTTGTTGTTGTTACAGGCAAAGGTATTGCAAAGAAAACAAGAACCCAAAGAGTTAACTACATCTCTAAAGTTCACTTGTTTGTGAGGTCACAGCTCAGATTCTAAATAAATCTGGTTCATTATTTTTTAAATGAGTGAAGATTGCACCTGAAATTAAATCAAGATACTGTCACTTTTATTATTGCTCTAATTTATGATTTACACGAAGTTTGTTATTTTGAAAGATTTTCGGATTCCCAAGAGTATCAGTGTGTCTAGGAATGTAACACACACAAAGGCAAATTTGTTGTGGAAACAGAGCAACCATGGGTACAGGGAAGCAGCTGCAAATGTTAAAAAAATAAGTATTAATGAGGTATTTCAGTTTGGAGCTTTCATACGCTAATAGTCAGCAGGGTCAGGTTGCTGCTTCAGGAGTAGTCGCTAGTATTTGGCTTCTCACTAGCGACTTGTTAGTATTGAAGGAGTTAGAATCTATCACTCTAGCTTACCTGGCTTTGCTTATAACACCTGGAACCACGTGATTATATTATTTATCAGAGCAGTGAACACCATGTTTAAATGTGATATAAATTGCCTAGTATTTATGTATTTTGTATTTTACAACAATTTTCTTGCATCACCATATAATTGTTCTTTTAAAAACATAAACTGTTACTTCAAATAACCTGTTGGGTAAAATCAACAAAACAGTTTCTCTTTGGTTAAAAAAATAATTTCGAATTAAATTCAGGTAATAACTATCAATGTCAGAAAGATCTTATTGGATTTTGAGGCGTTTCTACAATATTTGAGTGTTTTGATGCAGAAAATGGAAACTCAAAAAGAATCAACTTTGGGGAGAAATGCAAAGAATTCAATGTGGTCAACATTATCTAAACTGAACTTATAAAATAACTGCTCTTGATTTTTTTCTCATTCAACTATGAATTTATTTTCATCACCTAAACACAACCCGGTAATGTACTAAGTATATTAAAAATACAGGTAAAATACTGAGCCTTTTCTTAAAAAAATTTTAGCAGGTTTTCCTGAATTGCTAGAATTTCAAAGAAGGTCAAATGGATATATAGCATATCGCACTTAATTGAACAATTTGTTTTTAGTTGGTGTTAGAGGCTGACCTATTTTTATTCTAAATTTTGCTACTATTTAGCATATCTCTAATATGTCTAAAAATTAAATTACTGTCCATGTTCTACAGGCAGGACTAACAATTAACCTTCTAATAAGCTGTCTTTTGTTGTTAACACTCAAGCTATTTGTTTACATGCCAGGCTGTACCTTGATTACAGGTCAATAGGAAAGTCTATTAGCAACAAAACCAACAAAAACAGAGACTTCCGCACAGTGGTTGAATTTCACAAGTTGCACATTATGTATCAATGAGTTAATTGAACCTACATTTTCATATTGAACATGAAACTCATTAGAGCCATTCAGAGTTGGCCTTTGAATGAAAGCACAGGTCTTGCCATCTTAGTTGCCTACCTAACTTTGTCAGGAGGCTGAGACAGGAGGATTGCCTTGAATTTGATGCCAGTGGTAAGTTCAAGACCAGCCTGGACTACAGAGTGAGATCCTGTCTCAAAAAAAGGTAATGAGTAGTTTGCATGGGATAAATACATCTGTTTTATAATTGTACTATTTACCTTTCTTTGGATAATATGATGTTTTGAATTCCATTTGTTATTTTAAATGCCAAAAAGAAATGGAGACATTGAACAAATATAGATACTTTTATTAATACCTCTTTTTATGCATAGTTCAGGATGGCTTTTTGATTATAGGTGGGCCAGGTTTAATCTGAAGAATCTTCTTGCTATGCTTGGAACTTTACATGTCTCCCAAAAGTCTCATTCTGTTAAGGGCTTGGTTACAATGCAGTAACACTCAGAGATGGGGATTTTTGGAAGGTGATTGGGTTATGGGGGTGGGGGATAAACTTTATCCAGGGTTGTCACAAGACTAGGTTCCTGATAAAAGATGACTTCAGTGCTCTCTCTCTCTCTCTCTCTCTCTCTCTCTCTCTCTCTCTCTCAGACTGCCCAAAGGTAAGCAGATTTTTTCCACCACGGACACACAGGCTCCACTCTGCCTTATGCTCACTCTTGCCTTAGGCCCCCCAAAAAATGAGGCCAGGCAGCACAAAGCATCACAAGCCAAAATAGTTTTTTCTTATTTAAGTTGTATTTCTTAAATATTTTGTCACAGCAAGGGAAAACTGACTGTCACCATTTACTTTTTTTTTTAATCAATGAAACTAAACCTTTATATTTATCCCATCCGAACTACTTGAGTTGGGCATATAAAAACAAGGTTATAATTAGCCTGGCCTTGTTTACCGTGCCAAAGTCTACGATGCTGTCGTGGTGGTTTCCAAATTTTTGATACCAGGCAGCAGGCAGCATTTTCACGAAAGAGTACTTTTCCACAGACAGGGGTTGGGGGGAGGGGTGATGCTACTGTTGCTGCCTCAACTCTCCCTTGCATGCATAGTTCATAGTAGGGTTTGCACTCTCATGAAAATCTAAAATCACCTGTGGTGTGACAGGACGTAGGGCTCAGGAGGTAGTGTGAATGATGGGGAGTAGTGGTCAATTCAGATGAATCTTTGCCTGCAAGCATGCTGCTTATTTCCTGCTGTGTGGCCTGGTTTCTTACAGACCATGAACTGGTACTAATTATTATTATTATTATTATTTTTGTCTGAGGGTTGGGAAACCCTCCTGCTCCATGGAGATCAATACCCAAGAAATGTCATACCTGTTTAACTCATAATTGAAATGTTGAATAATAATGATTTATTCATCACAAATCCTACTTAAAGTACGACCTTTCAATGACTTAGTAAGAAAGTATAAAACTGCCAGAAATTTCACATACTGGAAGAGACCAGCAGTAATGATATTTGCAATACTAAATCTATTCAAATATTTATTTATAGATTTCTAGGTAAGAGATTGCCTGGGACTGTACTTACAGGACTTTTTTGACTGAAATCATTCAAAACTAGAAAACACAAAATTTGTATTTGACACCTGTGAAAATTTAATGACTATATATAACTGTCAGATAACCCCTGCAATACTTCGCACAAGTATATGGATGATTGGTAAATATGTACAATCTATTTTTTTTTTGTATTTGGCTTTTGCTCCCTTTTGTTATTGTTATCTTGGTGAATGGAAAATACACATGCATCGCATATGTAAAAATTACTTTTTTCTCTTCTCTTTATTTTAGTTCTGTGTTTTTCTTTTTCATTTCAAGTCATATACAGGGTGGAAAGAAAGAAATGGTCAACATTTTATTATTTTCATATTTTCCAAATCATAGTTAATTGGAGAAGTGCTGCTTTAACCAGCCCACACAGACACAAGGCAGAAGAAAGGAAAATGGTTTGTGTTTAATGTGACTTTCTAGCTGTTATAAATGAAACATTTTATCGAGATGAAGGATACACACCCACACCCACACACACACACAATTGAATTGTTACTTTGACTTTTAGTCATCCCAGCAGTGAAATACAGCTGAATGAAATTATCCACAATAAAATCACTTCACCAGATTCCAAGTCATAAACAGGTATGTGTGGAATTATGCTTCATTAATCTTTTGGGGCAATACAAGAGCCAAAGATAAATCAAATCACACAGATTCACAAGTTTCTAATGTGAAAATGTCACAATACACAAGAATGACATTTTCAACTGCATCCTACTACACATTTTCTGAGTTATTTTATTCCTTGTTGCCAAAGAAGAAATTGAGGCATACAAACTACTAACCATGTCCCAGGGCGTGAGCAGTGCCAAGGCCTGACATCAAGGCTACAGTGCTGGTTCATCTAGATCAAGGGACTGACAGGAATTCAAGAACTTTAGGTGGGAGGAGGGGGAATAAATTCTGTGGAAGTCACTGAATTTGAGGCAGTAATTCTGGAGGATGTTAGTGTCCTTTGTAAAGACAGGGAAATGATGGCAAAGTTAAAATTATATTTTTTTAAGATTGAAGTATTTTCAGAAGCCTCAGGTGGGTATAGGGGAGGCAGCAAACAGCTGAAGACGACCTGGCAAGATTTCTGTGTGTTGAAATACTATCCCATAAAGTGAAGTAAATAAGACAGAAAATAGAAAGACCTTGATCGGCCTTGGCCTGCTGACACAAGTCCATTACTCGTTACCTTTTACACAAATTAATCCACATCCCTAACTTTTTCCTGAATATGAAGGTTAGTCCACATTCACCACACTTTTCCAGAGATCTAGCAACAAAACCCAAATACCTTGATGCCATTTTCCATTAGAAAGTAATTATGAACTTTGTACATTCCACTTGTAGTCTTTTAAAAGTTAACCTTTGCCTTGCACATGTTGCTTTAGCGTCCTTGTGCTTGGTTTTAATCTTAAATAGAGGGACAAGAAATGCTACTTTTGTCAAAGGAGGAAAACATCTGAAAAGCCACTTCAACAAACCCAAATACTGCAATAGTTTTATTCTACTTCAATAACCTCTCCTACTTGTTAGGAGCTTTGATTCTCACTAACAAGGTTATCAGATTGTGTGGCTATTGTCCTGTTATGACTTCCTTGGCTGGATTCCTGCAGTAAACACTGCTGATGGGATGTTTTGTTTAGGCAGCAGCACAAGAGGGAGCAGGAGGAGGAAGGTCCTTGGAGAGGGACAGGGTCACCAAGCCGTCAAGGCCTTCCCAGTGGTGGAGCTGTAGCAACTGCTACCTATAGTCAATTCTAATCAGTACCTCAGTGTGCTGATGTTAGGGGCAGGTCCCTTTTAGTGGCCTGGAAATTGAACTGAAACTGTATGCTTTGTTCTTTTGAAGTGAATGTTGAGAGACGCCAGCTGAAGGAATAGAGGGAGAGCGGGTAAAGAAGAAGTGTCAGGAGAAACATTCAATTTGGTGGAGGTGGAAAGAGCTCAGGCCTCAGTGTAGCACAAACCTACTTTTATTAATTCTCAAGTTGTATTGGCACTCACAAAATTGCTCCAGATAAATCTCTCAAGAGGTGAAGATGATTGCATTTAACACAGGAGTTCAAATAAAACATTGCATGACATCTTACTTAATCAACGAATGAAAAATAACAGGCATATTTTCTCTGATGGCCCCGAGGTTCCTTGGTGTCCCTATTGCTTTTGTCAAAAATTCAGGCACTGCTCTGTGAAAAAAAAAGTTGCTGGAATAAAACCTAAGTGTTTTCTTTTCCTGAGTACTTTAGATGCATGTTTTTGTGTTGTACCTTGTCTCAGCTAAAAATCCTGAATGACAATTATCACACACACAAGATAGTAGTATCCCGTTGCTGCTATAAAAAATTACCACAAACTGAATGCCTTGTTATACCAATACACAATTATTTCTTTACAGCTTTGGAGGACAGAAACCAAAAATAGGCTTCACTGGGTTAAAAATCATCCTTTTGGAGGCCCTAGGGGAAAATATTATTTCCTCTGTTTTCCATGGTGTAGAGACTACTTATTTTTTAGCTAGTGATCTGTTCTACACTCAAAGCCAGAAATGGCCAGTCAAAATCCTTCTTGTGACGTCACTTCTCTGATTCTGACTCTTCTTCCCATTTCTACATTTTAAGGATCTTTGTGGTTGCATTCCACCTACCTGGATAATCCAGGATGGCCTCATTTTCTTAAAGTCTGCTGATTAGAAACCTTTCTTGCATCTGTAACCTTAATGCTCTCTTGACATGTGACATAACAAAGTCACGAGTTCTGAAATTAAGATGTGGACACTGTTGGGGGACATGAGATCCTTCTCATGATATAGGCAGCACTCATTAATATAATTTGGAAAACTCATATGTAATAAATTTTAATAAACTGGAACTATGAAATAACCTTTGCTAAAGCAGATGTTGTCAAGTCAAATTAGGTAAATTTCAAACACCTTTGTAGTAATTCAGATGTTCTTACAGTTTCTGATTTTTAAGATCCTCATCCAGTACTGGTTCCCCTACAGCTGGTGGTCTTTTGTCAAGCTCAACTATTTCAATTTCTTTATCAAATTAAATAGCATTTGAAACAAAAGTCATCTATTTGCAGAGGTCAGTTTCAGAATATAAACATAACTGCTACTAGGTATCATTGAGGTACTGGATGTGAGAGTTTGACCATGATCACTGCAAATTCTTGCATGCCTTCATAAGATTATTTTATGTGTCTATTCATAACTAAAAAGGCAATGCTTTGTTTAAATTTGTGCTACTTTCATCTTCGTTCAAAATATCTAGCAAAGATGAGGAAGCCTTTTGTTCAAAAGTGATCTTTTTCTAGGACACATTGTAAAAACAAATGATAGGGTTATATAACCAAAGGCTTTGAGAAGCCGTTTCAAGTTCTTTTTGATATTTCAACTATTCCAAAATATTATAAAATTTATCTATTCATTTACTGAATTCTTGGTACAGAAATTACCTCAGATTAATTAAAATTTCAATTCAATGTGTTTGTCCCCATTTTTGAGAGCACTTATTTCAAGTGTTATTGAAGTTTTGAGACAAATTTATAACGACAATTTTGAGATAGGAGCTCCTGCCTTGACAGAGTATTAGATTCCTGAGAAACAACCATAATTCTTACCTGGCACTCTTCACACTTTTTTTGTATACTGAATGACTCAGAAAAATACTCTTCTTAGCGTGATATGTACCTGCATGATCCTGTCTTTCCCGGAAATTTCATTGTGGACTTACTTCCCACCACTTTGCACTTAATACTTAGTGCTTCCTGGATTCACATGAAACTTCGTGTAATTCATTTCCAGGCCAAGTTGTGCCAAGTCACTGAACTTTTCCTTTTGGTGTGTGCTCTGACTGGAATATTTCCTCCAGTGTCTTGATTTGTTTCGTTGCTAGTTACACATCAACACTTTGCTTAGGCATAGCTTCTCATAAACTTTTCCTCTAACTTCATGCTCAGCCCATCTTGGGATATGGTCCCACATTAGTCACTTTCCTGTGACTGGGACAAAACACCTGACAAACACAACTTAAAAGAGAAGTTTATTTTGACTCAGGGTTTTTGGAGCAATCAATCTTTAGTCAGGTGGCTCCAGAAAGCCAGATAGGACAAGGTGGAAAGGCATTGCAGAAGACAACTTTTACCACATGGAAGCACAGACAAGAATATACCTCTCCAGGTCCTCAGTGATCCATCTCCAGCCGGACCCCATCTCCTAATAGCACTTTCAACTACTGAACTCAACAGTAAATGAATCCACTGAGGAGTACAGTCCATGGTGAGTGGCCTCGTAATCTTCATTTTTTCCCAATTACTAGAGATGATGCTTCCAGGTAGGTATGCAAGACACCAATGATGAGACTGAGGTAAATCCTGAACTCTTGACTAGAGAAAAACAGAGATGCTGAAACTGGATTGGCATCACGAATGTTCAGTCTGGTGATCAGTCTTGAAGGGACAAATGAGATAATGCCTGTTCTCCCTGACATCATAATAGCCAGAGAATCAACCTTCAGATTCTCAACCAACACTATCTTGCTCAAATTGCTGTGTAAGAGTATTGCCTTTATCGCTATTGTTATGGTTTGGATCTGGACTGTGTCACAAAAGCCTCATGTATTTGGCTGTTGTGGGTTATCTATGGATTTAATGTGCTGTTAGGAGATAGGGCCTGGTCAGAAGAGATGGATTACAGGTGAGAGGCAGATTACAGCTGTGTGGCTGAGTACAGGTGTGCAGTCTGGAAGGATATAGGCTCTTGCCCTGGCTTCTTCTGGAGGTTCATGATTTTTCCTCTTGTAATTCTGTGAGTAGCTACTCTCTGCCAGACTATTCCTGCCATTGCCAGTGGCCCATGACTTGTCTGAGACCTTCTGAAACTGTGACTTGATATAAATCTTTTCTCCTTTTAAGTTGAGGATATCAGGTATTGTGTCCCAAGAATGAGTAAGTACCTACAGCTGAAATTGGTACCAAGAGTGGGATTGTTGTTGTGACTTTACCTGATGATATGGTTTAGAAGCCTGTGAAACTGGTTTTCAGGATATTAGAAAGGTTTGAAGATGCCAGCTAGAGAAGCCTCAGAATGCTGTGAACTGAGTTTGAAGGGAGATTCTGGTATGAGGTCAAATAGCCAAAATGTTGTTGTAAAGGCCAAGCTCATAGTTTTCAGACAGAAAGGAGCACAAATGTTGGCGATGGTCTAGAAATCATGCATGCTCACTCTGGCACAAAGTGTGTCAGTATTTTGTCCCTGTTCTGAGACTAAGTCTGAATCTGAGATTAATCCTGATGAACAATTTAATCTGGCAGAAGAAATTTTGAGGCAGCCTAATGTTCAAGCTGTCATGTAGGTTCTCTTTGCTGCTTTGAGGCAGCTCTGCATTGAAAAGCAGGAGAAAACAACAGAGAAAAAAAAAGAACCCATTAATAGGAAATTCTAGTTAATTAATTACCAGAATATCTAGACTTTGCAGTGTTTTATTACACTTGTGTATTATGGTAGCAACTGAAATTTGGCCTATTGGCCTCTGCATCAAGAAAGTCCGAACTGTAGCACATGAAGCTAGTTCCTGGTATTCAAAATCCCTTGCTTCATCTTGTTTTCCATGCTTCATTCTGTAAAAAGGACAAAACTCAAAACTCTTTAAATTCTCCCAAGATAACCGAAGTTGACCCCAGGTATGAATAAAAGAAGCATCTCTTAGGTTCCTAGTGACAATTTCAGTCCTTCTAAAGATCTCCTATTTCACTGCCGAAGGCTAAAAAGAACTTTGTAACATCCATCTGTCTGGCAGGACTTGATGCTTTCCCTCAATGAAAGCTTTCATTTTGGATTTAGGCTGAATGTTCCCAGCGCTCATGCGTAGGCTGTAAGACTGTAAACTTTCTCCTACACTTGAAGCAAAGACAAAATATGTTTGAATGGAAAAGAATGAATTATAGAATTATATTTCTTAATAATTGAAGAGATTTCTTGTAACTTTCATTTCTCCATATAGATATCTGAGCTTGGTTTTTAAAAAGTTCTATGAAATTTAATTTCATGAAAATAGTTTCATCTGTATGCACTTTTGATATAAACTGTTCTCTGTAAGTACTTTAGACTTGTGGGTTTTTTTCTGGTATTGATTTGTGATTTTTTGTTATTTATTAGTTTTTGCATGTCTTTGTCTCTTGAGGAGTTCCATCCCCTCTCTACTTCATCCATGACTTTCCTCGGTTCTTCTTTCTTGTGTCACTATTGGATATATTATTATTTTCTTCTGGCCTGGGGTGGGAGTTGTGTCTTGCTTTTCTCTATTGTATAAACTCTTTTGTTTTCTGTCACACCTCCAACAGTACCAGGCTGTCTCAGTTCCACTCTCCCTAGTTGATAGTGTTAAGTATCAATGACTCACTGTCATATGGCATGTCATATTAGGACACAATTGATTTTTTGCTATTTAGTGAGACATAGGACATTAAGGCAGATTTTTTATATTATCAACAATAATATAGAGTCACCTTAATAAAGTCCTCTAATAAGTTACTAGACAGTTTGGATCCATTAGTATTATAGATACATCAGTAGTAGAGATAGTAGTATAGATCACACTTCTCATATTAAGAGCAGAATGATTTAATGAGTTTATTACTTGTTATGGTATGTCAATGGCCAGTATGTCTTAAGTTTCAACATTGATGCTGATATCTATTCCACTCTTAAGTCGGGTACAGCCATTGGAGCTTACTAAGAGTTGATAAATTTTGGTGGTTTTGTTTAGCTTAGGTAAGCAATATAGTTGCTTATTTTTATTATTGACAATGATACAGTATTGACATTAGTAGAACCTTTCAATAAACTAGTATTAGATTTATTTAGATAGATAATATTGATGGTATAGACTGTG
The DNA here is from genome assembly GCA_004027205.1 of Ctenodactylus gundi. Classification (NCBI taxonomy): domain Eukaryota; kingdom Metazoa; phylum Chordata; class Mammalia; order Rodentia; family Ctenodactylidae; genus Ctenodactylus; species Ctenodactylus gundi. Next base: position 184,912 of record PVKB01001808.1, read on the forward strand.
CCTTTAATAGCAAGAGCAGTATAGTTATAGTATTAAACTGTTGATTAGTTTTTGCTAGTAATTTTACAATATTTTACAGATTTTCACTCATGTTATTAATGATGGCATAGACATTGATCGTGTTTTCCAATGCATGCCAATAATTAGCTTCTGCTTAGACCATATTCAGTACTACAATCCAATTTTCCCTAAGTGAAAAGTGGAGAGTAACAGGCAATCAGCAAATCAGTTCCTGAGGAGACCCCAAAATTAATAGCTGAGAAAAGCAAAAAAGACATAAATGTTAAAACCTAAATGAAATCAATAATATCCCAGGAAAAGACAATCTAGCAGGAGAAATCTCTATATTAGACACTATCTGTTCTACAATCCACAACAATAGAACTATAGGAAAATGGCGGAATAAGTTACCTGCAAGAATGTCTAACTTCCAGAAGCTGATTTCATGGGCCCTGAATTAGTGGAACTTATAGATAAGAGCAAAAAAAAAAAAAAAAGACCTATTGGTCAATCAGCTCATACAACACATGCTCAAACAAATGCAAGAGATGGTCAATGAACTGAAAGAGGATTTCACCAAACAAATAATAGCACTAATTGATAAAAGCTAATATATAGAAGACACAAATGCAAGATAAATAGGGTAATGCAAGATATTAAGGAATATTTCAGTAGAAAAGTAGAAAGATTGAAAGGATTTGTGGATGAATTCCAGAATGTAAAACACTCCGTTAAAGACACTGGAAATCGGTTTAAGCATTATGAAGACAGAGTACTATCTCGAAGTTCAAAGGTTGATGAATTGAGCCATTTCTTCACTGGTAACCTGAAAGCAAGAAGACAAGAAGGTGACTGCCCTTTCTGACCAGGCCTCACCTCTAAATAGTACGTCTGTATTTTACAACATCCAAATGCAAGAGGCTTTCAGGGGACACTCCAGATCCAAATCATACAAACAGGAACAAGACAAGACTGCCTACCCGCCCCCCCCGCCCCCACTTGTATTCAACATAGTACTCTAAACCCTAGCTAGAGCAATCAGACGAGAGAATGAAATAAAGGGAATATGTATTGGAAAGAAAGAAGTTAAACTATCCTTATTTACAGATGACACGATTCATTACATAGAAAACCCCAAAAACCCCACCAGAAGATTCTTAAATTCAGCCAAGTTGCAGAAATATAAAATTAGTGCCAAAGGATCAATAGCATTCCTCTACACTAACAATGAAGTCACCGAGAGAGAAATGAGAAGAAAAATCCCATTCTCAGTAGCTGCCTACCTCCAAAATTCACCACCTAGGAATAAACAAAGACATGAAGGATCTCTGCAAAGAAAACTGTATTATGCAGAAAAAAGAAATTGAAGAGGATTTTAGAAAATGGAAAGACATCACCTGTTCCTGGGGCAAGAATAATATTGTCAAACTGGCCATATTACCAAAACTGATATACAGATGCAATGCAATTCCTATTAAAATACCACGAACATTTTTCACAGAACTAGAACAAACACTTCTGAAATTCACATGGAACCAAAAGATTCCCACAATAGTCAATGCAATCTTGCGCAACAAGACAAAAGCAGGAGGCATGACGCTTCTGGACATAAAGCTATATGTCAAAGCAACAGTGATAAAAATCGCATGCTCTTGGCACAAAACCAGACAGGTCACCCAATGAAGCAGAACTGAGGAGATGAACTCAAGTACTCAGAATCATCTGATCTTTGACATAGGGACCAAAAACATACACTGGGAAACGGATAGCCTCTTTAATAAATGATACTGGGAGAACTGGTTATCCATATGCAAAATAATGATTCTAGACTCACACTTTTCATCATGTATTAAAATCAAATCAAAGTGTTCAAAGACCTGATGTTGAAATGTACATACTGAACCCCCTAGAGGACAAAATAGGTGAAACCCTTGAAGACATAAGCATGGGGAAAGACTTTCTCAATAGAACACCTGATGCACAAGAGTACCAAGAATAAACAACTGGGATTATAGCAAATTAAAAAGCTTCTGCACAACAAGGGAAACAATCAACAGAGTGAACAGAAAACCTATGGGATGAGGAAAAAAATTGCCATCTGCTTCTCAGACGTGGAGCTAGTAACTAAAATATACAAAGAACTGAAAAAAAAAAATAGACTCTACAAGATTGAAGACCCAAATAAAAATAGGAAGTTGAAACAAATAGAGTTCTCAAAAGAAACACAAATGATCAACAAATACATGAAAAAGTGGTCAACATCTTTAGCCATTAGATACATGGAAATCCAGTAACACTGAGATCCCATCTCAACCCAGTGAGAATTAAGAACTCAAATGCAGTAAGCACTTGTAGCGATGTGGAGGGAAAAGAAACCATTTTACATGTTGTGGGACCGTAAACTAGAGCAACCTTCGTGGAAACCAGTGTAGAGATTCCTCAAAAAACTGAAAATAGATTTTCTATTTACCTTAGTGATACCTCTTTTGAGTATCTCCCCAAAAGACTTAAAAGCACTGTATAAAAGTTACATACATACTCATGTCTATAGCAGCACAAATAATAATATCTAAATTATAGAAGATCCCAAAATAGTGTAATAGATAAAGAAAATGTGGTGTATGTACAATATGGAGTACTACTCGGCTATAGAAACAGATACTCAGAAGAGTAATTAATTATTGCATGGTTTCTGTAATATAAGAATCCCAAACAAGTAATAGAATTAAGTGGGTGAAGCGTTGGATGGCAGGGACAAGGGTATGTAGCGAGGAAGGGTGGATGAGGAAGAGGATGGAAAGGTGAGAAAGGGGGAGGGGAAGAAAATATGAAGTTGATGTAATATGTATGTGCACAAATTTCTTATGTTTAATGTAGTCATTGTGTTTTGCAAATACATACTAATAAAAAAGGGAGAGAAAACAAGTTAAATAGTCTACATCAAAACTATAGGAAAAATGCCTTGAGAACATCTCAGGAATCTGCAAAATCCACCCGTCCCTGATTCAAATACACAAAGGCAAAATACTTTACTTTGAAAAGAGAGCCCTGGGGGATCCTTCAGAGCAGCCTTGGAAAGTGAATCCCTGAAAAGTTCAGCCATCTAAGAACTCAAATGCCTCTGCGGGCATGGTCCAAGTGTTCAGACTGTTGCTCAAGCCAGTAGCAGACCTTGGTTTCATCCATGTGGTGTTGCTTTCACAGCCATGCAGAATGTTCGAGTTGTGGGGTCAGGAAGGCTGTGACCTTGATTGGAGAACGAGGCCTCAGAGGCCAGGCAGTGTAACCTTGGAAGGGCAGTGCACACAGATGTGCAAGAGAAGCCGAAGGTGCAGTGGAGAGCTAGAAACTTGGAGATTACTGGAATATGTATTATCTGTAGAGAAAGGCCAAACGCTGTAAGTGGAGCCAGCCCGAAAGAGAAGCCACAGAGGTTGCAGCCAGAAGTAATGCCACGTGCAATGGAACCATCTAAGGCTTTGGAGTTCACATCGCAACACTGTACGGCCCAGGTGCTGGTCATAGAGCTACAAGATTTAATGTTTGACTTGCTGGGTTTTGATCTTGCTTTCGTGCAATTACTTCCTATCCTCCTTGGGACTGCTTCCCTTGTGTCATGGTATATTGGAAGTATTTAATTTTTCTTTGATTTTCACAGGGGTGCCCACTAAAAGTTTGTCTTGAGTCTCAGATGAGACTTTGGACCTGAATTTTTAGCAGTGCTGGAACTGTTAAGACTTTGGCAAATCTTAGAGGTGGACTAAATGCATCTTGCATAAGGAGGTGGACATGCATCTCTGAGGGTCCAAGGGTAGAATGTTCTTTTGGGTCTGGAATGCTCTTCAAATACCTTATAGTTGGAAAGTAATTCAATCATGGGTGTGAATCCACTGACTTCCTGTGCTGTTGGGAGGTGGGGCCTGGTCAAAAGGGGCAAAAAACTGAGGCTTGAACCGGAAAAGGTAGGTAATTAGGACCTCACCAGGAGCAGTAGATAGTAGCTCGGACCTTCTTGGATCATTCTGTTTCCTGTCTTGCTGTGCCATGAGCAGCTTCTCTCTGGCCAGGTGTTAGCCAAATGCTTCCAACTTTGCCAGGCTCCATGAATGGACTGAGGCTATGAGTTAATTAAACCTTTCTTTCCTTAAGTTCTGGTGTTGGGTATTGTGTCTCAGCAATTAAAAAGTAAATAAGGCAAGCTGATTTCATATTTCAGTTATTGTGAATAGTGCTGCAATGAACATGGAAGTACAGTTATCTCTGCAACATACTTGATTTAAATTCCTTTGGACCAATACCCAGAAGTGTGATTGACAAGCCACATGACAGTTCTCTTTTAAGCTTTATGGATAAACTTCGGTACTAATGACCACAGTTAATAATAATGTACTGATGTTCCAGACTTGATAAAATAAGAGATTTTTAACTTCTTCGCCACAAAAAATTACAAATGGGTGAATTGATGAATATGTTAACTAGCTTCAATGAATCTTTCTACAATGTATACATAAGTAAAAATATCACACTATACTCATAAATATACAGAACTATTATTTGTCAAATGCAAATTAATAAAAAAGCAAAGATCTAGTTGTTGACATAAAAACATACCTCTTGTGAGTACCATTTTAGAATTTTATGACCATAGTAAAACAAAACAATGAATAAATAAGCAGAGAAAAACAGTTAAGACAGAGAGAAAGACCAAGGAAATTATTTTTACCTAGACAAACTTGAATAGACAGCTATGTGAAATATCTACAATTCTGTCTTAAAGCTCTTCTCTTCAGCTTTTCAACTTCTACACTGTATCTTCTTTGCAATGAATTTAAACACACACAGCATTGCTCAAGGAATATTAAAAGTAAGTAACTCCTACATACCTAATATTACAATGTTCATTAATTTTAATAAAATGCCATGTTAAGTGATGTTTTTATAATTATAAATAAAGAAATAGAGTAGGTAATAATTTTGAATTTTCAACAACAAGGTTTTCTGCAGTAAGAATTGCTTCCCAACACTTTCAAATTAACTAGAACATAATTCAATGTTAACAATCGAGCACAAAATATGAACATAGTGGATAATTTCCCTGCTCTCCAGACAAAGGTGAGATCGCCACAGGGAAGAAATACAATTATCTTTAATGAAGCAAACTTTAAATTGGGAGTTATACCAGTAAATAAACTACCGAATTAGTTGCAGTGCTAATGTTTTGCACACCAACTGGTACAGGGATGTAGTCAATATTTACTGAATTGAATAGAGTGCTATCACTTTAGGGAAAATATTTTATGAACTCCTTTGATTAATTCAATATGCACTTGACACAGTTGGCAATGCACAAAAACAGTTATTTTGTAGAATATAAGTGAATTACAGCAAAATAAAATAGTGATGGTGGGACTTAAGGTGATAAACTGTGGAGAGCTAGAGGGGATGTAGGGAGGTGGGTGAATGATTGGAAAGGAGGAAGGGAAGTAAAAATGATCGATGTGGATACATTGATTCCTCAACTTGAGTCTGTTCATTATGTGTCACAAATGCATACTAATTGAAAGAGTAAGTTTGGGGAAATAAAAGTTACATTAAGAATAAATTTGATTTATGAAAATGAAAATGGCCATCTACATCCAGGAAGTGAGCCCTCTCTGAATATGGGATGTGCCAACACTTTGATCTTGTACTTCTCCGCCACCAGAACTGTAAGAAATCAATTTCTGTGGTTTAAACCAAAAATGGGTTCCTGAGAACGCACTCAATTGGAAATGAATAGATAAAAGTGTATAACAACTGTTGAATATAAAAGAATTTGCATAATTTTAGAAGAGGGGGAATTAACCACTCAGGAAAGTCAGTTCTTGACCTGTGTGGGGCAGGCTTGCAAACACTTGAAGACTACCATGACTCTTACTCAGGCATTTTCTTGGATCACGTTTACATGTGAATTCAACTTTTCTTAAGTGTATAATTATAAAGCAGAGAAATACTGTTCTGGTAGTACATTTGATTTTGTCAACGTTTAATATACTTATTCAGATTACATTTGTCTAAGTTTACTATGATTTGGGGATAATTTTTAGAAGTTACTTGTTGGACAACGTTAATGAACTCTTAGCACTGTGTTCGATTTTCTCCTATTAGAGTGTCTTTGCTTTTGTTTTCCTTAGGTATATCTTAATGGGGCAGTGTGGGTAGATGGGAAGATGTCCTCTCTTTGAAGACCATTTGGATGACGACATGGATTGTGACCCAGACTGGGAGGACTATGCACAAGGACCAGATGGATGGTTGGATGTAGGAATCAACAGAGTTCTCTGACTTTTCCTACTATGTTATTTTGCAAACAGAATGTCTAGTAGCTGAATTGAGGGAAAGTGCAGCAAACATTCCTTTAAAAAACAAAGAATGAAATGACAAAAATTCATTCAAGCTATTATTGTTCTTTTGTGAAAAGGACAAGTTTGAGGTTAATGTGACATTATCTATGAAATACTGCAAAACCTCTTGGCCTTGGAAAGTATGTCAACAGGCTGCCAGCTTTGGGTTACCTTAGTAACTAATAGAATAAGGCCTTGTGAGTATTTAGTGACCAAGGAAAGTAGGAATCCATTTAGACATTCTAAGTGGAACTAAAATAATGTTTTTCATTGCATTAAACTGGTTTGTTTTCTTTCTTTCCCTCACTTCCAAGCTTTCAGAATAGTTAAAAAAAAAAAAAGGTTTTCAAAATAGTTTGGGCAAAAAAAATCCCCCCCAAAACAAAACAAAACAAAACCCAAAAAACTCTAAAGCAAATTTAGTATCAGGGAACGCAGGACAAATAATTACGTCTCAGACATAATGGTAAATATTTGTTCTTATGAAGTTTGTACAAAATCCTGACCTCAAGTCAGCTTCAAATCAAGACTAAATTACACAGAGGAAGTGACATGACATGTCTGAGGACATTTTGGATCATAGTTTGTCACTTAAATAAATCCTAAAGAAATAAGTTTCACTGATATCTTTGTATAATTGGAGACTTTGAAAGTTATTTTGGTGATTCTATCTGCAAAAATGATCAGACAACAGGGAAGGTTTTAAATTATACAGTTGAATGTCTTTTTCCTAGTAATGTAAATGGTCAGCAATGTTACCTGTCTAGTTAGAGAGGGGACATCACCTGTCTAGTTAGAGAGGCGACAAGAAGAAGAAAACTCAGTACTTGACTATATCGTCATCAATATCATAGCAGATCTGATCACTATTTATGCCAATCAACAGACTGACTTTCTGTTTTTGTTGTTGTTGTTTTGTTTTGTTTTGTTTTTGGTTCAGTTTCCACAAAACACTTTTCCTCTTAGCATAGCCCAAGCAAAACTAGGCTTTGTTTTTGTTTTGCCTTGTTAAAAAGCTTACCCAAAATATAATTTTTGTATTGTAAAATTCACTCATTTAAGTGAATTTGATATGTTTCTCTGCATTTTCATATAATTGTTAAAGTGTTATTGCCACCTCATTTGAGAATCTTTTCATTCCTCCCAAAAAGTCCCTGTACTATTAGCTGCCACTCATTTCCAAGTTCTGTCTGAGGCTAATCCTAATCTAGTTTCTGTCTTTATGGTTTTGCTCATTCTAAATATTTTATTTTATAGAAATGGAATCACACAACACATAGACTTTTCTGAGAAATGTCTTTTAGTTGGTATCTTGTGGTATGTGTTGGTCAGTTCTTATTGCCAGATAATATTTCATGGTATAGGGATGTCACAATCTATTTATTTATTTACTGATGGACATTTGGCTTGTGTGTGCTGTTTGCTGTTATTAAAATACTGCTATGAACATTGATTTATCTTAACTTCTTTAATATAAATAGCTGGGTACATAACAAACTGGGTTAGTTTAATTATTTAAAGATTTTCCATACTGCTGAAACAGTTATACCATTTTACATTCCCACAAGCAAATTCTTTTTTATTTTTATTTATTTTTTTATTTTGTAAATATGTGACATCCAGATTCTATAACACATTAGAGACAGAGACTTGGGGTTTTGGGAATCAGTGAGCTTCTATATCCACCACTTTTTCAGAGGTTCACCCCTTTCCTAGCTGACCTTTGCCTCTCCTTCTACCCTGTCATTCATTTTGGGACCTTTTATATCATTAATTTTACAAGCAAATTCTGGAGGCACAGATGTTTTCATAGTATCCCGATAAATGGGTTATTATTCCCTTAAAAATTATAGCCATCCAACTGGATGTAAGATGAGTTTCATTGTGATTTTCATTTGCACCCCTCTAGTGATTCATGGCGTTTTAACATTTTTTCATGTGCCTATTAGTCACTTTTACAGAATCTTGTGGGAAATGCCTATGTAAGTCCCTTGTCCATTCACATTTTTTTCTTTATTGTTGAATTGTGAAAGTTCTTTAAATGTTCTTGAGATAAGTCCCTCATTAGAAATACAATTTGCAAATATCTTCTGGCTTTTTATTGTTTTTCACTTTTTTAATAGCATTTGACCAGGGTATTAAATTTCTAGGGAAATTTTATGTATTCATTATATATAAATGCTTAACAAATGACCACAAAGTTAGAAAATCCAAAGCACTACAAATGCATTATTTCATAGTTCCCATGGGTCAGGAATTTGGGACATTTTAGCTAGGGTCTTCCTCTCAGAATCTCAAAAGACTAACATCAAAATCACAGCCACCCTTGTCCTCATATGGAGACATGAACACAGAAAAATCTCAGTAGCAGTGATTCAGGCACTAGCTTACTAGATTGAATGATCTCTTATGAGAACGTGGTGTTCCTGGGAGAACCCGTGATAAAGTGCACGTGAACTTATTCTTATACATGTCACATAATCTTCAGGTTTCCTCACTATCTTGCAAAAGTAGGTCGGGACAAGATAATTGTCACTATTATTACTACAACACATTTTTCCTGACTGCTGAGGCCAGGAAAGATAAGTAATGAAACAATAATAATAATAATACTCTGATTCTTTCTCATGCCCATTTTCTTGTGTTTATAAACTTTCTTTCTTTCTGCTTTTCTTTTTTAGACAAGATCTCACTCTGTAGTCCAGGCCAGTCCTGAACTCACTATGGAGCCCAGGTTGGCCTCAACTCACTGCAATCCTCTTGTCTCAGCCTCGGCTTCTTTGTTTTTTGAGGCAGGTTCACTCTCTAATCCAGGATAGACCATCCGTGCTGGCTCTCAACTCAAATCTGTAGCCAAGGCTGGCCTCACATTTATGGAAGTCCTCCTGCCTCACCCTCCCAGGTGCTGAGATTACAGGTTTGCAGTACAACCACTACATGAGGTTAATTTTCATGTGGTGCTGGGGAATCAAACCCAGGGCATTGTGCAGGATAGGCAAGCACTCTAACCACTGAGAAGCACTCTCTGTCCTGTTTATAATCTTTTATAGGCTCTAGATTGGGTTGTAAATAGTATAACTAGAACAAATACAAAGACCACATTGCAAGATCTACGGTCAGGAACCATCAAAGAGAGAGAGAGAGAGAGAGAGAGAGAGAGAGAGAGAGAGAGAGAGAGAGAGAGAGAGAGACTGTCTTTCTGTCCACCCACAGGCATAATTAGTAATCCTTCCAAAGCAACAAAATTCTGGGATTAATCAATATAAGTCTTTTGTTTCTTTTAAAATTTTGGCATCAAGGGGCTCATTTCGGTATCACATAGGTTTTAGTCTCATTGTTTATTTGCAAGTCTATTGGCTAGCACTTCATTTGTATTTGCATACAAACACACCCATGTATGCTCTCCATGTGCTCTTATTCCTGCCTAGGAAAAGGTTTTTTTCTTTTTTTCACTAATCCTTTGTCCTCGACTTGCACAGATTATACTCTTGGAGGCTGTCAATCATAGCGCCTAGCCTTCCTCCTGCAATGTCCCTTTCCAGAAGGCCCTACTTCTCAAGGTCCTTGCTGATGGTCACAACCTTGGCATTTACTGTCTATCCTCCATAGATTTTGACAGTGACTCTGCATGGGGGCCAGTGTGGAGAATAGCTCAGGGCACTAACATTTTGAAAATTAACATCCAATCTTCCCATCTGGGTGAGGTGTACCCAAACCTGAAGGAGATCAGATTTGGTTAAGCTCCTTAAGGTGGGTGCAGTAGACTAGAAAAGACAAAAATACATTTTTTTTCCTATAAATTCTCCATAGAAATTAGGCTCAGAGCATTACTTAGAAAGCTAACCTGCCTTGCAAGGTTCATTTCTTTGAGTCTTCACAGATACACATTTTAATCTTTCCATTATGCAGATTAGGAAAGTGAGGCTGAAGGAGATGAAATGCCAACGCCCAGTTTGCCCACCCAGGAAACACCACAGTGAAGCAAAGTGCATGTATTATGTGCCATTCCACTTAATTTCTCAAAAAAAAAAAAAAGTCTGGCTCTGTCTTTGACCAGTTTGTTTTTTCCTGATACAAGAGTATCTGTACTTTGAAGCATTTAAAGTTTGTGACTTGGATATACTATGACCAGGAGACAAAATAGTGACAACTATTAAGAGCGAATTGGCAGGGAGAAATGCATAAAAATGGGCTGTACAAGAGGTGAGGGAAAAGCAGTTTTCTTACTTTCTAGCACTGAGTGGAAGGGATCAATAAGGGTCCCCATCCATGACTCTTAGGGTTTGAGACTTTGCTGGCCAATTGTGTCTGAAAGTCAGATCATTTGTTGACGATATCCTTCAGCCTCCAAGAAAGATTACATTGACAATGACTGCTTTTGGGACACAGAGTAAAATTAACTTCTAGGTTATCCCCGTCAAGGACCATTAAGTCCTGAACTATGAGGGACACTGTGAACAAGTCATATTTTAACCTCCCATGAGCACACAGCCGGCAGGTTTCACCCCCTCTCCTCCCTTCAACAAATCTGACCTTCACTGAAATTTATGTGAAAATGAAAAGGGAAAAGAAAGCTGTGGCCCTGCCAAATTCTGACGATGTTACTCATTTTAATTACTGGTATTTGGAAATTAAATGGCCTAGGGCTTGTTCGGCAATTTGTTTCAGGAAAAAAAAAAAATGATTTAAGCAAGCCACAGAGTCCCAGCATCTTTTTACAGCAGGTGTTGAACAAGGCGTTCATTTTTCTTTTTACAGAGTGTCCTTGTAAGCATAATAACAATTAGGAAGCAAGGCCTTCACATCAAAACCTCAGACTCGCTCTGACATTCTTCCTTTAGCTACTTCGTCGCTGATAGTTTCCTCAGCCAGCTCTGCAAATGCATGCACTCGAAAATTTCCTTTAAATCAAGTCACATGTTGAAGACTTTTTATTTGTAAGGGTAAAGTTTTAAAGGATAATATGAAGAATACTTTAAAGTGATTTCAACTGCCTTTCTGTCTTCCCCTTTCTATTTTCTGTATTTCTGGGTTTAGTTAAAATGCCATTAATACAATACATTAAGGCAGTTTAAAGGAAAAGCAGTTATAGCTGAAGTTGGATTTGAATGTAGGTTTCTGACCATTGAAATTGGCCATCAGCTCACAGTTTCATGTGTAATAATAGGATCACACCTGAAATACACCCTAAAAGCTGCTATTTAAAAAAATTATTTCATTGCGATAGAACGCTTAACATGAGATTTACCCTCTTAAATTTTTTTTACTATAATTCAGTATCGTTGACTATAGGTGCCCATTTATTATTATATCTCTCCCACCCAGGCCCCTGAAAAAACTTCACTCTCATTTTACGAATTTGACTGTTTCGGGTACTTCGTATAAGTGAAGTTATGCAGTATTTGTTCTTTTGTGACTGGTTTATTTCACTTAATAAAATGTCTTTAAGGTTCATGCACATTGTTACATGGTGCAGAATGTCCTTTTCAAAAGGCTGGATGGTATTCCAGTGTCTGTGTAAGCCACAGTTGCTTTATCCATCCATCTGCCAATAAACGTTTGGTTTGCTTCCACATCTTGGCTATTGTGATAGTGATTGGAAATTTATAAGTGAAATTCTCTCAAACGTCAATTGCTTTAAACCATTTTTCCTTGTAAACAATTTTCTCATTTGCCCTACAGTGGTGCTAGTTTTAACTTAAAATACTGGATTTTGATATCCTGTTTGCCTTAAGATTTGCCAATAAGCACTTGAGTATTTCTCATATGAAACATGAACAGGAGCTATAATGATCTCTTCTTTTAATACTTTCATATATTTCCTCATAGAAATTCTCAAGGTATAGGCTGCGTATCTGGCATAGTGTTACTGTTAGATATTATACTACAACTCATATGCTTTATAATTCCACATAAAATTATGATAGAATAGTGGTGGCTGATGAAAATCACTTAGAAAAATTATTAAAATAGTATTGAATCACATAATAAGGAAAACAACCTCATTAGAGGAGCTGGAAAAGAGATTCAAAACTCTAAGGGAGTTCCTGTGTCTTGGCTTAGGCTTTCTTGACCCCAAGCTGAAATCATGGTGCTGTGACAGGAGATGGTGGGGTTGCAGGTGATGCCGGAGAGCTCAAAACCAGGCTTCGTGTTCTTCCCATGTTAAAGAATGAATCCCACAAACAAAGAGAACAGTAGGGAAGTAGAAAGCAAATTTATTGGGAGAAATAGAAAGGGGAAAGTGAAGTAGAAAATAGAAACTCCCGTGCAAGCAGGAGGAGGGGCGACGGCACCAATTTTTAGCAGTTACGTCATCTTTTTTAGTTTTTCTATGGATCATGCTTACTTATTTTCCTGCGCAGAATTGACCTTTACTGATTTGTGCACATTAGCATAACACTAGTTCATTGGCTTAAGATAAGGCCCCAGATCCTAGGTTACTAGGGTCTACGGTCTCATGACCTACTTGACTTTAGCTTTGTCCTTGGCCACTCACAGGTGTGGTCTTTCTTAAGCTATCAGAATTCCTTCCTCATCTGAAGATGAGTGCCTCATTTGGGGGTGTCTCGACCCACTCAGCCTAGCTGCTCTGAACTGGCCTATGAAATCTGGCTTATCGGCAATGAGGGACACAAAGTCCCCCAGAAATAGAGTAGTTGCTCAACAGCAGGAAAATGGCAGCTAGCTATAACTCATGACAGCCTGTAGCTGACCACTACCCCGAGCTACATAATGGATAAACATTAAATGGTTAAAAGACAATACAGTGAAAGATCTCAAGGGAAGAGTACTTCTAAATCTACTTCAGGGTGGGCTTCAAAAGTGCTTAAGGATGGAGAACATAGCAACCAGCCTTAACAACCGAGCTGCTTAGCATTGGACAGTCCATTACCTAGCTCATCCATAAAACTCCCTAGACATCCAGTCATGGGGGCAACCCACATTCCCCAGTCATCATTCTGACTAGCGGAAACTTTACCCTCCTTCTTCCCCCTGCAGTATTTTTCACAATAAAGTGTCTTTTTCACAACCTGTCTCACTTCATCTGGGTCTTATTCCTCAAGCTCGTAGAAACACGAACTTGGCACAGAGGCCTGATGGAGTTGGGACCTGGCAGTACAACCACTCACATAGTATCAAGTCTTAGATCAGTTAGTTAGTCTTTGCAAAAACAGTTATAAAAGCAGAAAAATAATTACATTAAAATCACGTATTTTGCATGAAATTTAGGATTTTTTGGTCTGTGCAGTGATTATCTCTGTATGTTTTTATTTAAAGATGCTAAAGTATAAGAATTAGATGTACTGGAAAATCTGGCATGTGGATCAATTTTAATTTGAAGGGGTTAATTAGCATTAGGCTTATTGTATCTCTGATTTGAAAGTTACCAGAAAATCCAGTTAAGTTCATGACAGTTTTTGAATGTGTAAGTGGTCCTAATTTACTACATTAATGTTTCTGCCCCGTTAGATTCACAGGAATAGTTTAAACTAATAGGAAGATTTTGTTTCTTGGGCTTGTAGCACTGTTCTGGGAGGCTTTTGTAGAACTGGTGGAAATCAAATATATTAAATTTGTATATGTAGATTAAAATTCTTAAGGGGATTTAATTAAGTAAATTTGAGGTTAATTGTGTAAGGGAGTTTAAATATGTTAAATGTGAGTTAATTAACACTAATCAAAGAATAAGTATAAATGATTATATTTAATTTTAGATGTAAAGCCCTCTTTCTGTGAGTAGTATAACATGATTTATAATTGAACTTAAATAGTTGAGAAGAATCTAGTTTTGCAATTTTGTTACTTTGCTGAAATATTCATTAAAACATATGCAATAGCATTTTCCTTTTTCCCACAATTTTTAATATATATGCAATACATAACATTTACAATGAACTTGAGTATTTTGCGCACATACATATCACATCAATATTATGATCCCTTTCCCTCCCCATTTTTGGCCAACATTTTCATATGGGAACAAAGGAACTCCTGGAATGCTTTAAGAACTCAATAAAGCAAGATTCCTTGAGTGGTGAACATTGATTTTTCTATTCATTACATTGCAAGTTTTACGTGGACATGAGTTACATCTAAACTATTTTCTGCAATCTTCCACTTTATTCAGGATCCCTACCATCTCCTGTGCTAACATAAGAGATATTCAGTGTCAATATTTATTGAGCTTGATGTTAATCAGATTCTCAACAATGATCATGTTTGTAGTTTGTGATGGAGAAAATAAGTTCAGTGAAGAGCTATTTTTACTGAAAATCACATCAAGATGAAATTAAGGCCATTGGAAATTTCTACTAAGGGACAGATACAAGATGGCTGAGAACTCTGAAGGTAGCTTTCCCTCTTTAGCATTCTGAGATTGTCCGTAACAGGAAAGAGTTAAAATTAAGAAATGGTATGAAATGCAAGGTAGAAAGAGGGAAGCAAAGAAAACTGAGGAGTATATATTCTCTAAAGTCCTTTCTGACTCTGAGGAGGAAATTGAAGCACTGAAAGGTTAAAGGTTATACAACCATCCTAGTCACCTAGCTATTATAGCAAGGCACAGTACTGGGATTGAACCCAGGAAGTCAACCCGTGTCTATATAATAGTTTAATAAGGTAGTCATTGAGTAATTAGTATAGAGCAAATGTCAGGCGGATGTAAGTTATCGGAAGCAAAATAAGACAAATGTACAGAGAGAAAGGGAAACAGGGTGAAGAGGTCAAGTTAGACATGTTGGTCATGAGGACTTCTCAGAGGACATGAGGGAACATCTGTAAGACAGAAAGGACAGGGACACCAATGATGTAGTATGACAGGGCTTGGTAGACGCAACTCCAAGTACAAGGTTTCTAAAATGAGAGTAGGCAGAAAGTGCTCAGGAATTCCAAATCCAGTGTAGCTAGCTGTTTAGTGAAACTCAACAGGAAAAGACTTGGAAACGAGATCTCAGAGGTGGATGGGGCCAAATCACATAATACAGATTTTACTTCAAATTAGTGATGGCATTCATCGCATTAGTTTATAACTGCATATTTTAAGTTAAGCGTGTGATATTTATTTGCCGGCCTATAAATATCTAGAGAAGAATGCAACAGAAAAATTCCTGGATTCAATCCATTTGAGGACAATGTGATATGTATTAGGAGGTATGACAGCACAGCTGCAGTTTGGGGAGAATTTGAACAGATCATATTTACTGGGAAAATTGAGGCCAAACCAATGATAGAAAGCTATCAACTTATAAATAAAACTAATAATTAACTTGTAAACTATTTTATCACAAAGAGCTGAAAATGATAATTAAAAGGAATGATTTACTAATTGACTAAAATAGATGCTACCCATCTGTAAATATAGTAAAAACTACAACCAACATTGCTTTATTCAATATTATTAATCAGACTGATCTTCAACATTTCATTTGTTTGCCATTTCAAAAATTATTCTTTGGGGCTAGAGGAATAGCTTAGTGTGCTTGCCTAGCAAAAGTTAAACACCCGAGTTCGATTCCCCAGCACCACGTATGCTCGGTGTATTGGTGCACACCTGTAGTCTTAGCACTTGAGAGGCTGAGGCAGGAGGATTTCTTTGAGTTCGAGGCCGATCTGGGCTACATAGTGAGCTCAGAACCAGCCTGTACCACAGAGTGAGACCCTATCTCAAAAAAACTTATTCCTTGTGTGTTTCTATGCTCCACTCTCTGATGAAGTCCAGTTTTTCTTTCCTTGCTAACATGGAAATTTTTCCTTTCAATGGTTTTTAATAGTGGGTTATTTCTATTCCTAAAAGCTATCCATAACAATGATTAAAGGGCAAGGACCTAGCTGCTAAATGTCCTGCCCCTTGAAGACAATGAATTGTCTGTCTTAAAATGACAATACTCCCCTGGCTGAAGGCACTGTTCCTGTTCCTCCTTTCATTAGGGAATATGGATTTTTACACTTAGTGAATTTCAAGAGATGAAGATTTTCTACCCAACGTTTTAACAATTTCCATACAGCTCATTTTAAACTACCTTACCTTGGTAGTAGTTTAAGTTCTCTATTGTATCAGTTAGAATTTGTAATGAATTTTTTTAGAGCACATTATAGGGATAATATTCTTTGACCTGATTGGGGATCTAATGGCCATTTTATGTATGCATGTATATTATATGGGTTCATGTAAAAAGGTAAATTCAATGTATTTGAAAAAGTCAAGCAAATATTTGCAATGGTATTCTATCACAGGCAAGTATATTTATCAAAAGTGTAGAATTCAGGAAACTGGTTGTGAAATATATGTGGCCCTTTGTTTTCTAATGGTTGTAGTTCTGTGCTGTTTGATTGATTAGTACATTGAACAGATTGGCAGATAGGAAATGGATGATTAGGCAAATTTTATATAAGGCATAATCTTCAATATCCTCCAACATTTAACCATTAACATAATTAGCCAACATGGCTCCCTCAGGCTTTACAACTTATAGGGCCATAATGGGTACCATTTTCACTCATTGATATGCAGAAGAATGACTCATGATCATATTTTCTTGACCTTGATTTTTTTCTTTCATGAGTTGTCCATGGCCCATTAATTAATTTATATAGAGATATTTTATATCAGGGAAGAACAAAAACTGAAATGTAGCTGACTATACTCCCATTTATTGATCTCAATAATGCCTTTTATTTGTTTGTGGCTATAGCTTTTAGAAATAATTTTTGTCTATACTGTTTTCTTTGCTTCTCACTCCAGCCTGATAAGCTGGGCAAGGTAAAAATTACTACTCTCATTTTAAAGAGGCAAAGTATAATTGGTGTATAACTGGTATGATTTCCTAGAGGCCACCTGACAAGTGAGGGTGAGCTCAAAATAAGATTTTTCAGATTCACAACCGATTATCTTCTGTATTTTTATTTCATTATTAAGTGAAATATAGCCAAGAATAGAAGTCGTGTGCATTGGATTTCATACCTGAATGACTTTGCATGAACACAGATTGTTGATGACAGGTGGTTTACCTGAGTAAAAACTATTGAAGTAAACATTCTCACTGTTGGTTGGCCATTTGATATCTTTAGCTGTTTTAATTAAATACAAAAGCCTATCATGACATATTTCAGAAAGTACAAAAGGCCCTCTAAAATTTTGTGATCTGAAGAGATATAAAAACCAAAAGCCATTAGAAGAGTTGATGATTTCAGCTGGGTTAACAAATTACCCTAAAAGGCCAGTAATAGGGTGACTAAGGTTTCTCTGGATCAAAAAGGTTCTGTAGGAAAGATGGCCCTGTGTTTGGTATTGAGTTAGTCAATTCATGAGACACCACAGCAACAAAACAAAGTTATTTTCCCAATTGATCGTGACTGGGTTTCTTCTTTTCAGCTGGTCATTTGGCATCTTAATAGACTCACAAGACATAAACATATAGTTATATTCCATTTTCAGAATACCATGCTCGATACCCGTTGTTAAAACATTGTGTTCCGAAGATAAAAATTAGTTTCTGAGTGTGGGACTCTCAATATGTGATAAGCCAATAAAACTGAAATTTGAAGGAAGCATATAGAAAAAGTATAGCGAAGTATTTGAGGAATGAAGACACAACCGAAGGGCAAGGACGGGTATAGTTTTAAGAACATGAAACTTTCAATGATGTTTAATTTTTCTGAACATTAAAACATGGGTTTTATTAGTAATAAAACCTCAGAAGAGAGCATTACCTAGGGAAATTATTGACCATGTGAAGTTAATGGACCTTTCCCTTGCCTTGGGCTGTGAAACCTGTTAGCTAGTCATCTATCAATCTTGGGAAATGCCTATGCCAGGGTCATTAATGTGGAAAGTTGAGAAAAGAGTGATATAGGAATAAAGATACAAACAGGATACAAACTTTAAATCTAATGAAGCAACAGGAGAACATTTTCTAGAAATGTCTTACTAAGCTTCTGTAGAGATAAATATAATGATCTTATCTTTATATATATATATATATATATATATATAGAGAGAGAGAGAGAGAGAGAGAGAGAGAGAGGGAGAGGGAGGGAGAGAAAGACTACAGAAAATCTTTGCAAATGGATGAACTTATTCATATGTACATATATACTCTGATAAATTTTTAAGTATATATATATATATATATATATATATATATATATATATATACTCATCATTTTCACATATGATACCCTGATAGAGTATATCTTTATAAACATACATACTCCCATACTAAACTTTTTTATGTCTTTGATACCTATATTAATTCAGAAAAGAGATTCCAAAAGAAACAATATCTTAAAATTACTTTAATAAAATGTAAAAGAAGATCTGGGGGTATGACTCAGTAGTTAATTACTTGCTTAGTATGCAAAAGACCCCAGGCTCTGTCCCCTAGTACCACATGGTAACTGGGTATGGTGGCACACGTCTGTAATCTCAGCACTTGGTAGGATGAGGCAAGAGGATTTCCATGAGGACAGTGCCAACCTGGGCTACATCGTGAGTTCAGGACCAACTTGGACTACAGAGTGAGAACCTGCCTCAAAAAGGCAAATGAAATTATTTTGATTAAACTCATTTTAGGACATGTCCAGGCACCAGCTGGATCAGAAGGAGTAGAAGGGAGAGGAAGGGGAGTTAGGAAAGCAGAATGGCTCTCGGGAGAAGAGGAAGCAGCAACCTTGGGTGCACACTGTAGCCAGGTCTGCGCTGGAGCTATTTCCCTAACGTTATGTTGTTGAGACAATGTCATTTGACATTAGGCTTTACAAGAGCTAATTCTTCACTTACGTAATCTGTTTCTTTTTCCACCTTTATTGAGGCATGATTGAAAAGTAAAAGTTATCTATATTCAAGTTGTACAACATGATAATCTGATATATGAGGTGTGATCAAAATTTATGGTGAATGTTTAAATAAAAATATTATAATAAAAGACACATTCACAACAGTCTTCCTTATTTGAACACACTAACACCATCATTCCTGCCACTTTCTGAAGTAGCTCTGGAAATCCTCTTTTCTGGCGTTGCAAGTTATAATTAGAAAAAAAGCAAGTGCTCGTTCCACGTGCCATCTTGTAAAAGCCTTCTGGTGTGTCTATAGCTACCTTATTCACTTGATATGGCACTGTGTGACTTCTGGCTCTTCTCCAAAGTCAAAATAGCAATGAAAGGCAAACATTTTGAATTGATTTAGGGTATTGGGGCAGCCACAATAGCACAACTAAAGATACTCACAGAAAAAGACTTCCAGGACTACTTCAGAAAGTGGCAAGAATGGTTAAGTGTGCTCAAAGTGACACGGGTTATTTTGAGGGGGATTAATGGCAATGTGACTTTCAGCATATATGTGATCCCCTACATACACGAACATCATAAAATAATTAGAATAATCAATTAATTAACATCTATAGCCACACTTAGTTAGATTTGTGTGGGTTTGTGGTGAGAACACTTGAGATTTACTCTCTTTAAAAATTTCACTATAGTCATCTATAGTTAATGCTACTAAAGTCTCCTAGGAGCCAGATATCTAGAGCTTATATACCTTATAATTAAGAATTATATTGGTCTTTTAAAAATAAATGATTATTAGTAGATTGTTTAGAATGCATGAAAAAGCTTGACATCATTATTTACCAATTATTTGTCCTGGTCAGTTTAAATTTTCCAAAGGGCATTTAGAATATTTACTGTGTTTTACCGAATGAGCAAGTTAACCTAATAAAAAGTACTGTGATTGTTCCACAAACCAGAACATAGAATGACTAAGGACTAAAGATTAGGCACGCCTTTGAAGAGATCATTTTACTTTCACTGACAAAGGGACAAAAAAGGAAAGGAGTTATTTAGAGGAATTATTTAGAGTTTAGTCACCAGGATTTATTGTTATGCCTTATTGTCATGCTTATGATTGGGCCAAGGTATACTGAATTCATATAAAACATGGTACTTGACATCTGGTGTTATACAATGTGGATTTTTTTTTGAGACAGGGTAACATGCTATAGTCCAGGCTGATACTGAGCACATGTAGGTGTAACTCAGGCTGGCCTTAAATTTACAGCAATTCTACTCCCTCATCCCCCAAGGGCTAGGATTACAGGCATGTACCACCATGCTTAGTTTATGTGGTAATGGGGAATCAACCCAAGGCTTTGTGCTTTCTGGGCAAGTGCTCTAACTGACGAGCCACACCCCCTGCCCCTCATACAACATTGCCTGTAACTGTTGAACATCTATCTTAAAATAGTGATGATAGCATGTTATTTTTGGAAGTTGCATGGTCAATGAAGACAGAGGAGATAATATTTGTTTTTCCCTGGAGGATGTGTGGGATTTGAATTCTTTAACAAAGAAGAAAAGGCATTCTAATTAAAAAGTTAGGCTGAACATAAGTACAAATATTATATTTGTGAACATTACGTATGAATAATGTAATGTGGACAAAGAATGATTAGTACCAATTTCGTATGTATGTAAGTTGTAAGGCTGCTGGCCTGGTAGTATAAGCTTATAATTCCATCACTCTGGGAGGTAGAGAAGGAAGGATGGCAAGTTTGAGTTCAGCTGTGGTGATTTAGTGATTTAGTGCGATCCTGTCCCAAAATCAAAGCTAAAAAATGGGTGAGAAAGTGGCTCGATGTGACAACCCTGAGCTTGATTCCCAGTACTGAAGAAAAAAAGGGTTGTAAGGAATAATATCTAAAAAGTAAACTTTTCAGTTGAACAATAACAGAAAATATTCATTCACTTTTAACAAATACCCACCCTGGGCCAGACACCATGCTGGATATTGGGGATTCAAAGTCAAATACAGTAGCACTTCTGTTTGAAAGAGTTTATATTCCAAGGTAATGAAAAGGACATTTAAAAATGTGGATCATAAAGGAGAATGTTGTGGAAGGAGGGAGGTATAAGTGAGGAAACGAAGTGGCTACTTTTCTGGATCTTAATTTGTCAGTAGATAGATGTTTCTTTGCAAGGATGGAGTAGGGAATCATATTTTAAAGTACCTTGCAAATAACTAATATTTTACACCACAGGAAGTAAGTGTTAACAGAATATGAGGCTCATTCTAGGTTTCCTTCAATTCTGCCACCAGTGTAAATTCTACTTTGCATCTAGAGTAGCAGGATGGGAAGGCTGACTTCCGTAGAAAATTTAGGACTTATCATGGGGGCTTTCTGACTCTCAATTTGGCTAATGTATGGGAGGTTCCAGCTCTTAAGTGAATGAGAGAGAGAGAGAGAGAGAGAGAGAAAGAGAGAGAGAGAAAGGCAGACACACAGACAGAGACACAAACACAGCAAGGACAGAGTGTTAGTTTACGCTTCTCAGTGGTCCCCAATCCTTTTGACACTAGAGACTGGTTTACTTGAAGACCATTCTCCTTAAGGATGGGGGTGTGGGGAGGGAGGTGCATTTCTTGTGTTGTGTGTTGCCAAAGAATGGCTTTGAAACGGCCTCTATTTCCTTCCTTTTCACCCTTGCCCTGTGCCTTCCCCTCACCTTTTCTGGTCATCAACAGGGTTAGAACCAAGTAGGAGCCTGCTGACAGGAGGCGGGGCTTCACTCAGGATTCACCTCCTGCTTGCTGCTCTTCTGTCCCAGTGGCCCAGTCGTCCCAAGGCCACAGGACTGGTACAGGTCTGTGACCCGAGGACTGAGGATTTTTAGTGTTTCTAACAGCAAGTAGACTCCTTTTTTGGATAGCTGTCTTCACTTACTATTTATTTTGAGGTCACTTACTAATACTGACATTTGCTACATAAAATGAAATCATGAAGGTTACAATAAGCATCTTTACTGTATTATTTTTCACCTTATTTAGTAGCCCTACTATACCAACTTTACATAAAAATAATGTCCATTTAATGAATCTTTTGGGATATAGCCTGAGCTAAAACAGTATTTATGAAAAGCTCATTAACAACAGTTAGACTCTTATGTGATAAAAATTACAGCATGCTTTTTAGACTGCCTCTCTTCCTTAGCTGCAGTTCCCTCTTGGCTCTTGTAGGTCTAGAGATGGTAACAGTTCTGTGGTGTTGTCAACCCTTTGAGGCACAAAATCTCTTATTGGATCTTTTAACCTTTCGCACGTTCTATAGAGTGAGTACCGTCATTCTGTTTTCTTCATTGTCCAGCTGATTGCGCTTCCTGTCTCCCTCTAGAAGCCTGATAGGCACTGAGTGTAACACATGTCTCTATCACAAGAAGAGAATTATGACTGTAGGTTGGGAATAAGACTCAAATGGAAAAAAAGTAAATAAAAGGGGACCACTTAGGGCACTGGCAAGAGTCATGTGGTTTGACAGGGAAAGTGGAAAAAGATGGCTAGACAGAAAGACATGGGCAGCAAATTGGATGGTAGTATGAAAGCAAAACGTGAGGTCAAGGATGATTCTCAGTTGCTTTTTCTTTATGGATTTGAGAGATGCTATTATCCATGTCAGTAGAGTACAGGAGGAACAATGAGTTCACACACACACACACCACTTGGAAATACACTGAGTTTTTCTGCTATACTATACACATATAGGAAGTAGGATATATAAATAAGAACTCCATTATGAGGGTTGGAGCTAGAAGTAATTGAGTCATAGAAAGAGGTCATGACCAGAGATTAAAATGAGGGGCAAAGAAGCCTATGGATGGTATGAAGCCAAGCTGAAAATAAAGTAATCCAGAAATAACATGTACAGAGAAGAAAAGTGGCCAAGAGTCCTTGGAGACAACAATATATTTATGGTTCAGAAAAGGAAGGAAATCTTAACAAAAGATTAAGAATTGTCTGGTAGTGAGAGATGCTACAAGTAGCTTTAGCAAAAAAGAATGGTGGGCGTAAGTAGATTCCATAGGCGAAGAGGATAACATCTGCACAGAATCACTTCAAGAAGGAACAGAAATGTCTACCAAGACATATGGAGAGAAAACAGGAAAGAGGAGTGTGGAACCCAGGGCCTTGCGTATGCTGGGCAAGTGCTCTACCACTAAGGAACATCCCCTGCCTGAGGACTATAGATATTTTACAAGACAAATCTGAGAAAAGTTACACAGGCAAATCATGCAGTTCCTGTTCAGTTGAAAGAAAAATAGAAGAAAATTTTTGATTCTTGGAACATTAGTAACTTAAGTATTACAGTAATAAAAATTATAAGAGAAAGGAATAGATTATATCAATGTCATAATTAGCTTTAACTAAAGCTGACCTTTTTCAACAGCATAAAGATGTGCTTTCCCTTTTTAAGTCCTTTTAAACATTTTTTATTCTTAGTTACAGTTCTCATTTTACCAATTCTTATCCCAAATTAATTTTCAATATCACATTCCATACATAGAATTCATAATTCCTAGCATTGTCTTTAAATTTTATTTTAAAAATCAATTTCCAGCTTCTTCCCACAGGAAGATGTTTGAACACAAAAAGAGGCACACAGAGCAGTGACAGAAGATTTACCGTAAATAAAGCAAATGTAGAATTGGGAATAAATCTGTTATCCGTGTGACAAGATTTGCTCTACTTGTGAAAAAACACCAGAGTGAAACCCCTCATTAAAATAGGTGTGAGTTCAAAATTTATCACCTTAGACGGAAACCATTGTGGCTGATGGTTTGACTGGTTCATTTATAAAGAGTGTGACTGAGCAGGAGAGAGAAACCCTGTCATACGTGCCTTCCATATTATGCATCGTCATTCTGTCAAGTCAAATCTAATATAAATGAATCCCATTAATCAGAAAATGTGAATTTTTACATGACAAGCTAAAGGGGCATGCCATTTCCAATTAGATTAGTGATCTAAAATTAGCTACTGATACAAGCAAGAATACATGGTCAATTTGCCTGCCTGAAACCAAAAATTAAATAAGACATATTGGATAATAGATAGCCCTAGAGGAGACATGGAGCTGTAATTCACTCAAGTTTCTCAGCTGATGCCACAAGCCACTGAAGAACATTCCATTTTGCTCTCATTTTGAGATGCTTGGATTTAACTCAGGAAAATACTTGGATCAATTGTTCATTGATTTGGTTCTGTAAATACTAGGGGCCAGGTGCAGAGAAAACATTCACTGTAGTTTCAGTAGAGAAATAAATCGAGATGGTAAAGGTGAATGGTTTATTGTGAGATCAATATCTCATAATTGATATGCATCAGTTCTCTTGAAATGGAGAAACACATCTTTACACAAAGCCACTTAAGCCTTTTGTGTCCTATTTTTAAATTTTACATTGTAAATAATACACTCATCTTACACTTGTCACAGACTGTTGCCAGTCTTGGTCAAAACAATGCGGACAAAGGATTTTAGAGGAATTGAAAGTGGTTTTGGTTGTTACTGCCAGGATTATTCTTCAAAATGTAATTATGGACCATTTCTGTAAGGTTTGCTTTGTGAACGGTGCATATTTGCATCTTGTGTGCATCTGTTGAGCAAGATGCACCATGAACGAAGTCGTATGGCAGAGTCTACTTGTCTCAGAAATAATGATCAGTTACCAAATTAAGGTCCTATGTCTTGATCTCAGGCACTAGAAACAAAGTGCAACAGGCCCATTACAGTGAACTCAATGAGGAATATAGTTCACTTTTTACAATGGCTACATAGGATTTCACTGGGGAAAAAACAGACAAGTAATTGATAATGTAATTTCCTTGACAAATTATTTCTAGATGATACACATACTCTCCTGATCTCGTGCACACATACACGCATGGATCTTTTATAAAAGAAATAGATATAATTCAGTTAATTCAGCGTAAAGTGACTGCATTTAAAGTTACTTTTGTTTTCCATTTAGACTCCATAATTCTGGCCACAAATAGTGTCATGAATGTAAAAAATCACACAAAAATGCAGCAAATCAGAAAATATGCTACAGATTTAAATTATTATTTTACAAAAAGGAGGTATCCAAATGAACAAGAAGTATATGCAAACATTCTCAATACCGCTGTCCTTGAACTGAAATTAACACCTCAATGACAAGCTAACACAACTAAAGATATTAACAATACTAATATCGTGTGGAGGAATTGGAACTGTCATACAGCGCTGAAAGGAGGATGAACTGATACAGCCACTGTGGAAAAATAGCTGACAATATCTATTAAAGCTAAACATAATGCTCTTCCTGTGAATTAGCAATTGCATGCTTACATTTATACACGAGGAAATGGACGAAACCAGAAATAAGGATATTTGTAGTAGCCTCAAATCAGAAACAACTAAAATATCCATCAAGACCAAACTGAATAAGTACATTGTAGTATGCTCGTTTAGTAAAATACTACTCTGTAATCAAAATTGTGGACTGCTACATTCAGCAATATGGGTTACCGTCACAGTCTTAGTGACGATCCAAGAAAGTCAGACACGAAAAGCATAGATACTCTATAGTTCCATTCGTGTGAACTTCCAGAATGAGCAAGCCAAATTTACATTACTAGAAGTCAGAAGTGGGATCACCTCTGTGAGGGGTAAGGTCAAGAGAAAGCTCTCTTAATGGGGCTGAATCTGTTTCATACCCTGATGAGTGTCGGGCTTCCTGGTGTGTATGTGCATGAATACCTGCATACACACATGTGTGCTCATATTTGTAAATCTGGTGTTTTTTGCACCTTATGGTATTTTTAAAAATATGATGTGTTTTAAAAATATTTTAAAAGGGTAAATAAATCTGTAAGATCACATACTCAAGGGACAAATTAAGTCTTGGCAAAATGCAAAGCAGTGAAAAAGTGAATCTCTGGCCAAGTGACAATATTAAACTTCCAACATCGCTGAGCTGTTCTAAAAATGTCAAAGAAATATTAAAAGCGAAAAAGTAGTTGAGTTTTTAGAACTCTACCAGTATAACTATTCCGTCTTGTCACATATTTTTCCACAAAATTCTTCATCAGTTATTGTGGTTTGAATCTGGAATGTCCCCCAAAAATCTCATGTATTTGAATGTTATGGATTGTCTATGGAACCATGTGCTGTTCGGAGATTGGGGCCTAGTCTGGAAGGGTGGACTACAGGCATGTAAATTGGATTAATGGTGAGTAAGTTGGATTAACTGCATATAAATTGGGATTAACGACATGTACTGGGGGCTTACCACACCTTCCACACCTGGATCCAGGAGGGGCTGATTACTGGGAGGAGACCTGGAAGGATATATAAGCTGCTTCCTGTCTCTCTTGGAGGACTAGTCTGGACTTGCTTGACTTGGCTTCCTGTCTGTGATGTGGTGAGGCGCTGCCTCCACCTCTGCCTCTGCCATGTACTTCCATTGCTGCCGGCTGCTCCTGAACGGACGCGTGACCTTCTGAAACTGTGAGCTAAAATAAACCTTTCCTCCCCTAAGTTTGTGAATGTCAAGTATTGAGTCACAGCAATGAAAAAGTAACTGAGACATCGGGTTAAATAGGCTTTTCGGCTACTTCTGATGTCCTTGAAACATCTCCGTTGTTATTTGGCATCCTGTAAAAAAAATCTTCATGCATATTTTATTGATGAATATAGTGGTCTTTTTTCTAGCAAATTTTTTTACTTGTGTATGTATTCAATTATGTAAACCTATGATGTTATTTGCAGTATCGTTGAAAGGAAAAAGAGAGTAAACAGATCTACAAGCTAGAGAATTCTCTTTGAATACTTGAGATCTCTGCAATTGGGATGTGAAATTAGTTAATGACCAAATGCTCAATAGGATGATTGATTGTAGATGATGTTAATTAATTGCTTCCTTATGTATTAACTGATGACTGGAAAAATCAAAATGATGCAGGCTAAGCTTTACAAAGAGTAAGCTGTTCTTTGAGTTGTAGAATGCAACATTTCACAAAGAGATCAACTCTGCTGTGAAAGCACTGGGGACCAAATGTTAAAACAAAATAAAAGCAAGTATAAATGTTCAGGAACAGGGTTCTTTATTTTACGTAGGCAATTACCTCATTTTATTTAAAATCATGTTGAGGAATTTCTCTTAAGGGAAGCTTTCCAGTTATGTCACATAACTTTTCATTCTATTTCCTTTATGGGTAAATTAAAACCCTTTCAATTGGCCTCAAAATGTTTCATAATTCAACCTCACACATAGAAATTGAAGTGTAGGACTGAACACCTTGAAACTAGTAGAGGCTTTTTACACTGTGGATAACTGGTGTTGGGATACCTGGAACGAGGAAGGGTCGAACACAGAAAATCAGGAGAGGATCCTGTTCTAGTGACATGCCATATGGCAAAAGTGATTTAATGGCAATGAGATTCTTCCTTTCCATACCCATGTGCTATGCCACTGACTTTTTCCCCCCACATTTTATTGATATGGATACATGCAAAATTCAAGGTTTACAATGATGTTGAGCATTTTGTGCACATACGTATCTTGTCAAGGTGACAAGGGCTTTCCCACTCTCCTTTTGTCCCTCCCCCTACTCATCCCTCCCTCCCTCCTCCCCCACCCTACTCCCCTCTTTCACTTTGTCTTTCACCATTGACTTTTTAAAAGCATCAAAAAGTGAAATAAGCCATATCTTCCTTCATTGCTACACTAAGTGCCTGAAACACAACAAAAATAATTCAATAAAAGTTAACTCATAAGTGATTCAGACCCAGAAAATCAACTAACATACGATTTTTTAAATGTGAGAAACCCAAAATATAAATAAGTAAAAGAGCCGAGAGAGTTGGCAGGAAGCAGGGAGATGGGGTTGTGGAGAGGGAGAGGAGATGTGGGAGGGGGTGGGAGAGAGAGAAAGGGGGAGCAGAAATGAACGTGAAGTTGATGTGACAGGTACGTGCAGCAATTCCTCAAGTTTGACTACTGTGTATTACAAACATATACTAATAAAAGTAACGACTCTTGGGGAAAGAAGTTAACCCATAAACTTAGTTCCTGAAATTTCTGAGCACTATACCTGCTTATACATTCCTCTGGGGAGCTCTATCTGCGGTTATAAGTAGAATTAAGATTTTCTAAATGTATTTTAATAGTAATATATTGCCATGTTTCAAAATTTAAGTGATTTAAATTGTCTATGACGATGTTCTCTCTTATCTTTATTCCTCAACCATCCTGTTCACCTCCACAAGGACAATAGATGTAACAGTTTCTTGAGGACATTTCTGGAGATATTTAACTATTAAGAGGGAAATTACACAAACATACATGTGCAATCACACACACACACACACACAGAGAAACAAAGGTTTTCGACTTTTGCATAAATGGTAGCATGCCATCTTTGTGTATTTTGTATCTTGCTTGTTTGACTCTGGATGAGTGTAGCATATATATTATTCCACAGAAGTACGTTTTCATCCATACTACTTGCATGCAATAGTATCATCTATCTTTCTACTCCTTAGGAGGATTGTATGGTGAATCAAAAGCATTAGAAACTGAATGCACAAGGATTATGGTTTTTATAATCTACTGGCAAGCTTTGAGAGGTAAGATGCCTAACTCTCTTAGTGACGCTGGTAATGCTATACTCACAGGATTGGTGTAGTAATTATAAGTGGATTCAGAGAAGAGGCATCAAGATTTAACTACTGAGGCCCATTCGAGGAATAGGAAGCTGAGTTAGAGTGGTGACTTAAGTGAAATGACTTAGGTGCGAAAGATTAGTATGTTAAACACTGTGTAGTTTCTCTGACTTGGAAAACCCAGAACACAGACATTCTATAGAACCACATGAAGTGATAGCCGGAGTTGGGAGGAGGGGTAGGGAGGGGGTGGGAGGGTCAAAAACGGGAAGAGATTGTAAAGTTGATAGGATACATATGTGCACAAAATACCCAAATTCATTGTAAACACTATGTATTACATATGTATATTAATAAAAATAGCGGGGAAAAAAGAGGTCAGAATTGGGAGTCAGGACAACTGGTTAATAGCTTACCAGATGTATGTTATCAAGCAATTAATTTCTCTGAGCCCCAGTTTTTGTGTGTGTGATATACTCTGTTGTTGTTGGTAACTAGAAACAGAAACTCACCAATTATGGAGAACTTTCTGAATTACCAAAAAGGCAACACAACCACCTTGTGGATTAAGGAATAGATTTCTAGCTGTCATCTATAAGCCCCGGATATGCGCTTCTTTCTCGTTACTAATGCGTTTTCTTCAAAGGGAACTTTACTCTTTAGCATCATCAAACATGTTTTTCTGTTTTATGTAACTTCAATTTTGTATGCATATATGTGTGTGCATACACACACACACACACACACACACACACACACAGTCGTTTTCTAGCACCTTTTGTTCAACATCTGGTCTGTGAGATTTGTTCATATTGTTGAAATGGCAGTATTTCCTCATTTTCACTGCTGCATATAGTATTCTGATGTAAGAATTTGACACAATTTATACATTCGTTTATATAAGGAACAAATATTTGTGTACATATGAAATAGTTGCCATTTTTATTTTTCCTGGTAATGCTGCCTGAAACATTGGACAAGTTAGTATTTCCCTTGGGTTTATACCCACAAACAGAATTGCTGGGTCACTAAATATGTTTATATTCAGAATATTCAATGCTTGGTAGTTACTATTACAATTTGTCTGAAGTTTAAGTCCAAGTTTACAGTTATCCATGCCAGGATCCAACATTATTGATTTAAGGAAAAAGGAATTTAATTGAAGGCCATGCGTTAAGTCACAGAATCATTAGGGAGATGTGAAAATTGACTCAGAAAAAGATGAGGAGAAAGAAAGTCTGCTAGACTGACACACAGCCAGTACCACACAGCAGAACCAGTATCTCTAGAAGGTCAAAAGTGTAGCTGTTCTATACACCACGTCCCATAGTTCACATAGCCAACAGGGAATTCTCACCCAAGTGACTCATAAAGCTGCACCAATCACACTCCCTCCCCTGGCTACTACTGACCTAAAGAAATGCCTCTGTCTGGCTTCTTTGCCTTCCTAATTCCAGCCTGAAGGTCTGGTGTGTGCATATCTGATAGTTCAGTTCTAGGTCACATGTCGAAACCAGAGATACAAAGGAGACGGGAAAAGAGACGCATAATATGAGTTCTATCCAAACAGAAAAACACTTCAGATATCGGCCATAGAAACGGAAGAAGATCATCATAATGCTCAATAAGCTGGCTTCTTCTGTTTCTAGGATTGGCTAGTTCTTCCCAAGTTAAATACCTCAGATAGTGATTTCTTCACATGAGGAAATGAAGCAAACCAAATTATAACAACAGTTTAAATTCTGCTTTCCTTATTCAATGTAAAACTATTTATTAAACATATTTTTATACATATGTATTGATGCACAGACTTTGAAAAATTTTTATTTCATTATATAAATTCACATAGATACATATATATGAATATATACATATATATATATATATATATATATATATATATATATATATATATTAATTGCAAATTCTATAGCATATTAAAGACATGAGGTTTGGGGAGTCAATGCCCATCCATGCCCCCCTCCATTTTTCAGATATTCATCCCTTTCCTACGAGTCCTTTGCTTCTCTTTCCACCTAGTCACCAAAGTGGAGACACTTTTGTGCCAATATTTTTGTAAATTTCATAAGAAAGACAGCTGTCTCTAGTCAGTTTTTTTGTGTTTGGTCCATTTCACCAAGCATTATTGACTCAGGGTGGCCCCTTTTGGTTCAAATGTTTCATTTCTGCCTTTCTTTCTACATGCGAAGTATTCCAATGTCTGTACATACCATATCTTCTTTAACCATTCTTCTGTTGATGGGCAGGTAGGTTATTTCCAAGATTTGGCTATTATGAATCATGCTGCTATAAACATGGATATGCATGTGTCTTTTTGGTGTTTTTGGTATTTATTTTGGGAACATGCCCAGGAGAAGAGTAGCTGGATCAAATGGAATTTCTATTTTCAGCTTTCTAAGGAATCTAAGGCAGCTACTGACAGAGTCAACCGGTTGTAACACCAAAACCACTTAGTACAAATTTAGGGCACCTGAAAGCTAATTCACTACAACTATGTACTCCTTGGTTAATTTCTGAATAACACACTCATTTTCTTCCTTTTTATCCTCTTAACATTCTGTCTTCCATTGTTCCTCTCACTACTTATCTCATAGAACTGTTCATTCTATTGATAACTTCACTCCATTGTTTACACACTTTTGGATGGAAGCTTTCTTTCTTAAATTAGCTATAATTAGCTCCCCACCCCAGCCTCCAACTTTTCCTTTTATTTTATT
Organism: Ctenodactylus gundi; assembly: GCA_004027205.1. Classification (NCBI taxonomy): domain Eukaryota; kingdom Metazoa; phylum Chordata; class Mammalia; order Rodentia; family Ctenodactylidae; genus Ctenodactylus; species Ctenodactylus gundi. The sequence goes on from PVKB01001808.1 coordinate 216,511, forward strand.
TTGGTGTTGGTTTCTGTGATTGTTGAAGAGATTATGTTAACTTGAGGAAATTAGGAACCATGCCTAGACTAGACTGTGAGAGATTTGTGGGCCAACAAATAAGGGAAGAATATCCACTCTGATGTGGGAGGCCCAGCTGGGAGCTCCAACTGTATGAAAAGGAGGAAGACCTAGAGGGTGTGAAGAGAGTCAGAAAGGATGACTAGGGCACGCTGACGTCCAAGATTGGGAAGGGGATCTTCGTAGGGGAAAGGAATTGAAGAAAAGACTAAAGGGATCAAAAGTCATTAAAATATGTTATGTGCATGTTAAATACCCCAAAATGAACAACACCATTGTATATTACTAGAATAAGTAGTACTGCTAGTCCAAAAAATAAAAAAAAAGCTGGGCTTGGTCGTACACACCTGTAATCCCAAGTCTTGGGAGGCTGAGGCAGGAGAATTGCCGTGAGTTCTAGGCCAGACTGTACTCTATAGTGAGTTTAGGACCAGCTTGAGCTACAGAGAGATCCTGCCTCAAGAATGTAAATAAATAAAAGAAAAAAAAAAGAGAGGACGTTAAAGTAGAAGAAAGACTAGTATAGAAGTGTATCATGGGACTGGGGATAGGAAAGGGGATAATGAAGGGTGAAAATCGTCGGAGTTTGTTATATGCATATGTGAATGGGTATGCCGGAATGAAGCTCACCATTCTGCACAACTCATACGCACTAATAAAAAAATGTGTTGGTTGTGCAACTTAACTGAAGAGTCGTCCAAGTTAAAACTTGGGAGTAATATTTATCTTTTCTCCCTTGGTTAACCTTACCACCACAGCCCACACCCTGATCAATGAGGAGAGGACTCTTATTTTGTCACCTACCTGAGTAGAGAATATATTAAAGATATTAAATTCTTCAAGTTGATTTTCTTTTTACATTTGTGAGAGAAATAGTTGGTAGATTTTGTAGTTAATCAAATTTGCTCAAGACCAAAAGTAGGATCTGGGCTGGGATGCATCTCGGTGGTAGACTATGTGCTTAGCACACACAATTTGTTGGGTTTGCTCTCCAACATAAAAGGACCAAAACTTTTATTTTTTATATCTCATAATAGTACTCTTTTCCTTGAAATTTATGTTAGAACATACAAGAGTATATCAGAAAAAAAAATCTGTAAACCATATAAGGATACTGAGAAGTGAAATCGTATTACCTCTAAGCTGGAAGGCATAGTGAGACATCTATTTAAATGCCTTCATTATGTTAGTTTTTCTTTTTTATATACATGAATTCCAAATTCTATAACACATTAGAAACATGTGGCTTGGGGTTATTTAACCATCTGAAAGCCAGAAATGTTTCCTGGCTGACACAGAGAAGCATGGTTAGATGGTAGAAACAATTGCTAGAATCCAGATCTTCCAACTCTGGTTCCAACGTGCATTTCACTACATAAATGTTCTCACGTGTTTTCAGCCCTGCTTCTCTGAGAAACCTCTACAAAAAATACTTTCACATAGTAAATTCAGGGAAATGTTACATCCCTGGGGTCAGATTTTTAAAAGAGGATTATAGGACTCCACTATAAGAATCACGCACTCTAGGGTCTTTTGCTTTTATAAGCCACTTCTTTCATAGAAAAATATTAACAATTACATTTTATGATATAAAGACTAATAAAATCCAGGTTAGATTCATTAACATGTATTCATTATTATTATTTCCATCTTCCCTTCACATATAAGTTTTATTCCTCATCCATGATAAAGACATCCACAAGTATTGCAAAGAGAAAAAAATCTTTTAACATTTGTTTTATTTATCACTTACAATATTTGCTCTCATAGGAATCCTACAACAATCTCAAAAACACATTGGCATCTGCAAAAACACATTCACATCCACTTAGAAGAAGACACCCTCTGTTATTAAACTGCAGTGTTAATCAATTTGTTAAAAGGTAGATAGTGATGCAAAATCAAATAATTCTAAGTTGGCTGTAGTTGATATCCCAGAATTAGCTGTAAAACACTCATAAAAAGCACTTCAAAATGTTTTATAGCTCCTGCAGGCACATCATATTCTCACGTATAGTTCATATTTTTCCATTAATGTATGGAATATTTGACAATGATATTTCATTATCACAACTTTCTAGTACATGGGAATGGAAAGACACCATTAACTCATGCATTTGCCTTTCAAGATAATCAAATAAAATTAGAGTGTCTGTAAAACTAAATTTTCAGCTCATTTCCAGAAGATAGGTAATTGAAATTTCATGAATTACAAATGACAACATTCATTGACTCTATATTATGATTCTTTTGACACATTGATATGGAGATATTAACTAGTATCTGACTGCTAATGCCTTTACTGACTGCTAATATTCCTTTTAAATATTTATTATGAAATCCACAGCTCAGCTTTAAATTTATACCACTCAAATGACTTTTAAAGCTATACTTTTGCAGAGATTTGCTGGTATATTACCAGAAGATACTGGAGCACAAGAGAAGCTCAGACCACAGCGACAAACAAAAATCTCAATGATTTCATAGAAAATTTGTCTCATTCACAATGTTGGTTGTGCACTCTAAAACTCTCCAATGTAAGGTCCACAATGGGATGGCCAGAGATGCAGATTTTTGGGATCTGTCATCTCTAGCAACTCACCATGCGCCCGCCTCCACGACTGCTGAGCACAGGAAGAGAATCCTGGAAGGTCAGACGCTGGATATTAAATACTTTGATCTGGAAGTGACATCTATTATTTTTGCCCACAATCTACTGGCCAGAGCTAACCGTATGGACCTGTCAAGGTGTGATACTCTGCTATCTCTGGAAAAAGTGCACAAGCACTTATGGAGGAACACTGATAATCTCCAACACAACACTACTCAGATAGAAATGATGTTTCTCTTGTTCGGATATTCAACTCTGAATCAATAGCAGTTGATCAGGACTCTTTCTAAATTAAAAAAAAAATAGTAGAGTTGAGTGTTTACATTTTCCATGTGAATTTTGAATCAGTTAACTAACTCTTTATGTATAATTTTAAGTTTACAATTGATGACAGCTGCCAGACCTAGTGGTGCAGCTCTGTAATCCTTAGCTCTGGGAAGCTGAGGCAGGGGGATACAAGTTGGAGCCTAGCCCAGGCAATTCAGCAACTCAAAATAAAAATTAAAAAATGAATTGGGTTCTAGTTCAATGAGAAGGCCATGGGTTCAATCTTAAATGCTGAAAAAAAATTGATGATAGCTCTTAGGTGGGAACCACTTTACTATCATAAAGTTAAGGTCAATAACGGTTGTACCTAAATTTACCTTTCTGGTATAATATAATATTCACCATCTTTTATGATGATCTAGATTTCTAGATGTAGGCTTCTCAAAGTGGAGCACTTTCATCATGATAAACTAGCATGGGGTACTTGGTAAAGTGAAGATTCTCAGTCTGATTAGCCAAATGAAATTCTCTGGAGTTAAGAAATTATGAATAAATGCTGTCCCGGGAATTGTTACGTATACTAATGCTTGAGAACCAGTGACAAAAGAAAAGTAGGAGGTCAATGCTGGGGAAAAGAAATGATAAGCTTTCTTGAAATCCATCTGTAGAATAGAGATTGCCTTGTAGTCTTTCTCTTTGGAAGAAAGAAGCAAATCTGATTTAACTCATGTTAGTCCTGATTGGAAGAATCCTCGGAATATGGAACCCTCCTGGGAATTCTTCACTGCCTATTCAAAAGGCAGATCCTTTCACATTCCTAATCCTTGGGCCTAGTTTGGACACAGAATAGATTTTAAAATCTTGCAGTTCATTTTGATGTTTTTAATCTCTTGGGGTTTTTTCCTAAGGGATCTCATCCAATCTTGCTATTTTAAATACATTCTCAATGTGTTTTGCAAATGTATACCTTTAGAATGAGATTCTGCTAATTTCAGACTATTGTTTACTCAATGTAACCATTCAGGTGGCGACTAGGATTTTTGGTATTAATATGCCTAAAATTGAACAGAGCCTGGTGGCACAGGCCTGTAGTTTCAATACTCTGGGAGGCTAAAGTAGGAGGGTCAGAAGTTTGAGAACAGCCAGGGTAACTCAGCAACTTAGTGACTTAGTAGGACCTTGTCTCAAAATTGAAAAGAAAAAATGGCCTGGGGGTAACTCAGAGTGAAGGGCCTGTGAATCCCCAGTATCACAAAAAAAAAAAAAAAAAAAAAAAAAAAAAAACAGAAACAGAAACAAAAACAAAACAGTTCATTATTTGTTGGTTCAGGTTAAAGCTCTAGGAGTCACATTTGACTTTCCACATATATCAGGATTTGACTGCTTTTCATCTATCTACACTTCCACTACTCACTATCACTGTCAGTGTTGTCACTACCATTCCTTACCTGCCTAATGATAATGGTCACCTGAATGATCACTCTACTTCTTTCTGTTAAAACTTCTTCATTGTGTTCTAAACATGGTAGTCAACATGATACTGTTAGAACATTATGGTAGATCCTAGTTACTCCTGTTCTAAAAGGCTCCCCATCTCATATCATTTGGGGAAAAGTCAACACTCTTGAAATGACCTACAATCTTCCGCAAGATCTGGCCACCTTTACTACCCAATTTTTTTTTTAATTTCCTGTCTTAGTTACTTCTTGTCACTGTGCCTTGATACCTGACAATCATAACTTTAGGGAGGAAAGACTGATTTTGGCTCATAGCTTCAGAAGGTCTCAGTTCATTTATGGGTGACTGGTGGTGGTAGAAACACATGGTGGGGCCAAGCCAAAGAAAGAGCTCCTCACAGCATGGCATTTGAACAGAGCCAAGTCTGGAAGGAGAAGTAGAACCAGCACACACTGCTGCAGGTCAAGGCTCAACATCCATCCCTTGTAGGTAGGCTCCACTTCCCAACAATACTCAGTATCCATAGGTACATGAGGCTTTGGGGAAACACTCCAGATTCAAACTATAATATTTTGCCCTTGGCCCCCAAAAGACTCGTGCCTGCCTCCTTATGTAAAATTCAGTTAGTGCCTCTCTAAGAGTTGCTAAAGTCTTAACAGTTTCAACACTGCTAAAAAAAAAAAAAAAAAAAAAAACCAAAGTCTCCTCTGAGACTCAAGGCAAACACCCAGCTGTGAGCTCCTGTGAAAACTAAAGAGTTTAAGTACTTCCAACATACAATGGCACAGGGTAAATATTTTCATTCCAAAAGGGAGGAAAAGAAGAGTAAAAGGCAATAGAAGGAAAGTAAGTTCCAAACCAGCAGGGCAAGGACGAAATTCAGCAGCTCCATGTCCAGTACTTGGGGTAAACTATGGTAGCAGCAAGATTTGAACTCTACAGGGGTGGGGTGGCTGTGTCCTTACAGAATTGCCATGGGTTGCAACCTCCGTGTCTCTGTTGGGCTGGTTTGAGCCATGGCCTGCAACCTTCCTCAGGGAACAATCCCTGCTCTTGGCTTCTATAAATTTTTGGCATCTCCATTGCGTCTTAGGCTTCTCCTTACAACTTCACACCTCCAAGACCTTCCTCTGAAATCTTGATGGAAGCTTCTGTAACCCCACAGCTCTCACATTCAGCAAACCTATAAAGCCAGGACTGTGTGAATGTCACCAAGGTCCACCACTGGCTTGAGCAGTAGCCTAACCCCCCTGGACAATCATTGCTGAAGTCTCTGAGTTTTTAGCCAGCTGATATTTGGCTCCGGGGTACACTTCTCAGAACAAAGTATTTTGTCTTTCCACCATTGAGTATAGTACTGAGTATAAGTAGGTTCTTTTTAATGCTAATGACTTTCCCATTGTTGTGGTTTGAATTTGAATTGTCCCCCAAAAGCCTCATGGACCTATGGATGCTGTGTAGTGCTAAGAAGTGGGGCCTGGTTGGAAGGGGCAAATACTTGGGGCTTCACCTGAAAGGGCATTGTGCTAGTCTTCTCCCTTTTCCCTAGACTTGTTTTTGTTCTGCTATGCTGTGAGGATGTGGCTCTGGCTCTAGCTATGGCTCCGCCATGTGATTCCGCCATTTTCCAACCTCCCGCCAGTGAATGAACTGTGACTTTCTCAAACCATTAGCTAAAATACAACTTTTCCTTCCCAAATTTGTAAAGTAACTGAGGCACTCGTGTTTTTTACTCATCTGCTCCACCACTGTAAGGTCTGTCAGTTTCACCAGACTGCAGATCTTCTCTAATGGCACTTGGTCCTTGAATTGTTCAGTTCTGATATCCATGTTACTGATGCCTTTGTGAACTGATACTTACCATGGTTTTTCCATATACTTTAAACTGAAACTTTTCACTCAAATTTGTTAACAATAATGCAGAGCATAGTGACACAAAGCAAACATAATAATCAGAGCTGTGGCTCCCAAGAGGAGAAAATTTCAAGAAAGTATGGAAGAGTGGAAGAAATGGGAAGGACAACTTGTGTGAATGTGGAGGTTTGTGGCTGGAATTAGACCCCAGTGGTTCCCGCTGAGCTACACCTCCCAGTTCTCATATGGAATAACTCTCCGTTTAATGTTGGCTAAATCTAGCGACTCACCTGTAACATAGAGTTTCACAAAAAATAAAGGTATTTCCAAGACTGGCCTACAAAATGATTCTGGTTTTGTGTTGCTTGCTCCTCTCTCTTGCTCTCATACTTTCCCATGGTGATTATAAGCTCACATCTTATGGCAAGGAACTGAGGAAATCTTCTGCCAGCAGATAATAAAAGGCCGAGACCTTCAGTGTAACAGCCTGTGTTGAATCCTTCCAACAAGAAGAATGAGCTTGGGAACACATCCTTCCCATTTGGAATCATAAAATAATGGCTACCCTGGCCAAAGTCTCATTTGTAGCCTGAGAGACCTTGAGCTAGAGGATCCAGCTAACCCATTCTTCATTTCCTGACCCATAGACACCACAAGATAGCAAACATTTGCTGTTTTTAACTAATGGGTTTGGAATTTTTTTTTTACTCGACTGTAGATAATTAGTATAGTGGCAATATAGCAAAATGTATACTCACACATGAGAGTATCTTTTTAAGGAAATATGATGTGTGGTGGTAAATGAGTGATTAATTTTGAGTGAGAACTTACGTTTCCAGTAGTATTTATTAATTTGGTTCTGTTTATTCTTTAGTCTACAGTTAATTTAGAACCAACAGTGATAGGCAGAATTGAAGATGAAGGGCTAGAGATATGAATAGGCTTCTACTTTAGTGGTGACAAGCATCAAATCCGGGAGCTAATGAATTATAAGTTCAGATAGAAAATATAATTGGCTGTTGTTTTATAGACAAACTGACCATTTGAGGTGAGACATCTCTATTGAGTGTCTTTTGGTGATAGAGAACATTGGGTTGGATTTTGTGTGTATACGTGTTCCTGAGGGTGGACCCAGGGTCTTCACACCAAACTGCATCCTCAGCCCATTATCTGGTTTTGATTTGGAGATAGGGTCTCACCTAGTAGGTAAATAGCCCAGGCTGGGATTAAAACTTGTGATCCTTCTGCCTCAGCCTCCCAGAGTGCTGGGATCACAGACCTGCACCATCAGGCCCAAGAAAGTTGAATTTTGACTGACAAGACCAATCCAGCAGTGTGAAAAATTTCTACCCAGAACATTGCAGCAGAAGGAATTGCAAATGTTGACCTGGAAATATGTATCTAGATAAAAGCTGGATCATAGAACTTGTTTTAGATTTTATTCTAAATGTACTGGAAAGTCCTTCGAGTTTAAACAGGAAAGTGAAGCATTTTGGATGGTCAGACTGGCTTCTGCTTAGAGAATGGATTGTGGTGAATGGAAGGTTAGGGAAAAAGAAACAGTTACCAAATTACCGGGTAATGAACGTGATAATGGTACTACATGGAAACAATCAGTGGTTGTGGTCTATTCACCAGGGCTCTCTCAGACCAGCTGCCATTATCATCAACAGAGCCCGGGGGTTACCAAGTTCTCACCTGAGGGGAGACCGAGATTAAGGAATTTACAAGTAGGTCTTACTTATGTACTGGTCAGTATAACTTGACTGATGAGAATATTGATCTGTGCACAGGGTGTTGTTAGGGGAATAAAAAGAAGCCAAGTTTACATTTAAACCTTTTTTCTTAGGACAGGGTCAGACTTATGTCTTTCATTAGTTAAAATTTCATTTCAAAATGTATTTGGAGTATTGTGCAAAGAACAATTCTTCATTGCTTAAGAAGGAAATGAAACTGTGATGGTCGCAAAACAGCTGTTAACATCTTCTCTTTGTTTTCATAAGTATGATTTTTATGACCTTGAAAGCTAGTTTCACAGCACTATAAACCAATTAAATGTTAAGCATAGTCTCTCTTAACCTTGGTACTAAGTATTCCACATAGAAATGGTTCTTCAACTCCCTTTAATCTGATGAGAATGCTAAGTTAAAATGCCAAGAGAGAGTTACTCTGTCGATTGGCCTTATCATCTTCAATAAGAATGAAAGATCCTGACGAAATGTTTTGTGGGATGGAAACAACGGGATGCTTACGGCTGTTACATTGCCAAGCAGCGAGCTTGGTGCTGACGTCTTTGAAGGTCTATTACAAAGTGAAACGAGGTAGAGGTGAGGTGGGAACTGAACACAAACTCTCCAAGTCACTAGGTTCCTTAAGTTTTTAAAAAACAATAAAGTCCAATAGCAAGATTTTATTGCAAGTTCAGCACTCTAGTGGGGCCCATTGAGAATAAAATAGGCCTTTACTATAAGTGCATCATTGAGTATGTATATGAGCAGGAATGGCATGCAGTTCCCTAAAGCTGCTCTAACAGTCACAAATTGGTGGCTTGAAGCAACAGAAACTTACTCTTTTGCAGTCTGTAGAGGTCAGGAATCTGAAATCAAGATGTCAGCAGGGTTGGTTCCTCCAAAAGATGTTGAAAAATAGGTTTCTGACAAACCTTGGCATCTTCTCGATTGTTGACGCTTCACTCCAATTGGTACCCTTGTGTTATGTCCTTGTCCCCATGTTTATTTGAGTCTCTCCTTCCCCCTTTTGTCTCCTGATAAACATAATCATTCTTTGGACTTCAGGCTCACTCTAACTCTAGAATGACCTCATCATGATGTCTCTTACTCATCTACATCTGCAAAGACTAGATTGATATCTATGTTTTGCCACATTATTATTTTTATTACTATGCATTTGTGATACGTAAGAATTACATTTACCTTGGTGAATTGGTGCATGTACATATCACACTTCAATTTTATTTACTTCCCCTGCCCCTCCACATTCTCTCATCTCCCCAATCCTCAAGTCCCTTCCCCATCTCCAAATAGTCCATCTATATCTCTAAATAAGTCAGAATCTGGGGGTCAGACATGATCAGATCTTTTGGGGGGAAACATTTAATTTCCTACTGGTGGCATGTAAAAATGAATAGGTTTTGGAAGAATGATGAGGACTTGCAATGTAAACAATGGATGGACCTAGAAAGCGGAGAGATGGCGTAATCTTCACATTATCTCCTGTCTATTCAAATCCTAAACTAATTCAAAGCAGGTGAAATACTTGTTTTCATTCACCATTCATTTTCAGCCTGGTGTTTTTTCTTTCTTTTTCCTCACTTTTCTTCCCCAATTTTTATTTCTGATACCACAAGTTTTGAATAGCATAATATATTTTTGCTCCTTATGGGTTTCTCTTTTTTGTTCTTCTTTCTAAAGTGAAAGTTGAAATCACTAACACGACAAGAATCTTCCCCAAATCTTACTTCAAAAACTTCATTGTTGTATGCAAAAATACCACATGCACATGGTAGTAAACAGGTCAGTACTACAGAAGAGATTATAATGAAAAACAGCCATCATTAGTCCACTCCATCCTATTCATATATATATATACATATATATGAATAATCATATATATGTATATATATGAATAGTCATATATATGTATATATATATGAATAGTCATTGCAATATTGCTTGTAAGAGTAAAAATTTGGAAGTAGCCTAGGTATCTAATAATAGAAGATATCAACAAATTTATTTAGGGATATATAGTACAAGAATAGAAAATGATTAAAATGAATAATATCTGTATGTCTCAATATGAATAAATGGCCAAAATAAAATAGTGTTTGAAAATAGCAAATTATAGAACATCTCTATATATGTATATATACATATATACTGTGATTCTGTTTGTATAATGTTTAATACTATGCATGTGTTATAGCAAAGGAAAGAAGTTATCGGAAAAATAGAGATCAAAATAAGGATGATGACCATCTGTAAGGAGAAAAGGAAAATGCTGAATTAATATGGATATAAAAGAAGCCTCAATTCCAGTCAATATTGTACCTATTAGAAAAGATCAAGAAAACAATGTGGCAAAGAATTCATATGAATAATTATAACATTCTTTGACTTGTATGTGTGCTTAAAATATATATGTTATTAGTCACTTTCCAGTTGCTGGGAAAAAGTGCCTGACACTTGAAATTTAAAGGAGAAAAGGTTTCTTTTTTATCCCAATTTTTATTAGTGTGAATTATCCATACATGATGATTCCATTAAACTTGAGAATTTTGTGAACATACATATTACGTCAATCTCACATTCCTTTCCCTCTCCTCTTTCTCTCCCTCCCATCCCCTCCCTTATTCCTCTGCCTCCCAACATCTCACCTGTTTGACTCTATTACATATTTATACTCTGGGCTTCTCACATTATGTAGATCATGCAATATTGATTCTCCTGAGTTTGATTCATTTCAGTAAGCATGATGTTCTCAATTTGTGTCCAATTTTCTACAAAGAATTTATATGGATGATTTTAATAACATGCAAATCAATGTCTTTATGGCAGGGCAGTACTTCACTGTGTGTGTATACCACATTTTTTTAATCCATTGGTCTATTGATGTATGTTTTGGCATTTTTCATACTTTAGCTATTATTGGTTATACTGCTATTGACATGGATGTGTATGTATCTCTGCTATATGGTGCTTTTAACTCTTGGAAAGATACCAAGGAGAGGTATTGCTTGGTAAAATGACATATCTATTCTTAGTTTTTTGGACAATTTTCATGCTGCTTTCCATAATAGTTGTACCAGTTTACAGTCCCACCAGCACTGTAAAAGGTGTTCTATTGTCCTGGCACCTTGGCCAGAATCTATTGCATGGGATTTCTTAATAAAAGCCACTCTCACTGGGGCAAGATGATATCTAAATGTTGTTTTGATTTCCATTTCTCTAATGGCTGAAGATGTTGAACATTTTTTCATGTGTTTGTTGGTCATTTGGATTTATTCTGAGAACTCTATATTAATTTCAACTGTCCAATTTTAATTGGGTCTTTTATCTTGAGGAGTGTATTTTTCTTCAGTTCTTTGTATATTTTAGCTATTAGTCCTCTGTCCAAGGCTTACGTGGGAAACTTTTTCTCCGTTCTAGCTATTCTTTCCTTACTTTGTTGATTGTTTCCTCTGCTGTGCAGAAGCTTTTTAATTTGATATAATTCCAGTTGTTAATTCTTGGTGTTATTTCCTTTGAATCAACTGATCTATTGAGAAAGTCTTTGCCTACTCTTCTGTCTTTAAGAGTTCCACCTACTTTGTTCTCCAGGAGGTACAGTATTTCTGTTTCAATATCTAGGTCTTCGGTTCATTTTGATTTCATTTTAATGCATAATGAAAGGTGTGGGGCTAGAATCTTTTTCCTGCATGTGGATAACCAGTTCTAGCAGCACCATTTGTTGAAGAGACTCTTCTTTCTTCAGTACATGTTTTTTTGGTCCTTTTGTTCAAGATTAGACGATTGAGAATACCTGAGGTTGTCTTTGCCTCCTGAGTTGTGCTTCATTGGTCAACCTGCCTGTTTTTTTGTGCCAGCACCACATGGTTTTCATTATTGTTGCTTTGTAGTATAACTTTATATTTGGAATCGTGATGCCACCTGCTTTTGTCTTGCATCTTAAGGTTGTTTGGGCTTTTCTGAATGTCTTGGTTTCATATGAATTTTATGATTGTTTTTTCAAGTTCTGTGAAAATTCCTGTGGGTATTTTAATAAGAATTGCGTTGCATTTGTATATCAATTTTGACAGTAAGGCCTACTGAAAGATTCGAACCTAATCACAATGTTATGGAATGCTTTCTTTCTTTTCACAACTAATTGCCTAATTAGTGTATTGTACCTTGGTAATAATTTGGTATTATAGTTATAAAAACTTGAGTCTTCACCTTACATAGGAAGTCTCTAAGGAAATTTAAAGGAAACGAGGGAATCAGAACACAAACACTAGTCGGCATTTTAGTCTATGAAACCATAAATGAAGCAGAGTAATTACAGTCTAGCTTTAACAGAGATAAACTAAATTTCACACTAGAGGGCTTATTACTTCAATTCCTCTTTATATCAGGTCTACCTTTAAAAAAAAATTTATAACTTATACTAAAACACAAAGCACACACCTTATAGAGACAAGTCAAACATCAAAACCTGTTGGGGTCTTCAGGGCCCTAGAGCCTCAGCATCGCTGACCTTGACCAAGTTCCTTCCTTCCCAGAACAAATGTTACTGCTTTGCAAGTTAAGCCAGGTATTTTGCTTAAGCTCCTGAAACTGCTCCTTATTGCATCCTCCCTCTTCTACTCCTTCCCTCCCCCTGGGCGACCCCATGCTGGTTAAGGCCTTGCTGATTGGCCTAAGATAACTACCTCAGTCTACTTAAGCCCTCGTACTTCCCTGAATAAACTGGAGACAGCGATCACTGAATCGACTCCCCAGAGTGTGTTACTATGTCGTCCGATCCCTCCTCGGCTGTTCCAGGGGTCCCCGCGGGACGGAGACCCCTACAAAAACCAACCTTAGATATTGCAGAAGTTTTGAAATTATCTGACTTGGAGTTTAAAACAACCGCGTTATTGGTTGAACTAATACACTGAGGTCCTAACCATCAGTACTTCAGCATGTGACTGTGGAGATGAAGTGTCTAAAGATACAGATGAGTTAAAAGGAAAACATTAGAGTGATTCCTAATCTAATATGACTGATGTCCTTATAGGAAGAGGGAATTAAGATACAAACATATATGAAAGAAAGATCATGTGAAGGTTCCAGTAACATAGCCACCTATAAGCCAAGGAGAGAATCCTTAGAAGAAATCGACTCTGTGAACACCTTATTTTCTCAGATTTCTATCTTCCAGACCTGAGAACATTTTCTGTTTAAACCATCTAATCTATGATACTCTGCTATGGAACCCACAGAAAACAGTACAATAATTAAAATGCTATGAATTCTAACGGAAAAAACTGGCACCATATACAAATAAATGAAAAAAAGAACATAAGGATATCGTTACCACAAAGATAAAAATTCTAAGACTGAACCAGGGGGAAATGCTAATGTGTTACATTTTTCCATTGTTATAAAAATATTTACATCTCAGTAATGTGTAATGGAAAGAGGTTTACTTAGCTCATAGTTTTAGAAGTTTAAGGACATGGGTGGCTCTGATGTGGACTATTGGCATATGGGATTTCAGTGGAGCATTGTGTGAGAGAGATCACAGGTTTAAACAGGAAGCTGGAGAGAGTGAGGGGGTTAGGCTTAATGTTTTGTAACAACTTGCTCTCACAGAAACTAATTCAGAGTCCCAGGAGAACTGTCTCAGTTTCCTCCAAAGGCAGAGACCCAGTGACTCAACAGCCTCTCCCCTCAGTCCCACATTTTAAAGATTCTGCCACCTCTTAATACCACTACACTAAAGACCTTGAGGGAACACAGCCCAACCATACCCAAAATATAGTTCCTTGAAAAAAAGAAACTCACAGAATCAAAGAGTATCACTGCAGTAAGAGTATATAGAACAAAAATAGTGTTACAGGGAAAAAAATTCACTGATTAAGAAAATTCACTGGTTTAAAATTTTTCACTGTGCAAATATATAATATTGAAAGAGAAGTACACTTCAGAAACAAAAACTGAGGAAACGTGACACCTGTAAACCTGCTTTGTAATAAATGTTAAAATAAACTTCACAAAGTAGTAAAAAGATATATGAGAATCTTAGGTCTGCATAAAAAAAGAAAGAGCACTAAAAAAAGAAAAATGTGGCTGGGGGTACAGCTCGGGGGTTGGGTGCCTGCTTAGTATGTTCAAGGATTTAGGTTTGATCCACAGCACTGCAAAAAAAAAAAAAAAAAAAAAAATAGATGAAAGTAAAACTTTTTTATTTTATACTCTGAATTGATCTACCAGGTTACATTTTGTTCATAATCAAGGTAATAATGTATTTGGTTGATCTCTCTCTCTCTCTTTCTTTTTTTGGTATTATTGGAGGATTAAACCCAGGACCTTGTACGTACAATGCAAACACTCTACCACTAAGGTACATCTGCAGGCTTCTATTTGATGATTATATTCTAAGTTATTTACAACATCCATGAGTTATTTATGTTATTTGAGAAGGTATTAGATTAGCTGTATATGTATAGTCCAGTGCTAGTGTGACCATTAATTTTTCGAGAAAGATATAATTGACATGCTATGATAAGAGAAAAATGGAATTATAAGGTGCTCAATTAAATTATGAAATCACAGAAAAAGTGTGAAATGTAAAGAAAAAATACCAAGTAACAAGGACAAAAAGAAAGCAAGAATATGGTATCCTATTTCAATAATTACCTTAAATTTGAATGATCAGTTAAAAGAAAATGTTATGTGTATTAAAAATTGATTCAAGAGATATTTAATTATGATGACAGATATGGAGAAACATATCCGATGTTAGTATTAATTAAAAGAGAGCTAGAAAGTATTTTAATTTCAGGCATAACAACCTTCAGAAAAAGAAAGAGTATCAGAGATAACAAAAAACATTCTGTATTGTAATGGGATCAGTTCTCTAGGAAGCCACCATGGCCATTAATGCATCTAACCAAAGAACATCAAAAGATATAAGGCAAAAACTGAATGAACTACAAGAAGAAATCAATAAATTCATTATTATAGTTGGACACTTCAACACTCCTCTTTCAGTAACTCACAGATCCAACAGGTTGAAAAATTAATGAGAATATAATAGAACTGAACAGCACTGTCAGTCAACTAGATCAACTAGATTGACATTTATAGGCTCCTTCATCCAACAACAGAATATCTACTTTTCTCAAGCTGACATATTATGGTCACCAGGATAGATGATATTCTGAGTCATAAAACACACATTAACAAATTTAAAATAGCAAAAATCATAACACAAATACGCTCTCAGGCCACAATCGAATTAACATAGAAATAAACAACAGAAATTCCCATGTATTTGCAGGCTAAGCAACATGCTTCTTAAAATAAACATTACTATTTCATTATAATAAAACAAATAATTTTTTGTATAAAAACGTGTTTTGATCACTTAGGAATAAAGCATACATTTTTTCTTTAAACTTCAAGAAGTATTTTCTCCTTCTCCAGGAGAAGTTATGAGTTACAATTTAAGTTCCTCTAGGCTTCTGTTGTAAATCACTATTTTACGCTTCTCATACTTTTGTGGTGTTTTTTTCAGCCTTAACCATATACACTTGACCTTAGCCCAGAGGCGATATAGTCTTGGGGAAATGTTACCTTTTCACTTTCAAGCTTGTATATAAATTGGTAACCTGGACTAGTAAATGAGTTTGAACATACTTGCATATGTGCCATTGGATAAAATATGACACATTATCTTTAGTAATGTGGGATGGCTTTTTAATCTCTTTTTCTCTGTTCATCTATAAAATTATTAGTAGTATAGAGACATGATTCCTGGAGATAAGTTTCAGTGTATGTTTCTACAATGTTCCAAACTGAACCATTTCAGGATTTTAACTAGATGTTCAAATTAGCAGTTACCATGAATTTGAGTTACTGTCAATTCTTTCATTTTGAAAGGAAACCAATCTAGGCTAAAGAGTTATTTATCTTGTAGTCAATTGCACAATGAAAGGAAATATATAATTTAGAACAGATCTAGCTCCTACAAGAATGAACTCCAAGCCTTAGAGCTTAGTAAGTTGTCTTTGTTAATGTTAACTTCAGAGCAGGTATTTCTGATTTTCAGTTCTTTTTGACACCTTCATTCAAAGTAACAGCTCTAGGATTAAGATGTCTTCTTTCTGGTGGATTATCTTTGGGATCCTCCAATGGGTGCTCTGCGTTCTGCCAGAAAACAAAGAAAGGGGATCAAAGGAAGCTGGGTTTGATCAGTGCTTTGTGTGTTAAAATCATACTGAACCCCCAAATATCCCACTGAACTCCATTGCTTTATTAATGACTATATATTAATAAAAATAAAAATTAAAGTGTTAAAATACTTAGAAGATCTCATGGGAGATATTGATGGCTTAGCCTCTAAATGAGGGTACATAACTTGATCTACCATTCGTTGTACAGAACTAGTCACATGTCCTTATATAGATTCCAGAGAAGACAGAAATACATACTCTTTCTTTTTTCTAGGAAAAAAGTGAAATGGTTTCGTGAACACACGTTTGCTTCTGCCACAGGAAGAAAATGTAGAGAGATGAAATTACAACATCGTTTGTATTTCTATTATGCCTAATCGGCTACAGAATCTCAAACTAGGATTGGCCATGTTTTCTTCATTGAGTTAAAACTAGGATGTCAGGTCTTTAAAAATTCCACAGAGAAAGTCAAGAGAGACACAGCCTCTGTCACTGATAGATAGCCAGGCAATGAATACCCAATGAAGGCCAGTCTCTCCCGTGTTCCCTTTCTACTTAGTACAGGTAAAGAATCAGGAATCAGAGAGACGATGGAACACAAGCAAAATCACATACTGAGAGAGTGGTTACTGAACTGTAGTAGAAGCCCTATGTTTTCTTAGCTAACTGACTTTCCACTGATCCAAATTTTAAAGATGTACACATACATTTTGATAAATAACTGTAATGTAAACAAAGTTGCCTCCTCATGTATTGCTAGCAGGACATTCAAGTCACTCAATTCTAGTCTATATTAATATTGCTACTGTACCTTTAAGTGCTAATATTGATTACAATTTCTGAAATAAGGATTCTGAATAACAAAATTAAAAGTTAAATAACAAATCAAAGAATTAAAAACAAGAAAATAAATTTGGCCCAGTAAAATATAGGTATACCTGGTGATCTTATTGTCAAATTAAGCTTCTAACAAATGTGTAGAAATGTAAATGAGAAGGAATCAAAATAAAGAATTCCAAAGCTGGGCATGGTGGCTCATGGCTGTAATCTCAGCACTCGGGAGGCTGAGTCAGGAGGATTGCTGAGAGTTTGAGGACAGTCAAAGTGAGACCCTGACTCAAAAAAAATTCCTAGGAGAAAATGAAATTATTACATTTTGGATAGTTTTGAGGTATGTATGAATTATCTCCATCTTACTTTCAAAATTTAATAACCACATTAATGTATTTAGTTTTCTTTTTCCCCTCGTGGTCATTGGTATTTCTATGATTTTTCAGGGAGCTTCCTTTTACAATGAAACACAGTATCATTAAGGAATACTGTCCTTGCTTTGCAAGTGCAAGGTCCTGAGTTCAATTCCCGAGCACCACATAAAAGGGGGGTGGTGGCACACATGTGTAATCTCAGAACTAGAGAGGCCGAGGCAGGAGGATCGCGGTGAGTCCAAGGCTATCTTGGCCCACATAGTCAGTTCAGGAGCGGTATGAGTTCAGAAATAAAAAATAATACTGCCCTATTTATCATTCTTTTATGTCTTTTTAACTATGGACATTTTTATTATGCTACTTTTTGCTTTTCCAGTTTTTTAGACCTAAAAATACAAAGATGACTTAAAAAAATAAAGTCACTTAAAGCATTTGCCATGGAATTGTATGACTGGACTACGCAGGTCTCATAGCCACTCGGTTTATATTTTTACGGTTTATCATTCAACATAATTGCACTGCCTCTCATATGTTGAACCCTACTAGATGCATTAAGATAGAACAGGGTCAACAACAATCCCTTCTTTGATGAGGTATTTCCTACAAACCACTGCGTAAAATAGAGACTAAACACACAGGTAAAATGAACAGCAGGCTAGTAATAAGTAATCCAGAGTTCCAAGGTAGAGACGAATAGTAAATTTAAGCAGCTGTTCTAGGACGTCCTTATGTATATGTATATGTTTGAAGAGTGTAGAAGAATGAACTATGTGGATATTGAGCAAAAAGCATCTCAGGGAAAGAATTCAATGCCAAGGAGGTTGAGTAACTCATCCAACAGGACCCAGTCATCCTGAATTCTAATTTTATTTTCTTTATGCTTCTACTGTTATCTAAGTCAAATTAATTTTCATCAATTAATCAGATGTTGGCCTTTATTTTATTACCCGGCTCATGTTTATTTATTGCCATCTGTGTGTACAACATTGCACCAGATGCTTTGGCAAAGAAAAGGAAGCATTCCTTTTTTTACGAATTCACACATATAGACTCTCTTTAATCCCTAAGGTAGCCCTTTGAGACAGTCATTATTATTGCTTCCAGATGCAAGAAAGGGCTCAATGAGGTTAACTAGCCTGCCCAAAAAGCCCGTAGTTACGAAATGATAAGGACTTGAACCCAAACACATGAATTTTCTATCACATCATGCTGCTTAAATGGGACTCCAGCTATTGTTTGTGTGCTTAGATATATTTATTTTTGTTGTTGTTGTTGTTATTGTTTTTTTTTTGTTGTTGTTGTTTGGTTGGTTTGGTTTGGTTTGGTTTGGGTTGTTGTTTCACACAGGAAAAAAAATCAGAAGAATAACCATGACTCACTAATTTGGCGCTAACATTACTTACATAATCCATCAGTTACTTTGTGATTGATGACATGAATAGAGTTAAGTTAGATCCAGCATTGGTCAATTCGGCTTTGGAAACCTGGATGCAGAATTTTCAACGAGCACAGATGGATTGATTCATTCTGAGTCTTTTTTTTTCTTCCTAGATTACTGTGCTTTTATTATTAAGTATGATTTGCATTAGTAATTTGTGAATTGATGGTGTATTCACATGGTCACATGCTTCAAAATTTAAAAGTTTCAAAGATAATATGATAAAATGTCACCCTGTCACTCTGCTCTTCAGCCATCCAGTTTCTCTGCATGGAAGAAATCAGGGTTCTTTTTTTTCCTTCAATTTCTATGTAGTTTTCCAAAGATACACTGTGCAGACCTTAGCTTTTTAGATGTAAATGCAATTTCCAAGATCACATCAAAGACAGGCCAAAAGATAACAAACAAACAAACAAATAAACAAAAACCAGGCTGTGATTAACACTCTCGTGGATCCACCAGAAAAAAGTCACCTGTGAAATGGGTCTCACATTATTTAATTTGGAATTCCTCTGCTGGACCTTAAGATTAACTTTAAGATTACTTTAAGATTACTCCTTCTATTGAATTTCTACTCATGTCAGCTACCACTCAGTTTTCTGAAGATCTCTTTTCTAGGTGCTCCATTTCTAAAAAAAAAAAAAAATTATTTTGGTAAAGAGACATAAAATTTAACACTTTTAAAAACAAGTACATGAATTCCAAATTCTGTACCACATTAGAACCATGGGGTTTGGGGAATCAGTAAGTGTCTGAGTCCACCCCTTTTTCAGAGGTTTACCCCTTCACTATCAGATGATTGCCTCGCTTTCTACCTTGTCATTCATGTTAGGGCCTTTTATGTTACTATTTTTGTGCATTTCAGAAGAGGGACACACATCTATAGTCAGTCTTGTGTGCTTGGTCTATTTCACTGAGCATTTTTACTCTAGGTGGACCCATTTTTCATTCAAATGCTTTATATCTGTCTTTCTGTATGGCTGCATAGAATTTTACTGTGTATACCTATTACATCTTCCTTAACCACTTCTGTATGGATGGGCAGGTAGGTTGTTTCCAGGATTTGGCTATTATGAACCGTGATGCTATAAACATGAATATGCATGTCTCTTTTTGGTATTTTTGACTTTATTTGGGGGAGGGTCATGCCCAATAAGGCAGTTGCCAAATCAAATGGAATTTCCATTCTCAGCTTTTTATGGAACCTCCAGATTGCTTTCCATAACGATTGTACTAGCTTGCATTCCCACCAGCGATGGAGTAGAGTTCCTTTTGTTCACGCCCTTGCCAACAATTGTGTGTGTGTGTGTGTGTGTGTGTGTGTGTGTGTGTGTGTGTGTGTGTGTGTGAGTTCTTGATGTAGGCCATTCTCACTGGGATGGGGTGAAACCTCAATGTTGTTTTTATTTGCCCTTCTCTGACAGCCAGTGATGAAGAGCACTGTGTCATATGCTTGTTGGCCATTGGTACTGCTTCTTCTGAGAAGTTTCTTTTCATCTCAGTTGCCCACCTCTTGATCCCATCTCTCCCAACACTCCCAATGTCCTGATAACACTCCATTGGGACATGAGGGAGTTTTATGTTTTTCAGTTCCTTGTATATTCTAGATATTAATCTTTTGTCTGAAGTGTTACTGGTGAATATCTTTTTCCGCTCTATGGGTTGTCGCTTCACATTGCTGATTGTTTCTTTCGCTGTGCAAAGGCTTTTTAGTTTAATGTAGTCCCATTTGTTAATTCTTGCTGAGATTTCTTGTGTGGTTGATGATCTGTTCAGAAAATCCTTTGCTGTCCCTATGTCTTCTGGGGTTTTACCTACTATGTCTTCCAGTAAATTCAGTGTTCTATTTTGATGTCCAGTTCTTTGATTCATTTTGATCTGATTTTAGTGTGTGGAGACAGATACAGGTCTAGGTTCATTCTCTTGCATGTGGAGATCCAGTTTTTCCAGCACCATTTGTTGACGCTGCTGTCTTTTCTCCAGATGATTGTTTTTGCCCTTTTACCAAAGACCAGTTGACTAAAGGTGTTTGGGTTTGTTTCAGTATCCTCAAGTCTGTTCCACTGGTCCTCTTGTGTCTTCTTATACCAGTAGCATGCAGATTTAATCACTGTTTATTTGTAGTATTTTTTGAAGTCTGGGATTGTGATTCCTCCAGCTTTGCCCTTGTCACAAAGAATTGCTTTAGAGATTCTGGGTCTTTTCTGGTTCCATATTAATTATAAGGCTGTATTTTCTAGTTCTATGAAGAATATAGTTGGTAATTTGATTGTTATTGCAGTGAATCTGTATAGAAGCTTGGGGAATATGGCAATTTTGACAATATTAGTTCTTCCTATCTGAGAATATGGGATGTCTTTCCATTTTCTAAAGTCCTCTTCAATCTCTTTCTTTAGGGGTTTGTAGTTTTCCTTGTATAGGTCTTTCACCTCTTTGGTGAAGTTTATTCCTAAGTATTCCATTTTATTTTATTTTATTTTATTTTATTTTATTTTATTTTATTTTTGTTGCTAAGTGGGTTGTTTTCTTGATTTCTTTCTCTTTGGATTTGCTATTGGTGTCTAGGAATGCTATTGATTTGTGGGTATTGATTTTATAACTTGCTACTTCACTGAATTTATTTATTAGTTCTAAGAGTATTTGGGTGGAATTTTTGGGGTCTCCTATGTAGAGTATCATGTCATCTGCAAAGAGGGATATCTTTACTTCTTTCCTTCTGATGCATAGTCATTTTACTACTTGCTCTCGCCTGATGGCTCTTGCCAAAATTTCAAGCACTATGTAAGGGTGACAGTGGGCATCCTTGTCTTGTTCCTGAATTGAGCACGAATGCTTTCAGTCTTCCTCTACTTAGGATTATATTGGCTGAGAGGCTGTTATAAATAGCTTGAATCATGTTCAGGTAGGGTCCCTCTATTCCTGTTTTCTTCATAGTTTTTATACTAATGGGTGTTGGATTTTTTCAAATGCTTTTTCTGCATCTATTGAGATAATCATATGATTTTTATCTTTGCATTTGTTAATGTGGCATGTAACATTTATTGATTTGCATTTGTTGAACCATCCCTGCATGTTCTGGATAAAGCCCACTTGGTCACGGTTTGTTATCTTTATGATTTGCTGCATTCTGTTGGCAAGGATTTTGTTGAGTATTTTTGTGTCTATATTTTTAGGGATATTGGTCTGTAGTTTTCTTTTTTTGCTGGGTCTCTGTCTGGTTTTGGAATTAGAGTTATGCTTGCTTCAAGAAAATAAGTTGGACAATTTTCCCTCCTTTTCAATTTCTTGAAAAAGTTTGTGAGCATTGGTACTAAATCTTCCCTAATTTTTTTATCTGCTGGGAATCCATCAGGTCCTGGGTTTTTCTTGGTTGGAAGTGTTTTTATTACTTCCTCTATTTCATAGATGGATATTGGCCTATTCAGATGTTTAATTTCTTCCTCATTCAGTTTTGCTGGTTGACATATGTTTAGGAACTCATCCATTTCTTTTAGATTTATAAATTTATTGGAGTACAAATTTTGAAAGTAACTTATTATCCTTTGAGTATCCTTGTTAACCATTATAATTTTGCCTTTTCTCATACTTGATTGTATTGATGTAGGTTTTTTTCTTTTCTTTTTTTGAGTTTGACAAGGAGTTTATCAATTTTATCTTTTCAAAAAACAACTTTTGTTTCATTTGTTTTTGTATTGTTTTAGTTTCTATTTATTGATTTCTGCTCTGATCTTTATAATTTCATTTCTTCTATTAGGTTTTGGGTTGGCTGGTACTTGTTTTTCTAGTGCCTTGAATTATAAGATTAGATTATTTATTTGGGCTTTCTCAGTTTTTTTTATGTGTGCATTTATGGAAATATATTTTCCTTTTAACACTGCCCTCATCATGTCCCTGAAGTTGTGTTGTGATGTGCTTCCATTTTTATTTGTCTCTGTGAACTTTTTTATTTCTTCCTTGATTGTTTCTGTCACCCAATGTTTATTTAGAAGAGTGCTGTCCAATCACCAATGGTTTGAGTTGTATCCTTTGTTTGTGTTGTAGTTGATTTCTATTTTAATTCCATTATGATCTGACAGGGTACGTGGGATTATATCAATTTTCTTGTATCTGTTTAAGCTTGTTTTGGGGCCTAGAATGTGGTCTATTTTGGAGAATGTTCCATGAACAGCTGAGGAATATGAGTATTCTGTTTCAGTTGGGTTAAAAATTCTGTATATGCTTGTCAGATCCATTTCTTCTATGATGTCTGCTTCTCCATTTAAAATTCCTGTGTTTCTCGCCTACAATTTTCTTGGTTTTAACAAAGAAATTTTCACATCCTGGGGCATTCCTTTCTTACTTGATACAATCAATTGGCTTTTCACCTTAGCGGCCATTTGGGAATGGAAACCACCAACTGTGTGACATTTATCAATAGTTCATGACTGAGGAATTCCTCAAGATGTGAATCTTTGTTAAAATAAGGAAAGCCCTTAGCAAATAAGGATGAGTTGTCCGTGCTATGGAGGACATTGGTAAGGTTGCTCCATCAGTTTTCCAGGGCATTGGGGGAGAATTGTGAACCCTTTTGTTTCCATACTTAGATGTCAAAGACATCTGGGCCTGGAAGAGCTGACATCACCACACTTCTCCCATGTTGTCCTAGGTCACTCAGAAGACCAGGAGATTAACTGTCTAGAAAAGTCAAGGTAATCACTTGTTTTCTATAGGTAAAATATAAACTTTATTTTTTTCCATTTTATTGATATATAAACGTGAAAATTTTAAGGTTTACAATGGAGTTGAGCATTTTGTGCACATGTGTATCTTGTCAAGGTGACAAGGACTTTCCCACTCTTTATTCTTAATTTCTTAAGGGAAGACTCAAAACGTTTAAACTCTCTGTGTACCATTTTCTACAGAGGAATTGAGTTTGAACCACTTTTTGGCACATCTGGAGTTGTTACTATCACTTGGAATGGAAGATTTGAAAAATCATAATCAACTTGAAGATTTTTGACATGGAATTGACAACAGAGAGCTACCAGCATTTGAAGTCAGTGTCTGTGTTTTAAAGAAAGCTAAGATACGTTTTAAAACTACCATTTTCCAGTGCTTACATGATCCTAACTCAATTAGATTATCCCTGGAGTAGAATCAGATTGAGAATCATCTTGCTGCAACATGTCAATTTGTTTCAATAAACATTTTTCCTTCTCTATGAGTTCTAAAATAGAGCTCTATGTTATGGAGAAAAGATTTTTTTCCCCCACTCATTCTTTTTGGCAAACTGACCATATTAGTGGAACAAAAAAAAAGACATCATTTAAAGGAACAAAAATGTTAATGACCCAGGAGTGAGCAAGACCACGGGAGGAGTGAATCTTGCTTTATTTCCCGTTGAGCTTTACAGAAAGAGTTAGTCATTCCCAATGCCTTTCAAAAGCTTTGTGTTAAGCCCATGTCCAATAATGCTGTAACTGGGTCATTACCCACACACTGCCAGGCCGGTGTTTCAAAAAGGACTGATACAATCTCATGGACAGTTAAAGTCAGAACTCCTCCCCTGACATCTCCAAAATCCATACTGGTTGACAGGAGTTATTTAACTTGTGGTGGTGGAGTGGAAAGATCTGACTCAAGCAATCACTGTCCAGAGGGTCAGGAAAGTGCTGCAGAATTAACTGTGTTGGAGAAATACAGACAAAGTACAGAGGGAGGGAATTTTTGGAACCTGAATTTTGATAAACAAGGCATGGGAAGTTGCAGAAAATGAAGATACCGTGTATGCAATATCCACGTGATCATTGTACAGACCATTTCCTGCAATAGCTGGATACTTTCATATTAAAAGAATTTTTTGGCCTGAAAAATTAACTGCAGAGGAAAACTAAAATTAAAGCAGAGCTTCAGTTATTTTAGCTTTCTTCTATAGCTTTTTTATTCTAGAAGATGGCTGTTCACCCTGACTCTTATCTCCATTTCTGGTAAAGAACCTTATTCCCATCACAGTACTTACCCAGTTAATAAATATCTTCTGATGTGATTTTACTTGAGGTCACTTCCTTGATGAAAACCTTGCAATTAAAGCCAGATTTCACCTACAATGCCATTCACTTCAGGAAAAGGGACCGGTCATTCAACTCCCCCACCTGCTTCCCTTGTGTTGTCAAAAAGGAAATAATATAATCAAAGACTCTCAAGCTTGGAAAGACTAATGGTTTCAGGATAAGGAAAGATGAATCGTTAAGATAGATATGATAGATTTTTATCTAGTGCTTAGCACGTAACCTGGCATAACGTAAGCACTAAACCAGTGTTTGGGGGAAGAAATGAGAGAAGTATGTTTGTTAAAACCACTCATGTAACCCTTCTAAGAATTTGTGGTTGCCCCGTGCAAGTTAGTCAAAGTCAATTCCATGCACAGAAAATGCGTTTTCTTCCAGAGAACACAAGTTTTACTCATTTTCATCAAAATTGCGTCCAAGTTATAATTTTTAATCAAGTAAGACAGAACCAACTTCTAAAATATAATAGAAGGAAAAATAATTTTCATTTATTTTCATAAGACATTTCAGGTCTTTTGCCTTACCTCTTCAGATGAGTGGGAAACTCCTAAAGCAACCTCTGCTATAATTCTACATTGTGCACAGGACACACACCCAGCAAGTGAGTGACCTAGAGGATAAATACTTTTGTTGTTTAATAGTAACTGTGGGCCCAGGAGGCACTGCAGTCCAGGGGCCGAGTGCCAAGATTTGGGAATCTAGTGGCCTGCCCTTGATATCTGAAACCTCTGGTAGCTGGATTCCTGATTCAAGAAGGAAAAGTGACATAATGCTCAGCCTGGAATGCAGTAAATGTGTGGTCCTGTGGGGTGTTACCATCATTAGCTACGTAAACCATGAGGAAAGAAAACAAGACTATTTTCACTATTCGGTGATGTAATCTGACAGTAGAGTTCAATCTTTAAGGTTACTCATGATTTCCAGATATGTTAGCTTCCTCCAAGAAACCACAGATTGTGCAGTAGTACTGGTCTAAAGCTAACCCAAATAATTTATGATCTGAAAGATTACTGTGCCATCTGCCTTTTTGTTTTCATTTTCAGCTAGGTGCTGTTTTCTTTCTATGCCAACAGTATCTGAATAAAGACTTACATTAAAATAAATGAAAGAAAAATTCTCAGGGCGATAGCCATGGCCATGATGAATGTGGTATTATGTTTGTCCTTTAACAAAGGTGGAGACATCCCTGAAAGCCAGGATTGATGGCTCAAAGGAAGAGAAGAAGCGCTTCAACTGTACATTTCCTGGCTGACCAGCTTTGCACGACCTTCATGTAAACCCCAAAGGTATTTGTTGGCCTTGTGTACAAGCACATCTCAAGCATAGGCAGCTAGCTGCCTTTCCTCATGGTAGAAGTAAAAGGTTTTAGATTAGGAAGCAGATGAGGTTAAATTACTTCATTATTTACTCATTGGGGGAAAAATCAATTTCTGGAATATAATCCTATTGACCTGACTGGCACCGACTAGGAGGAGCGTAAGTAATTACAACCCTAAAATAAATATCCATTCATACCTTCCAAAGCCTCCTATCCCGACCATTCTCATTTATGCCTCAAGGTTATCAAATAACCATCCAAACCAAACTCAAGGCTAATGGGTCTCATTTTTGAATATGTCACTAAAATGAGATGGTAAAAATTCTCTGTATATTTTTCTGACCTTGCAAAATTCACACATTATGTGAGAAAGGCTATATATTTCCTATCTGTGATAAATATTTTATTTTTTATGTTGAAGCAGCAAATATCATAAAACCAGGGAAGTAAGCCTGTTACAATAAGGAAATAGTGCACTCATGTCAAATCAGCAACAAATTGTCATACAGGCATAAGAAATTTTAACCCTACCTCTAGAGCTGGGATCCATGCTGACCCACTCCTACCTCGTCTCTCATGGAAATTTCAAGACACTTTTTCTTCCAGGTTTGTCCTTTAGCAAGGATGTCCTGAGCTTCCATCATGTTGAATTTAGCCTTGCAAGGATTTTTAATTAACAGCGATGACCCACGAGCCATGATTTATATGCAAGGAAGATGCCCTATTTTATCTTCTTTCCCCAGGCTATGATCTATGGATGCTTCTAATAAGCAAAAGATAAAAGTGGTTTGTGCCAAAAAGCACCTGTTTCCTCAAAGATGCACATTAAGACTGCAGCTGTCAACAAGGGAATAAAGTAGAGCCCAAGTGGCAGAAAAAATAAAGGAAGTAGCAAATGATCAAGGTTTAGCTTATGCATTTATGAGAAGACTGTATTTATTTTTTAATTACTTAATATCTACTCCAAGCAAAGCACTATATTTAAAAGTTCATTTGGTGCTTCTCTGAGAAATTTCGAAAGTAATGTGATTCTGTCTTAAAGAGAGAGTCTCAAATTTACTCATTAAAGTCCATGCTGCTCGTAAGGCTGCCCTCTTAACACAATGATGTTGTAGTTGACAATCTGGTTCTGTCCTTTTTCTGGTATAACTCTCTGAGACTTGTGCTTAATCTTTTGAAAACACATAGTGTTGGGAAAGTCATATTTTGTGGATAGACTGAGACTCTGAAGGTCTATCCTTTCGTGCCAGCTCTACTATGAATGAGCTGATTGACCTGTGCTGTCACTTAATCTCTTGAGGCCATGGTTTACTTTTATATATTAGTGCGTACCATACTACATTACTAACAGGGGGCTTTCCAACTATGAACTTATACAATTTTGTGATTTGATATGTGGAAACAGCCATGAAGCGATATTGAACCTGGAGGCATCACATTTTGCTTGTTTATAAAGAGTTCTTGTGAAGTCAATCATTCATTTGTTCATTCAGCAAATACATTTTTCAGTGCCTGTGTGTTATTAGTATTGCATATACACCGGTGACACAGATAACAGGCACTGTCTTTAGGGAACTTAAATTCTGATTGGGGGAGACAGATATTCGGCAGTGGATGCAAGAAATAAGCCAATTACACAATTCTGTAATACACTGTAAGGTCAACTGAACGGAAAAAACTAAAAGTAGAGTGAGGTAAGGAGGGTGTGAAGAGAAGGGGCAAGTGACAGCATTAAATGAAATGACCAGAGGCAATACAGCAAAACATGTCAAGACTGAATGGCAACAGAAGTGTTAAGTAAATGATATGGAGGGCAAGAATGAGGCAAACTGCAAACCCAAGACCTTCAACCTGAGATTAGGTAGCATGTGCCTTGTTTGAGAAGGGGCGAAGACTCCAGGACAGCTACAGCTTATAGGGCTGGGAATAAGTGGAGGACAAGATGAGAGAGCTGATAGGGCCAGTTAGGGAGGGTCTGTGGGTAGTGTAGGCATTTTGGCACATGGTCCTCATTGGATGGAGACCATGGACAGGCTTTGAGTGGAACGATTTTCCTTTTGCTTATAAAGAGCCCATCTGGGAGGGGGCACAAAAGAAGAAATGAGACGATAACCTTTCGTGCTTATGTGTTCTATCAAACACCTATGAAGCTGATATCCAAATGATTTGTGCAGGGCACATTGGAAGAAATAAGTAATTTAAAATATTACCTAGGTTTATAAATCCCGATGAACTTCTAACAAATCAGTTTCAATAGATTGATACTCCACTATGTTTTGCTTAAGGTGGTGAGAAAGTTTTTGGGAGCAAAGACAGTATTCAGTTTCAAAATATTATTGGGTATAGAATCAAATCTTTCATCTCAGGAAAATACAGGATTTCAGCAGGAGGAGACTACTTGTTCATAGCACTGTAACTCTCTCTGTATTCTCATACTTTGAACGACTATAGCAAGTCCTTTTCAACTCTTCAAAGTGTTTCCATTTTTTGTCATCTTGCTCTTTTCAAACAACAAATTCCCTGTCTCTAATCTTGTTTAATAGGTGTTAAACCCACTGCCATTTATTATTGCCCTACGAGAAAATTTGTAAGACCTCTAAGTTTCTTAGTAAAGCTGAAGTTCTGGCTTTTCGCAAACAACGGGAAATCGTTGCCCTTGTGGTTGTCATTAGAGCATAACCTTGACTGTGCAATTGCTCTGTGACAATCACAATGTTGGCTGAGACAAGTTTTCTTGAAAAATGAGCAATGTATCTTTTTTTTTTTAAAGTCTGGATCAGCACCATCCAATGACTTTTTGTAATTAGGGAAATTTTTATTTATTTATACTGATGAACACTGTGGGACAAGCCACTAATGACTACTAAAAGTTGAAATGTGGCTACTGTGTGACTCGGGAACTGAATCTTGAGTTGTATTTAATTTTAATCAATTTTAATTTAAATATGCACGGCTTCTTGTGGCTAATGGCTATTGTGTTGACTGGCTTGATTCTAAATCCTTACTTTATTATGGCAGACTAGGCATGCCTTCTGCCGTCTATTGTTTTAGTGTCTCTTAGAAATGCTTCTCTCGAATATTTTTGGTATTACACTGTAAACATTCATAAAGAACATTTAAAAAGGATTCATATAAAATCTATTGCTATATTCTTTGAGTAAAAGTTTTTGAGGTCATCAAGAGCCATATAACATAGTACCCTGTTATTCTAGCCTCAAAACATGTGGTTGTGCTTAAAAGTTTGTATGATAGAACTTTTCATGTTACATTCTTATACTTGCTGCAAGAAACCAAACTGTTGATTCATTTCTAATAAGTTCAGGCTCTATAGAACATTTTGAGGTGTGTTCTACGTATTTATTTCATTCTTAAACTCTTCCTCTTGTGATTTCTATCCTTATATCCTCATTGAGTGTTTTTGTACTTATTTTAAATGGTAACTGGTGACCTTATGTTCATCTCTGCATTGTACAACTAAGTAGGACAAAATGAATTAAATGTCTTTATTTGAAAAATGTATTCAGTACTGACTTCCCAAGATGTTCAGTATTATCATTATTTTTATTATTATTTATCATTATTTTTTCTGTTCTCTAAATTATTTCCAGTTTCTATATATGTCATATTAATTGTGGACCCTAAGTTGAAACGGAGAAATACCTTGAGAAAAAAAATAGAAAAAAGAAGGATTATGTCACACGTTACACAGAAGTTAAATGAGACATTTTGACCTAAAACTTTCTCTCTCTCTCTCCTTTCTTTCTCTCTCTCTCTCTCTCTCTCTCTCTCTCTCTCTCTCTCTCTCTCTCTCTCTCTGATCTCGCTTTGTAGTCCATGCTGGTCCTGAGCTCACCTTTGCAGTCCAGGCTAGCCTCAAACTCAGACAAGCCTCCTTCCTCAGTCTCCTGAGTGCCGGAATTACAGGTGTGCCCCACCATACCCAGTTTATGTAGTGGTGGGGAATTAAACTCAAGGCCTTGAGTTTGTTAGGCAAGTGCTTTAACCACTGGGCTATTCCCCACTGAGCTATTCCTTCAGCCCCTTTCATGTAAATTTACTCCCCCCATTTTATTGATATGTATATGTGCAATACATAAAGTTTACATTGATCTTGAGTATTTTGTGCATGTACATATCATGGTAAAGTTTAAAATCCTTCTCCTCTCCCTTTTCGACCCTCCCACTTTCTCTTCCTACTCTCCAGTTCCCATTATTCCCCACAATAAGTTCTATGAAACAATTGAGATCTGGGTTTCTCATATCAGGAAAACTATTCCTTATTTGACCTTCTCCTTCTGACTCACATCACTAAGTGTGATGGTCTCAGGTCGCCTTCATTTACCTACAAAAGCTTCCACCTATCTGTCTTTATAGATGCATAGTGTTCCATTGTGTCTAAATACCACAATTTGTGATCTATTGGTCTGTTCATGGGTATTTTGGTGTCTTCCTCATTTTAGCTATTGTTAGTTATGCTGCTATGAACATGGGTATACATGTATCTCTGTTATGTGTTATTTTTAAGTCTTTTGGGAATATTCCTAGAAACGATACCACTGGATCCAAAGGGATATTTATTTCCAGTCTTTTGAGAGACTTCCATACTGCTTTCCATAGGGGTTATACCAGTTTACATTCCTACCAGCAGTGCAAGAGGGTTCCTTTTCCCCACAGCTTCACCAGCATTGATTGCTGTTTGTCTCTGGGGTTAGATGATATCTTAGTGATGTTTTGATTTGCATTTCTCTTATGGCTAAGTATGTTGAACATCTTTTCATGTACTTATTGGCTATTTGAACCTCTTCACCTGAGAACTATCTATTCATTTATTTTTCCCATTTTTCAGTCAGATCTTTGATGTTGAGGGACTTACTTTTCTTCATTTCCTCGTATATTCTGGTTATGAGCTTCCTATCTGAGGTATTGGTGGTCAATATTTTTCCCAATATGTCAGTTCTCTTGTTACACTGTTGATAATTTCCTTTGCAGTGCAGAAATGTTTTAATTTGACATAACCCCATTTGTTAATTCTGGGGGCTATTTCTTTTGCTTTTGGTGTCTTATTAAGCAAGTCTTTGCCTACACCTATGTCTTTTAGATGTTTGCCAAATTTGTCTACCAGGAGGCTCAGTGTTTCAGTTTTAATATGTAGGTCTTTGATCTACTTTAATTTAATTTTGGTGATGGTGACAGGTGTGTGTCTGTATTCATTCTTCTGCATGTGGATATCCAATTTTCCCAGCACCAGTTGTTGAAGAAGCTGTCCGTTTTCCAGTGTATGCTTTTGGCTCTTTTATCAAAGATTAGGTAGCTGAGGGTATTTGAGCTTGTCCCTGCATCCTCAATTCTCTTCCACTGCTCCGTCTGTTTTTGTACCAGTACCATATAGTTTTTCTGACTATTGCTTTGTAGTGTAACTTGATGTCTGGAATCATAATGCCTCCTGCCTTAGTCTTGTTGTTACTCAGGGTTGCTTTGGCTATTCTAGGTCTCCTTTGGTTCAATATGAATTTAAGGATTATTTTTTCAAGTTCTGTGAATACATTTACTTTTATGAAGACCTTCAATTCTATCAAGAAGATAGTATGTCTTCAGATTTGAGAATGTGGGTTTTTGTTTTAGGAACAGGACTATTTCAGAGCATGCGTGACAGTGGTTTAATACAGTTTTGCAGCGCAGCATCTTTGAGTATTTAACCTAATGATCATTAAACTGGAGTCACTATTATTCACCTGTCCTGGATAGAGTTTATTTTGTATTTTGGTTTTTAAACACGCCTATTTTTATGTGCTGTTTTCACAACCAAAATGCAAACAACTTGATAAAATCTGTTTTGGTTTGCAAAAAAAGCTTGAATTAGTTACTTTACTCATGAACCCAATGAAGGTTCTGTATGTCACTTAGAAACATATGTACAGAGTCTTTATTTGGCTGGTTACCATATGTTATGGTTTGGGTCAGATATGTCCTCCCAGAGCCTGGATTTAATCATGGGGTCAATATGTTGATTTCTTGTGATGTTAAGAGATGGGTTCTGGCCAGAAGGAATGGATCACTGGAGAAATGATCCGGAAGAGTCCTCTCTCTCTCAGCTACCTGTTGCCATGCCCCAAATAACTTTTCTCTGGATAGTACTCTACTATTGCCAACTGCCCATGAACAGACTGAAGCGTTCTAAAACTGTGGCCTCAAATATATCTTTCCTTCCTTATTTAAGTCATGGTGTAGGATATTGTGTCCTGGAAGTTAGAAAATGACCATGGCACCATCACAACATGAATTGGGTATTTTGGTTTATCATTATGAGAACAGTTCAGAAGATGAGAGAATGTTGGTGTCTCCATCGTGTTCTATTGTTCTACAGAGCTGTAAACTGAGGAAATGAATGAGCTGAACGTTTAAAGCAGGTGAATATTCTAGAGTTTGAAAGGCAGAGACAATGCTGTGCATTTAGGTAACAATTTCATTTTTCTCCCGGGAACAAAATGGGCTCATGTTTTCAAATTTCCATGTAATTGGGTTGGTACCATATCCCCAAAGTTTGTTTAATTTTTTTTTAACCTCATAGAACTTCCAGTCTAAAGTATTCTGTCCGTCTCAGTCTTTTTCTCTCATTTGATTAATTTACTTAACTGCACTCTGAAATTTTAATAATAAATTAGCTCTCCCCAATGTCACATCCTTTATCTTAATATTTTCTCTAGATGTGCCTAAAATGCTCACTTTTCCCTTTTTGTCTCCATGTTAAAAGAGTTGTTGCATCCTTTCTGCACTGTGGTCTATTATTTTCCTACTGCAGCCTAGACAAATAGCTCATCAGTGATACGCTGGAATGGGATCTGATTGGTTCCTGATAGCTGAGCAGGTGCGTCTCTTCCCATTTGGTTAGTGAAGTCATGCTGGTAACTTGAAATAATCTATAGTAGAAAAATTTGCACCATGAAAATTGGTACAGCATGACAATTGTTTTCCAGAAAAATCTACTGATAATCTGTTACCTACCCATACTGATGATAGCCCAAAGACTTCCTATAGCTATTACCAGGACAGGGAACACAAATTAGGTGTTGCAGAATCAACGCCTGCGCGGTAGACAGAAGTAAGACTAGGACCATGCTAAGTCTTAAGAGACCAAATCAATGTTGGCAAAAGGAGAAATGGTGCTTGCTGTTTCGGTAATATTCCTGTTCTCATCTCAGTTTGGATTATAGTTTTTTTTCATTGCTTGACAGGCAATCCAGAGATCGACCATCATGAGAAAAACGGAAAAGAAGATCAGGCCTTTAACTAGGAAAATCATAATACCTAATATCATCTAAAATAGTTGCGCGGATAACAAAGTCAGTCTTGGACCAAAAAGGTGACTCCTCTCACCCCGATCACAAAATTAGTTTTTTTTTATTATGTTTACTGATAAGAAAGTAAAATGAGAGACATTGCAATCTTTCCAATTGCCCATGCATCAACTAGATGTAAATTACTACTTAAGTAAATAACTAGGAAGCCAATTTGTCTAACATTCAGACTGAGAACAAGCAATAAGCAAATGGTAATCTACATTCTTCATATTGTAAAACCAGTGTTTTCTTTTTAGAAAAAAAGAGTTCAGTATCTTCTGATTTACTTTTGCGTTTGCTTGCAACAGAACCCTTTGGTATATGAACTCTGTGATTTTGACTAAAAAAGTAAGACAAATTCTAGTCCTGTTCTTCACCACAAGGACAAGACTCAACTGAACGGCTAACTCTTAAATAATTAAAGAGGAAAGTAGGTCAATGCTATGTATTAAATGACTAGCTCAAAGACAGCTACATCAGCTCTTGCGATTTTGGAGATGCCTCTCAAAGATGTGAAGTTATTAAACTACCTTCGAAGCTAGTCTTTTACTTCATTTAAATGTATGGAATTGACCTCAAAGATTATCTTCATATTGAATTAAATATTAACTTGGTTCTGCTTCATCATTTAATATGTGGCATTTATATTTTAGGCTAGAAAATAACTTTTATTGATTTTAAAACTCTAATTACAATAGAGCTCCCTAACAATGTGTCCTTGGAGCATGGTAATTATCCAGACACTCTTATCAACCATGCACTGTATTACATTTGGATCCACTTAAAAGTCATCCAGTTGAAGTCATGCCCCTCTTAGTTCAAACCCCTTATGAAAGAGAACAAGCATGAAAGAGTTAGACTTCATCTTCTTACCTCCTACTCTCAGCTTTTCATTCCCTTTACTCTGTAAAGGTTCTTACCAAGGTTACTAGTAATCTACATAATACCAAGCGCTGTGACCAATTTCCAGTCCTTGCCTTTCTTGACCTCTTAGCAACGTGGGACAGTTGATAATCCTCTCCTTGAAACTTTATTTTTTCACTTAGGTTTCCAGATTTTCCTCCTACTTTATGAACTGTGACTTCTCAGTTTCCTTTGCTAACCATCTTCCTCTTCCTGACCTCTACATGATAAGTGACTGAGCATCCTAGAACCCTCTTTGTCTCTATTTTGTTTTTAAATACAGACTTATTCTTTTGGTGATCTCATAGGTCTGGGACTTTAAAATAGTCTTCAGATGGTGGTAACTCCAAAATTTACATCTCCTACCCTGATTGTATCAGATTCATGTATGAAACTACCTACTTGATATTTCTACTCAAGTTAAAAGCATAGATTTAAATTCCTTCGAATCTGTAATTTCCTCAGTGTTTCCTATCTTGTTGTTCAGTAACTCTACTAACCCATTTGTTTAAATTCAAACCATG
The DNA here is from genome assembly GCA_004027205.1 of Ctenodactylus gundi. Taxonomy (NCBI): domain Eukaryota; kingdom Metazoa; phylum Chordata; class Mammalia; order Rodentia; family Ctenodactylidae; genus Ctenodactylus; species Ctenodactylus gundi. Next base: position 251,473 of record PVKB01001808.1, read on the forward strand.
AGAGTCACTTTTAATTCTTTCCTTTTTCCTTCACCACTCTTACAATATATTACAAAATCCTATTGCCTTTTCCCTCAAAATACATCCTTAACCCAACCTTTTTTATTATCATTTTTTCCACTGCACTGAGGTAAGACATTGACAGTCCCGGATGCAGTGTGGAAAATATGTCTTTTACTTCAGATTTCCTATCTCATTTTTCAGCAAATCCTGCCAGCACTACTTCAGAACATAGCGTGAATCTCATTACTTTAATAACTGCACAGCTACCACCTTAGCCCAAGTGACTGTCATCTCCAGCCTAGAAAAAGTCATAACTTCCTAATTGCATAACTCCACTCTCATGCTCGCCTTCCTACAGCGCAGGGTGATATTTCAAAAACATGAATCAGATGAATTGCTTCCCTACTTAGACCTCTTTATTGGTTTTCCAATTTCATACACCAAAATTACATCTAAAGGCTCCATTAGATCTTCCAAGGGTCTACATGATCTGAGAAGCGTCTACTTCCTTCTCAGAGTATTTATTCTAACCACTTTCCCTTTTTCTCTCCACCGCAGTCATGCTGACCTGCTGCTGTTCTGTGAACACACAGATTGGATCTTGCCTCAAAATCCTGTATTTCAAGTTTCTTGTACTTGCAAAACGACTTTCCACTCAAATTCACATAGTTCGCTACCTTCTTTCATGTTGGTAGAGATGTTAACTACTCAGAGATCAACTTCCAGGCCAACCTATCTCAGAACTCAGTTTCCCCCAAAAGGTGGGGGCTGATAAATTCCCATCTGGCCGAAAGCTGAATCATCTCATAGGCAATGCTCAAACATTACTTCCAGATACCACAGATTCAACCCTTCGAATAACCATCTAACCCAAACCAGACTGTGACGTTCACTTCCTTTGTATGGAAATGGGGAATAAAATCAGGAGAGTATAATATTGTTACGAAAGGTTACATAAATAGGGTAACAAGATGATTTGTCATCAAAACTGGGATTCTTTAAATTCTCTCTGTTTTACTTTAATTTTTAGTTTATTATAAGTTTAAAGAAAAGGGAGCAATGATAGGAAAGTAAGAAGGGAACTCTTAGCAAACAGGAAAGAGACCAGGGTGAAGGACGGTCATGTGGTGTGAAAATTATTGTTATACATGTGTAGTAAAATAGTGTACATATGCAAATATGCCAAAGTGAAATTCACTATTGTGCATAACTAATTTGCATTAGGAAAATTTGAAACAATAATAGAGGAAAGGCAATAAACTAACTTCATCAGTCTATAAGGTATGAAATTTAGCATAAGAAGTGGGCTATTATTTTCAGCACCAGTCCACTTGAGAAAAGGAAAATGTACATTAAAAAGACCTTCCAGTTATCATTCCATCAGTTTTTTAAACCCTTGTAGTAAGCACTGGAGATGGGCAAGGGAACGCGCAGGGCAGATGTTCTTACTTATACGGCACCTACAGGGTCCCTAATCTCTGGAGTACTCGAAAGGGTAAAGTGCACATTACCAGCACAATAGACGTTGTACTTCTTCTACTATCCTATCTTCAAAAACATATGACCTAAATATCCAGTACCAGAATAACAAAACAATTGTTGTGACCAAGCTCCTATTTTCTTGTGACTAAAAGTCCACGTTGCACCTATCGCAGACTGATGATTTTTGAATGAATAACAAAGTAAATACTTACATATGCTTTCGTGTCCGCCTGAGCTTGTTACTATAATCAGGGGTTTCACATAGTGTCTCTACTGATGGAAGTTATTAACTCATTGTTCTCTAGAAATATGAACCACCCTTAGGAGTTCAAATGTTTTGGTAGTCACATCAGAAAAACTAAAGTGAAGCAATGGAAATAAATTTTAAGAATATATTTAAAACCCAGTATGTTAAAAACAGTATAATCCCAATGTGAAATTAAGAAAAATATTAGTGAGCTATTTGTTATTTTTGATATTAAGCATTCAAAATCCAAAATGTATTTTACACTTGCAGTCAGTACACTTGGATGGTTGGTAGACATCATATTGAATAGTGTGGTTCTGGAGAAATAATAAATACATCAGTTTTGAAGGTGGGCATATTTTATGTGTATTTTCACCAAAATATAAAATAAACATTAAGCCATGTATCATTTTTTAGATATTTTTTTCAAAATCCTCTCAGTTCTCTCTTAAGATTAAAGGACATATTAGCTTATACTTAGTGTTCAAAATAAAATTCAGTCTCAGCTGAGATTTTATTTATCTTTTGAAGTTTCAATGAAGTCCTATGAAATATCTTCATGAAAGTAAAGCTCTTTATATTTAGAGCATTCGATGTCCATGTAGGTGTCTTTCAAGATATGATACCATAGTTCATGCACATAACAGCTTTATCTACACACAAGTATACAGAAATTTAAAGCTAACATAACTTGAATCATATTGGAAATTGTTCTGTTGTGGTGATGTACTAATTTTGACAGTACTTCCACAATTGGAAGAAAAATAAAATTGAGAAATAGAATATACAAAATTGGGAAATGATATTTTCTAACACAAGAATCTATTTCACTCAAGATGAGGGAAAAGATACAGTAAGCAAATTAATTTTTCTTGCATAAATTCTTGGATCATTCAAATTTTCCTGAAGTCCAAAGCAAGACAAAGTTCCATCTTCAATGATAGCAGTGAGATAATGGAATTGAGACAAAACAAAACAAGAGTTGTTGATAGGTGCTTCTGCGACTTGGACAGTGTTAGTCATGAAAACAAATGTTTACATTTTATGTTAGGACTGTGACAGAACTACTGAGTATTTTATCTCCAATGACAGAGATCTACACATTCTTTAGGTGTTCGTGTGTGTGTGTGTGTGTGTGTGTGTGTATGGGGGGAGGGGAGAGGCAGAGAGAGGCATGACTCAAGGTAAACATCCCCTGTTGCTTGAGTCTAAGAACAGTACTACTCTCAAGGCATTTTGGGGAACGTAACACAGATAGCTTAACACGCAGCTGGGAAAAATGCTTATCTCTTTTTTCACTCTCTGCCTCATTACCTGTTTCTCTAACTTTTCATTCTTGAGACTGCATGCCTAAATAAATTATTAGCAATACGAATTTGCTTTAGATGTATTTATTTGGTTTTTTGAAACAGGGTCTTGCTCTGTAGTCCAGATTGGTCCTGAACTCCCTACGTAGCCCAGGCTGACCTCGAACTCATAGCAATCGTCCCACCTCGGCATTCAGAGTGCTGGCTTCTTAGATTTATTTTATATTGCTTTACTTTTTATTTTGTACAGAAGCCGAGATGAATTGTGACTCCTACAATACTATTAGAATTTCATGATCCCGTTGGTAGATGTTCTCAGTTCCTTGGGAAGAATTTATTTGGATCCAATGTCAAAAATGAATTTAAATGCTGATTCTCACATCTCATATTTTGGAAGCCAAGCCAACGTTCGTGTGGTTTTTGCTCACTTCTCAGTGCTAAAGTCTGTGTTTTCCAATTATCATTTACTGAGGACTTAGTATAAGTCAGCCATCATATGCTAAGAATTTTCCTTACTTTATCTCATTGTTAATGACATAGATGCTGTTGTATTTGTTTTATGAATGATGCCACTCAGGCTTGCCTAGAATGAGTAATTGCCTCGGGTTACTTACCTCAGGCCAGGTAGCTCGTGAACAACGGAAGTGTGGATGAAACTCCACCTGTAAATCCAGTCCACACCTTTAGTCCGTGCTTTACACTACTTCTGTCTCCCTTAGAACCTGGACCACGCTAATCATCACTACCTTTAGCATCACTTTTTCACCAGCCACTCAATATCATAGGCTAGGGCTTCCTATAGCTTTAAATGACTTTGGAGTCAGCCCAAATTGAGGCTTATCCTTCAGAATAACTCCTCTTTGAAGACTGGCCTCTCTGAATTACCTGTTATGGTTTACCTCTGTACCGCGTATGCTCCTACCAATTGTATGGTTTTCTCTACCACTGGAACCTCACTCATTTCAAGACAATCTTTCTAGGTCCACTTCTTTGGCCTTCAGTCAGGCCCACCTTGCAAATATCCACCCCTGAATATCACACACCCTCTTTTTCTACTCTAACCTCTGCATTCCTAAAGGGTGTGAAGGAGAAAAAGCCCAGATGTCTCATTAACTGAGTCCTGAAGAGTTTTCTTCACTTGTTTTCAGATTTTTTAAAGTTTTGGGCTTTTTTTTTTTTTGCAATGATCAGGTAGTATGAGAGATATTGGAAATTTTCAGGTGATAGACTGAGTCCTGCCTTTACGTCGATTCTTAACAAATAGCAAAGACTGCATTTGGTTATTGTTCAAGTCTTCTCTCAATAGTCGTATCTCAGTGTGGTTCATAAAACCTTGATGACCAAAGATAGTCATCTTGCCATTAGGCTCATTCAAAAAATGTCCCCCTATGTACTGAAGTCTTCATCTAACACATCCAGAAAAAGGAAACATGATGGGTTCTTACAACATGACAGATAGAAATGTACACATTTGTCAAGAGAAGCAAATCTTATTTCAGTTGTGAATTTTGAAAGGACTGTAGCTGTATCAGTTTCGCTGGAGGCTGTCCTTTGGTCAGGGATTGGGTAGAGGGCTGTGATGAAGACATACAGGCAGGCAGGCTGTTGGCTTCAGATATACTTGCCAACCAGACTTTAAGTAAAGGACTGAAGATATTGGTGAAAGCTGGGGAAAGCTGGCAAAAATAGAGAATGTGGATTCTGAGAAGTTATTATTGTCACATAGAATTATCACAGTGGTTGAATAGGAAGATAATTATTTCCAGGAAAAAGCAAAAATCCAGTTACCAAGACAAAGCCAGAATTAGAACTAGTGGTTTGATGATGAGTATTAAAATGGAATTAAATACCTTGTGGATATAATCGAATTGTTCTAAATCATAGCTCCATGTGGAAATCACTTTGAGAGACGCTTTGAAAAAAATCCCTGAAGCCCAGGTGCCACCCCTGGAGAGTCTGATTTTAATGGCCTGTGAAGGCTTTGATTATTGGGATAATTACGGGCCTTCTCACTTGATCCTAACGGCTACCCAAAACTGGGAAACATGGCTCAAACTAGAATGTATCCCAGAAGCAGAAATGGACTGAAGGGAGTGAGATAGGACTTCATGTTTCTGTACTACTGGACCAGTTGGATGCAATCCGAGTTCATCGTTTCTCTGAACCTTCCTCCCTAAGCCACATGTTTTACAGCTTTCTATAAATCTACAGATGGCTTAGGCCCAAAACATTTCATGTTACTTCCTCCTAACAGATAGTTTCCAACTTCCTATTCTCATCTTTCTTCTTAAGGTATGATTCCCAAATTATTATCTGACGTTTTTCTTGAAACCATTTCCAGAATGTTTTCTCCCCTTTACCACTGTGGTCCACTATCTTCACACCACAAATGATTAAAAACCTGATTACTGGTGCCATAAATCATACCAATAGTCCCACAGCTGGTCATCCTGCTCCCCGGTATTTCTCCCGCAGTATCTTGAAAGTTACATTAAGGTTGTATTCTACACGTATCTTCCAAATAGTCCACATGTGAGTTTACCTGATGTGCAATAGGAGATTGTCCAAACTTGTCAGATTTCTATCTCAAGCACCTGTGTTTCTTCAGCTTTATCTGAGAGCTTTCTCCAGCAGTCTGGGAGCCTGATTGGCAACGTACAGGTGTAACCCTGAGGTATGGGTATAGTAACCCTTATTTCTCAAGCTTTGACCAGTGAGAAATGAGATCTGGCAGATAAAGAGCACAGTTTCTTTCCCCTCCAGGGGATAACTCTGCACTATGTTCCACACAGTTGGCCAGGGGATTTCCTACAGGGACGGGGCTTGGGTCTTAGTTGCTCACAGGGGTAACTTGTTCACCAATGAGCCCATCTTTTCCCTCACTTTTCTCCCTTCGCTCTTTCATTTCCTGATTTACCCTTTCTGGGATTAATTTTAAGTAGACTACCTGCCCCCAAGTCCTTATCTCAGGATCAATTCTGAAGAAGACTCAAATTAACTTTGCTTTTCACTACATCTATCCCAAATTAATCTTAAAACTTACTCTGCACTGAACTAGATGAATTGATGCCATCCCTTTCCTTAGAAAATCCTTCTTGCCCTTTAAAAGAGTATCACCTTTCCTTCTACCCAGCTCATATGTGGCTTTCATTAAATCATGCCCAATGCCCATACGCCAAACAGGTCTCTGGATTGTTCAAATTCTCACAACTCTTTATATTTTTCTCTTATTGGACATACGATTGTGAAGCAGTCTGATATCCTACCAGCAACACACACACACACACACACACACACACACACACACACACACAAATCATGGATACAAAAAAGTTTTTCCATTCTTGAAATGTGCAGTTTTAAGGCAAATAGGTTTTTACATTGAAACAAAGCAAACACAACCTCTTCTTTAATGTAAATCATTTTTACCAAGAGACTCAATTGTTTTCAAGCCACTCTGACAAGAAACTTTGTTTCTAGAATAAATACTAAGTCACAGGTTTAATATCATTGTTATAAAATAATTATTACTACAAGGGATAGGGATGAATGACATTGTAATGCCACAGTTTGATAGATACCTTCATATTTAATAAAATTTACATAGATCAATAGAAAAGAGGAGATGGCTAAGACATGGTTTTAAAGCCCTCAGTGAAATATAGGGCATCATTTCACTAAATCCACGTGGGAACTGATTTCTCCTTTGAAGCAAAGAGCATGGTTTTGTCTCTTGAGATTAATTGTCCCTAGGCAGTTATGAAAGCATTAAAATGACATACACACTTCCAGGTACAGTTAAGATCAACATTTCTCTCTTTCTCGTCTTATAACACACTCAATCTTTTATATAGTGTTCACAAAATTCTTTTTCAAATAGGATTCTCTCCAACAAATATTTATTGAGACACACACACACACACACACACACACACACACACACACATATGCTAAATTGTGATGGGCACAAATATGAAGAAAAGAAGATCTTTGCCCCAGGAGTTTGCGGATATCCGGGGCCAATTTATTGATGACCACTCTTTGCATGTAGTTGTCTCTTCAGTAGTGTGAAGAATTGAAAAATACTTAGCACAGCAGTGGAGGCAAAGCTTGATTAACCCTAACTTTTTTTTTTAATCTCTTAAGAGTCAGTGATCAACAACACAGAGAAAAGGAAATCCCAGAAAGTTTTGCATTCCAGTCAATTTCTAAAAGAGAATTTAAATGTAATTAAAAGAGCTGAAATTCCTTTGTCATTTCCCTTTTGTACCAAGGAATACTTTTAAAGATTTAATGCCGTTTAAAACTAAACAAATTCTTAATTATGTATGACATTCAACAGATGGCTAGACTATATACAATGCAATAATAAAAACCTGTCTGCGACTGAAATTAAGATATCTTGAACTGAGCCAGGAAAGCAGCTGTATTGTTAATCATGCTGGGAGGACAGACACCGAATATTAATTGCAAAACTTAAAAAACCCAAGGGATCTCCCAAAGCTATGTAGCAGTTTTGAAATACTCTAATAACCATCCTCCTCACCTCCCTCCTCGATCTGAACATTTACTGCTTTCTTATTAATGAGAACACCCAGGTTCACTTTGTTATTTTTTATCTATTATTGAATGTATCTAGTTGCTAAACTGCCCTTGACTCATGAAAATAGTCATTTCCTGCCTAATAATCCCTACATCTTCTGATCCCACCTCAGAAACACTAACAACTCTAATTGGTACCCACTTCCTTGAGACCCTCCACAGAATCCTTCAGCAGAACCTCAAACTTAAAAAGATGCTTCCAAAGGTCTTCATGAGGAAGGCAGAAGGACTCAGGCTTCAGGCTTTGCTCAGGCAATGCTCTGCGTATCAGATCCCACCAGGACATATGCTCACATAGAGCGTGCACTTAAAGAATAACACAGGTGACACACATCCACATACTCTCTCATAGTTGACCTGGGAGGCAAAACCCGTTTTAATTATTTAAAAACTTTGAGTAATTTACCTTAAAATTGTCTGCAATTTCCTTCTTTCCCTCCCTCCCTTTTTTTCTTCCTTCCTTCTTTTCTTCCTTCCATCCTATAATGTCTGGTAATACACCGATGGTGGATCTAAAATATTATTTGGAAACGTTATTGCTATGAAACCTTCATTCTATCCTGGTAGACATTTGTTCGAACTTCCAGATTTCTATAGCAGAGAAATATAGTTTTAAATGCAATGGCACCGTTAACTCTTCTGATGTAATGGTTACCACTGTTTTAGCATAAGCAAATAACAGAAGGGTCTAGAATCTTCCTCTGTGGTAAAAATAGCGTATCTGTCCTTGTGCATAGATAGTGTACTGTTGCCCAACTATTTTTTTCTAGCTAGAAATATTTTCTTCCTGATGTTCAAAAATAGAAAATTATGACTATTGAATGCTTAATTACTTATGCTGTATACATCACTTTTCTTTTCTCCTGGGGATTGAACACAGGGCCTTCACTCTAAGCTACATTCCCAACCTCCTTCATTTAATTTAATTTTATTTTTCAGAACTAAATCTTATTTCACATTAATAGAAGGCATGAAAAAGTTTACATTTTTCATGTTATAGCTCAACATTTCAACAGAACATTTCTTGCTATAAATAAGATCTTACTGATGATTTGTGTATCTGAGATAAGTTCATGTTTTTCAAGGTAAAGCAAGATTATTTAGTAAGTTATTGGTTAAATTCAGAACTAATAAATGAACAAATTCAGAACTAAATATATGGCATCATTATTGGCACCCTATAAAGTTCATTACTAGGTCATTTCTATTATCAATTAACAACTATTTATAAAGACAAATTCTCAACATTACTTTGGTCAGCTGAAATATAGCAGAAAAAATTAACACAGCTCAAGAAATATCAAGCATACATGTTTTGCTACAATTAAAACCATGTGATGGCTATACCAGATGCAGAGTTCTGATTAGTCTTTGGTACCCCCCAAATTTGTCTTCAAATAATTTTTTCCTGTAAATATGGAATTTGGACTATTCTAATAGCTGCTCATTTTCAAACTTAAACTCTATGCTACAAACAGAATCAATATTTTAAAAATCACTTTTAAAGATCAGTCTGAAATATTGCTGAACATACCAGAATATGAGATAATTATTCTTCCATATGCTTACAGAAAAATTATTATTACTTGAATTGAAGAGCCTAATAGCTAAATAGGTCTAAATTTGGAATAAGGTGTAATTATTTGAAATACGTAACATAAAAAGTTTAACTAAGATTTGGTTTCTTTTGAGGTATGAATAAACTTTAAATATTATATGTCTTTAATTCAGGATGTGACGTTATAGCATGTATGGACAATAGAGGTCTATGGCAGGGAGGCAATATTTAGTCTACTACGAAGGACAATCAAGAAAGAAAGCATTTTTCTTGAGAGGATAATATTACATACAAATAACATCAGGGAAGTAAAAATCTGGGCCCCATAATAAAAGAGCAGCTAACTAAAGAGAGCAAAGTTACTCTTTATTGACACTTGAAAGCATTATCTCTATTATCAAGAATAATGTCATAACATCTAGTTCTTATGCAACCACTACATAGAATACATTCTTATATAAAAATACAAGCACTTCTTGGTGACTTAGCAATTTTGGAATAAAAATCATAGACTAAGTCATAGCATGCTTAAATCACTTATACCTTAACTGCTTATCTATACTTGAACAAATTTTCATTAAGTGTACTGGTAATTTTCAAAAGATATGAAAATACGGTTGCAGCATGTTATTTAGCTAATTGTATTTGATAAAAAGGACCAGATTGCCTTACCTGTTTTAATGCTAGTAAATGCTGAATCACATCATACAAATACATGCATAGAAATTTGAAAGACCTTAATTTCCCAAGAGGAGACCTCATTTAGTCTGTATCATTGGTACGTATTTGCAGAATACTTCAGCACTGATTACATTAGAAGTTTTAAGATTGGGCACGGGAAAACAGTATATAGTCTATTGCAATGGTGCTGGTGAACTTCTGCTTAAGACCACTTAGTGAATTCAATTGATTTGAGATAGGGGTTTGTCAGTGAATTGCTTGATATCCATTATTTCCTGTTGACGTGAATTGCACATTAGGCCTTCATTGGCTGGATTTGCCTAGAACTTCAGTTTTCCAGCAGCAAGAAACAAATATTAGGGAAATTAAAGATCACGATAAAGGTAGCCTGAAGTGGAAGACAGCAAGTGAGTACAGTGACACTCGCCAATTTCTGTTGTGTGGTAAGATCATTCTATAAAAACAAAGTTCCTCTCTGAGAAAATCCTCCCAAAAGAATTGGGTTAGAAGAAATGCCATTCTCACCTCTGGATGAGAAGCTTCCATTTCCCGTTTAACTCCAGGTTAATCTTTCCAAGAATCTGGTGAAAGCTCAATGATATCAAACCAAGAAGGCATAGCCAGGATCAAAATTAGTTAGCAGGTGTAACGAGTGCATGCAGGCATACATATTTGGTATGTGAACTTCTGATAACTTCAAAGGTTTCTACCCATCCATGCCCAGTATCTCCCCACCCGTGAAGGGAAATAACATGGCAGTTACCATGAAACAGAGGCCAGTTTCTCTTCTTGTACTGCAATCAGGTGTGTCAAACCCGCAGCCTGCCATTTTGTTTGTTTGCTTTTTTAATGTCATAATGGAACAAATTTTAAAGAAAGTTTTATTACTTTATACATTAAAAGAGCAGCGGAGCAGCCATGTTAGAGGCTGGATGAGCACTGTATTGCACGCCTTTGTTATTGTTTATTTGAGACAGGGTCTCATTAAATTGCTAAATTTCCCAGGCTGGGATTGAATTTGGGATTCTCCTGCCTCAGACTCCTAAAGTACTAGCATTATAAGCCTGAACCACTGGGACCAGTACCATCTTCTTTTTTTCTTTCTTTCTTTTCAAAAACATATTTGTAATGGCTACCATTAACTTAAGCTATTTTGATTGTGCATTCACTTAGAACAGAGGTATGCTTTAAAGGACTCTGTACATCTGCTTACTGAATCTATAGAAATCCATGTTCCCTTAAAATTATACTTCCTTGCATTTTTAAGTCATTTAGAGCCAACAAAACCAAAAGTTCATTCCTTGGAAAGATCAACAGAGTATTTTTGTGGGTGTGGCACTGAGCCATTTATTTATTTGTAATTTTTTTGAAACAGATGTGGTCTCTAGGTTGACTGGACTGGGCTTGAACTTGTGATCCTCCTATCTCAGCCTTCCAGAATGCTGGAATTACAAGCCTGAGCCACTAGGTCCAGGCAACAGACTTTTTGAACTTTTGGTTAAACTAACTGAGAACAATAGATAGAAGGTTCAAATTAACTTAGTAAGAGTGGGAATATTACCAACCTCATAGAAATTAAAATAATTATGAGAGAATACTATGAACATTAGTATACCAACAAATTAGATAACCTAGAAGAAACAGAACACTAAAAACACGAAACCACTAAACCTGACTCAGAAAGAAACAGATACTCTGAATAGATCTGTAAGAAACAACTATAGTAACAGTTTGATATTTCAATCAACTTCCAACAAAGAAAAGGTAGAATCAGAGCCATCACCTCATGTTTCAAAGGAGCATCAGAGTATGTATAGCAACAGAACATGAGGATGCTCGTAGAACAATTAGAAAGGGGAGGTTTCAGGCATTAAATACACCTACTTTGTCAGCTACTAAGACATTGATAGGCTGTGGGATGCATGTCTACAGCATTGCTATGTTCAACATGAAAGATCTGCCTGACAGGAATTCTTTTCTTTCTTTCTTTCTTTCTTTCTTTCTTTCTTTCTTTCTTTCTTTCTTTCTTTCATTCTGGTAGCTCTTATTAAATAGACTTTAATCTCCTTAGGCCAAATTTTTACTTGTTGAATGTTGATATAAAAGAAAAAAAAGTTCTGAGGCCTCTGATTTGGTTTGAAAATTGGTAGAATAATGGAAAATAAAATGAGGACTTCACTGCTCTTTTGTAATAACTAGGACAATGCTATAGATTCCGATAAAATCTGATTTCATATCCTACTGATTTTTAAAACTAACTCGATCTTAACACTATATTTACTTATACTCCTCATAGGAATGACAAGAAGCAATTTTATTTGCTTTGAAGTCACTGTGGAAGTGCTTGAATGAGGGTTGAAACTGGGGAATATACTTTTAAAAGTGGAAGAGTAACATATGGAGTTCAAGCACATATTGTTTGCTGACAACACATGAAAACTGATGTAAGAAATTTCTCATGTAGTTAAAGGCTATTTCTGACAAAGGATGATAGTATTTCTATGGACCAGCTAAACTGGAGCTGCCATAGGGCAGTAAAGAGTTTTCATTCATTTGGTCTTTTGGTTTTGAAATTATGTGATTTGGAGTGAATATTTAGACATTATAAAATTTTATTAGTTAAATTTTAAAATTATGGTAGGATTTAATTAATATCCTATTGCTTTGATACTTTAATGAACACAAGGCAACTATGTATTAAGTGCAACTTTACTGTGTGAGGAACAGGCAAAAATTTTACAATGTAATTGGCAATGTGGTAGCTGGTATCTTTTATTACTTTCTCTCACAAAAACCAGGATCACATAGTCCAATCTCATTAACATTCAAGTTGCCAATGTAAGTCTTTCCTTGTGATGAAACTACATATTATGGCTCCGTCAAAGTTAGAAGCAACCCTGAAATTTGGTTTAGTTAATAAAATGAGTAGACATGGTATGCGTCAATTAAAAACAAAATGTATGATACCATCATTTTAACTCTTTTCCCTCTACCACAAAATCTTCCATGCTGCAGAAGAAAACTTCCGTATAATTAAATGTTGGAGTAAATATAGTATAAAACAGTAGGCCCATACTATCCTAAGCAAGTAATGCATTCACTGTGGTAGACCACTGAGATCTGAGATGTTATTTGTTATGCAGCCTTAACCTCCCACAAGCTGACTTACATACATCCCAGAGCACAGAAAATGCTGGTTATGAAAATAAGTAAGACACAATTTGAATCTTCAAAATGTGATAGAAAAAAACACACCAAGATAATTACAAAAATATGTCAAAAGTAAAACCCATGCGCAGTATCACAATTGTAGAAATAAAGTCATAGGAACCATATTTGAGGAGTTTGTTGAATGTGTTGCATAAGGGTAACACTGAACTTGGACTCAAAATGCTATGTAAGAGTTAAGGTTTTTAAAAGCACATTTAAAAAAAGAAAGAGTGCATTCTAATATATAAAGACATGAAAGAAAAGTTTTAAATTTTTTTTTGAGACAGGTTCTTGTTCTACAATCCCTTGAGCTCACTCTGTAGCCCAGGCTGGCTTCAACTCATGGCAATCCTCCTGCCTTGGCCTCTAGAGGGCTAAAATTACCGGCCTGTGACATCACATCTAATTTTATTTGATGCAGGGAATCAAACTTAGGGCTTTGTCCTTGCTAGGCGAGCGCTTTAACCTCTGAGCTTAGCCCCCAGCCCAGAAAATTAAAATTTGAAGGAATAGCAGTAAGTATAAGAAAAAATTAATGAATGTCCACAGGGGTCTATAAAACAGGTAGAAGGTTGGAAGGCGAATCCCAAAATGTTCTTAGGTTACAACAGGTCTGATATGCCTTGCTAGAAAGTTAGTGAAGATAGAAACAAATCAGACTTCTAGTTTTGTCTCTGTCATTGTTCTCCTGAAAGGAAAATTTTAGTTTATCTGTATAATTGGAACAATTACAACTACCTCACTGATTTGGTTTCTTTCTTCCTTTCTCTCTTTCCAGTACTGGCATCCGAATGTTTCCTTCCTTCCTTCCTTCCTTCCTTCCTTCCTTCCTTCCTTCCTTCCGTCCTCTCTCTCTCTCTCTCTCTTTCTTCCTTCCTTCCTCTCTCTCTTTCTTTCTTTCTTTCTTTCTTTCTTTCTTTCTTTCTTTCTTTCTTTCTTTCTTCTTTCCTTCTTCTTCCTGTACTGAACTGATGCCATGGCCTTGCATATGCAATTGCTTTACTACCAAGTAACATCTGCAGCCTTCCTTGATTTGGTTTGAAGGATAAAAGAAGTACTGATACTAAATAAATCTTATTTGTCCCGAGACCCACTTGTGCATGTGATGGTTCATATAATGCAGGGTGTTTGGAGCAAGGAAATGATGGAATCCAGGTCATCCTTTAGAAAGATCAGTCTTATAAGTATTTTAACATGGATGCAGAAGTGTAATAATAGGACATATTCAAACAAAGTGAGGACTCATTGTTGTTACAAAAAAATAAAGTGACATGGAGATCCAGCGCAAGGCAGTGTAAACGCTTGGGCTTCCCACCTTCTTATCACTTTCTTAGGATGTCAACAGGGCAGGAGAGCACAAGCGAACACTCATAGTTTTCTGGAATCTTCATTTTCCAAAGGTGATTTTAATACTAACCCTTTCGAACTGTACTGTTCTATATACTGACGTTTTGCTATGGAAGGTTGTGTTTTTGGGACTTCCCCATGTCTAGTGTACTGGACATCTCTGGGCTTCCAGTCTTATCCTTCCCTACTCCTACTTTTGTCCCATGCCCTCATCATTCTGCTAGTCTGATAAACCAAATGGTGTAAAGGTGATCATAGCACAAAAATATTTCCATTAACTCCAGTTCTTATGATTCCTTCCATTGGTGCCTTCTGAGGACTTCCTTATTCCAAAATTTAACAACTTCTTCATGTTATTATTGCACAATAAAAGGAGATTGGGCTTTATTCTCAAGCACAATGACTCTTAAACTTAAGTGCTTATTAGAGAATTATCTGGGGAATTTATCAAACTCTCTATACCCAGGTAATTTCCTATCCTAATTTAATCAGAACTTGGGGAATTTTTAAAACTCATCAGATAATTCTGAATTGCAGCCATATTTGAGAACCAGAGGTTTACATAGTGACTCTCAAGCACTCACATGCATACACACCATCCGGGGATCTGGCTCAAATACACATTCCAAGTCCTAGGTGAGGGTGAGGCATGACACTGTGAACTCCAGACAAGTCCCAGGTGATGACACTCATCTAAGGACCACACTCTGTGTAGCCAGGAATTAATATACCATTAAGGTCTCTGTTATGAAACCCTTTCAGGATAATTTTAATTGACCCATAATAGTGGTGCATATTTATGGGAGAGTAATGTTTCTGTAAATGTATGGAGTGTGTACTAATCAAATCAAGGCAACTGGCAATTCCATCCCTTAAAAATGCATCATTTCTTTGTCATGGGAACCTGGAAATCCTCTCTTCTAGTTCTTTATAAAGTGTACAATAATTGTTGTACTCCATCGGTTCTCCACTGTGCTGTAGAACATTAGAACTTATTTCTTTTATGTAACCATTTTGATACCTGTTACTTAACTTCCTTCCTCCCACTACCCTTCTTAAACTCTGGTGGCCACTTTTATAGTCTTGGTTCTAGAGAGTCAACATTTTTAGCTCCCACATATATGTGAGAACATGTATTGATAGTACATATCTTTCTGTGTCTAGCTTATTTCACTTTCCCTTTCTTTTCATCCATGGTTTTAGAAAAGACCAAATTCCATTTCATTCTTTTTATGGCTCAATAATTTTCTATTGTGCATATGTACCATGTTTTCTTTATCCACATATGTATTGATGGACATGTCAGTTGATTCCCTATATTGGCTATTGTGAATCATGGTACAATTAACACAGGTTGTCAATATCTCTTTGATGGACTAATTTCATTTCCTACCAATAGTTACCCACTAGTAGTATCTATGGATCATATGATAGGTCTGTTTTTAATTTTTTGAGAAATCTTGATATTGTTTTCTATAATGGCTGTATTAATTTACACTCCTATTGACAATATATAAGAGTTTCCTTTCCCTCCGTAAGATATTTTAAGCAAAATACCATAATTTATGATTGTCAAGGAAGATTTTGTTTTTTCTTTTAGTTTGCAGGGCTACATTGAGAGTTTAACCTACGTAAGCATCCCTTGAGTGGCCATCCCTTTTACACTATAAGTAATTGATTGAGTGTTAATGAAAAGCCAAATATGCGTTGCTTTAATAAAATAAGGCTGAGATTTGCACACAGAGAAACAATGCATTATGCAACGTACCCTTTTAATAGGGCTTAATGGCCTTGAAATGTGAGAGGCTATGCTCTACTGACCCTTAATCAAAGAACTTTGAAAGAATGCTTAGCAAATCAATTCACAATCATAATAAGAACGTTCAGTGAACTTTTAACAGATGCCAAAAAAGGTAAAACCATAGAGAATGACCTTTTGTGCCTGAAAAAAGCAGGCATTTTTATGAGCTTAATGTTTATCTGCAGAAGTAAAGGATGCCATTAACACTTTACTTTCTTCTCACGTGGAGTTCTAGATACAAGCTAAACACCAAAGTATATTTTATTCACATTTCTCTAGTTTTAGTGGGTTTTTAACAAAATTTTCATGAAAATGTTCACTTCTTGTGTTTTCTTATATGAGGAATGTCCATTTTGAATGCTACTGAGTGGCTGTTGAATCAAGTCTTCGGGGCCCAGCCTCTAATGGCACCATTGACTTCCAACCGTCAGATGGTCAACTATGTTTCTCTTTATTAGCTTTTAGGCCAAATTCTACCAACCAACCACTATTCCCATTCCACTTTGTGAATTTCAGACCACTTTTGGCTGAGTCTAGACATTAGACTTTTTCATACTGTACATTTTCTGGAGAACCATAAGTGCTCTCACTGTCCCAAGAGTTTTATGTTTGATAAACTATTCACTTGGAGCTTGTGACTCAAGTTTACAGGTGGAACATATACTTGCCTCTTCTCACAGAACATTTTGGGAATGACAAAGTAAATGATACACATGGGATAAATCCACTCAAAATTTGGGGGGAAGAGCAATCTACAGGGCAGAGATTTGAATGTACTTTTGAAATAATTACTTATGTAGGGAATAAGAAAAAGTAACCCAGAAAATATACAAGAAAACGCATTCTTTTTCTCATGTTACAGGAGAAAGAAGTTGGTATTTTCTCCCTGACAGAGCTCTGAAAGGCTTTCAAAGCAGACAGGACAGACACTAGGAGAAAAAAAAAAGTGACTCCTGAATGGTGGCACAGGTGAGTAATTAAAGAGCTGTCCCCAAAACAATTCAGTCAACTAAAGAATGAAAAGGAAATGCGGCAAGACAGTCAAGTCCAACAGGCTAAGGGAATAACTAGGACACAGTATTCACTGCTTCAATGGCTCAGGCATTGCTTCCAGGTTTAGTGACACAAATGAATACTTCATTCTCTGTTCTCATAGAACCTATGTTCCCATGGCAGAGAGCAATGATAAACAGTTCAATGCACGTGTGTGCATTATGACAAGGACCGAGAAGGAAAATGAGGCAGACAGCAAGGCTAACACACGGGGAGGGGCTACTTTAGACAAGGACACCTCGGAGGATGTATCTGAGGGTGTGACATCTGAGCCAAAGCCTGATAAGAGCAAAAAATGAGTTGTGTGGTGAGGAGAGGTTACAGTTTGAGTAATATCGATGAAGTCATGTAACAAGGGCACAGTACATGAGGGGGAGAGTTGTAGAGAAAGCAAGAAGCACATCCTGTAAAATTTTTAAAGATTAGAGCCTTAAAGAACACACTTTTCTAGGTGTTATGGAGATATATGGGGAACTTTGGAAGAGTGCACAATCATAACACCACTCATATTTAAGTTTCAGTCTTATGTGGAGATGATACAGCCATAGGAAGAGAACAAATAGAGAAGATAAGAAAGAAAATTTTTGTAGGAGTTGAGATCAGACAAGATTGTAGCTTGTATGGTAAGGTGGTAGTGATTGTGACGGTGGTCAAGGATTTAATCAGACATTTTAATCTGACACACATTTTAAAGGTAGAGTGGATAACAATTTGCTACTAGGTTGTTTGAGTGGCTTGCAGGATAACCAGCAAGGGTAATTCACATTAGAATGAGAGGTCAGAAAGCTTTCAGAACTGTGTCTTGGTAATGTAATCTGCACACCTGCATCCAGCCATGCCTCAAACCTTAAGAAGGGATATGTGTGAAGTTCCTGCTTTTACATTCTTTGCATAGATTGAAAAATCTTAAAAACTTGTGCTTAATGATAAAGTATTTAGAAAGATTCATAGAATGCCACAGCCCCAGAGTTTGCAAAAGCTGTGGCTAGTTGGTGAAATTGTGGATTTTTTTTTTTTTTTACAGGCAAACAGAGGGGTTTTCCTTTGCTGTTTATGAGGGAGTTGTTGGTAACCCCGGACTGTTGAACAAAGGCTCAATCTGTACAAATTAGTTTTCAGTGCTGGGTAAACTTACTCACCTGTTTCCATCACGCAAGATTTACTTATCTAAAGAATTGAACATCTTATGATCTAAAGCTTCCAAAGACTTTAGTAGAGGAGTCCTGAATTAGTTACTGCGTCACTTAAATCAGTTCTTCCACATTAACTGGGATCAACCCCATAGTAATAAGCACAAAATGATGGACCATGAGTTTCTTTCTCAGATGTCTTCAATCACTGCTCTGTTTCTTCTTGCCTAAACCTCTAATTTCTAGTACAGGTAGGTGAAAAATTCCATCAAACAAATGTGAATTTTTCATACTGTCTTTATTTTGCAACATCAGGAATATCAAAGAGAACACGGTGATGACCTTTAACCTTGGGATAGGGAAACTAGTAACTCACTGTTGCTGCCACCTCTTTTGGGTGGCCAATTCTTGGAGGTGTTCTGTGTGTCTGGAGATCCTGGGAGAACTGCTCTCTTAAACAAGTGACCACAATAAACTAACACACCTTAATCTTGGCTTTGCCTCGTTTCGAGTTTCACTTTTCCCTCAACTTCACCATTGTACCCCGGGATCAAGGATGTCCTACTTCCAAAAACTCAAGCTAAGGCAGCTTTTTTTTTTTTTTTAAATCCAGCTGCAGCCATCAGGGAAAAATCATCAGGTTGGAAATAAAATTCCAATTTCCCTCATCACTAGCATTTTGCTTTGCTGGAAAGAAATTCACCCATATCTATTTACATTTTTTTACTCTTTATGTGTTTGTCATTGTGGGTTCAGAGAAAGGAACTGAGTTGATAAAATGATTTGGTTGATAAATGCTAAATAATTTAAACACTAGAATAAATGGCTTATTTCAAGTTTATTTGTCATGTACTCGCACAGGTACAGAGATTTTTGAGTGTACAAATTTGATATAATTGGGGAATACATCATTTCATAGACCTTGATAGTCCTGACTTAAAGAATTTGTGACCTAGCTCCAATAGCTCACATTTGTAATGTACTGCTAAAGCACACCATGATGTACTTTTTAAAAGATGTATACATTGAACAACTTTATGAGATAAACCCAGAAGATATACTTACTCTCGTGTTAAGGGTATCCAGTATTTGGCAGAGGAGGGAGCTGGCAAAGTTTGAAAAGCTGCAAAATCACAGGACTTGAGTAAAGGCTGGATAGCCTAGTAGAGTTAAAAGAGAATTAATTATCCCTGCTGAAAAAACAAACAAGCAAAACCCAGGATACTTCCTCATGACTGCCTTTGTGAGGACAACCACTGTATGAGCCGCTGTAGTGCATTCTCACTGACATGCAGTCTCATTAACCATTCAGTTTCATGAATTTTAAAAAATAATTTGCATTTAACTGAATTCAAACAACAGAGAGAACTAAATGCAGAAGAAATTTTTCACCCACTGCTTCGTTTTGCAGATGCTTGTTGAGTGCCTTCTATATGTCCTGCGATGTACCCTGTAGATATAATGGTTGTGAGCAGTGCACAGCTAAGAAAATTTGTATAAGAAAAGAAAGCAAGTTCCTAGGAAGAGTCCTAGGCCCCACCATGGTGAGAGGGTGGTTTGTAACTCAAATTACCCTCACCATTAGGGGACAAGACATGTGATCCAAAGGAATAGGCATTTTCAAACTAGTTGCTCACATCAGAGGGATGGTAATTTTAAACCTGACACTCAGTTGAAATGATTAATTAGAAAATTTGATCGATATCTAGTATTAGTACTGATTCAAAAGTGGGACATGGAATAAGACATGTAAATTGGTAAGTGCTTTTCCTTGAGTCGTGTGACTGATTGATTGGAAAAGTGGTTTCAGGACACTTCTGGATTACAGTGTATATAAGTCATAATTCCAGCTCAGCAACTATGTAACCCTAAGGCAGCTGCTTACCTTCTTTGTAGCTCATCTGCAGGAAGTAAAAAATGAAAAATGATGATTTTATCTTCTTCAGGAGTTTCATGAGTCAACTACTTAAAACCTATTGATTCTTTCATAAATATAGCTTTAAATATCTTGAATCTTGGAAAAGGAAGTGAGGGAGGCTATCTGTTGGGTTTTGTCATCTACCATTCATCTGCAGTAGTGTTTACTCAACATTTACCTTGAAAAACCAGGAAAACATTACTGTTACTCCCTGTTGCTTCTTTACTAAAGGAATCGAGTTCTAAGGCATTTCGATTCTTTTAAACTCAGATTGAAAATTCATATCATGTCTCAAATCGTCATGCCTTCCCAGGTCTAGAGCAGCCTGCTGGCAAAGGTCACCTTTACAATTTCACCCAGCTTTATCCCCACCTGGACTTTCCTCCTACATCCTTTAGCGAAAACTACATTAACTTTGAAGTTGAAGGTTGTATTCAGTAGGCAGAATGGCCTTACTCCCACCCTGAGTTTGAACAGATAATGCATTCTACAGAGCAGGTGTCCAACTGGCCAAGGTCGTCCCACAATGAGTCAGTGTAACTAGCCGAGTTGCAATTGCGGACAAACTCAGCACATGACACGTTCAGTTGACGAGTGTCCTTTTGTCTAGCTGTCATAGTGGTCTGAGGACACAGAACAAATCAAATGAAAAAGGTTGTGCCCATCTGGGAAGGTTCTATCTTTGCTAACCCTGGAGCACCCAGATGTCATTCCTTGATGTCAACATAGGCACTGGTATTTGGATGATCTTGTTTCTCAGGAGCTATTTATTCGGGGGAAAAACAAACGAGAAGTTGAAAGATGAAGTCAGTTTTCTCTTAACGTTTCCAAGGATGAATACTTATGAAGGACAAGTCTGCAATCTCTCCTTAGAAACATTCAATCCAAAGAGCCTAGAAAGTCCTTCAGAGTTATAAACAGAAGATCAAATCACAGCCTCAAGAAAAACACGAGAACCTCAGAAAACTTTGCTACTGGAAGGAATAGGACCACCAATAACCAGTATATTATAAAACCATGTCTCTCAGCATTACAGTTAAGTTTCAATTTCAGATAATGCCTGAAATTCAAAGTCAAAGACATCAGTTTTGTGCCAGGCATGAATGACCAAACTCACACACTTTGGGTCAAAGTTTCTAAAATATTTAAAAATTTAGTTGATGAGATGAAAGAACCTTAGAAAAATGCCTATAAGTATAGGGCTTGAGTACACATATTAAAACTAGCCTAGGGTGCTGCATTTCTGATTTTATCGCAGAAAAGGCTAATGCAATGTTAAATGCTTTGCTCAATGTTAAGTCATCAGAAAGCAGATGAGTGTGAATGTAAGTTTCCTTATGTTTCAGTGTAGTGGAAAAGACAGCAAACTCTTCTATAACTGGTCATATTGGGAGAAAAATATAATAACTCTTAACTACTTAGAACAAGGGGTGATCAAAAAACAACAGTGAATGTTTAAATTAAAGAAAAACTTATTACAATAAAAGACACATTGCCAAGAATGATGCAGTAAGTGTGTTTAAAACAAGGAAGTGCATTTTCAGAATTCGTGGCAATGTGTCTTTTACCGTAATTTTAAAAAATGTAAACATTTGCTGTAGTTTTTAATCACCCCTGTACATATTATATATTGGTTTAGAGAATTTTGTCCCCATTTCACAAATAAGAAGGCTGAAGCTAGATTAGATGACTTGGCTAATATTGTATCTTCAGGGTGGATCATCCCAAGTTTAAGGCCCTGTTCTTAGTTGTCTTGTTACTTTGGCACAGTGATTGTAGCATTCTGAGTATCAAAATAAGGGCTGCAGAACACTGAGTGCATCAAGGCAAGATAATCTTTCCTCCTTCCAGAGTAAAGAGTGGCAACAATTATGTGAAAATGCTTGGTCACTGTGCTGCGTGTACATCTATAGACCCCTTTCTTTCTTTCAAAAGATACGGTTGGCCAACAAACACAATGTCATTGTACTGATTGCTGGACGCCAGCAACAGATCCTTTACTCTCGGGGGACTTTTTACAAAAGTTGGGGGGAGATAATTAGCAAGTATCACCTAACTAAATAAAGAAAATGGGAAGAAAATAACATCACAACTAGCACTGCCAACATAAAGTGGGGACTCAGGTGGGTTGGGTTTTTCAGCTACACTTACTAGTAGTTTATTTAGCATGAAGATTGGTAAGCAAGAATGACAATCTCCACAAGAATAACTCCGATATTGACAGTAGCAAATAAGGAAACTAAGAGCTAACATTGCTCATGTATTTGTTGTGACCAGATGATAAGTGTAGTGTTTTGAGTCTGGACTAAGAAATGTGGACATGCAGAAAAAGGGGGACACAGACTTGTAGGTGGAGAGTGAGGTTTCCTAGAAGTAGTGATGCTTGCCTAGTGTCACCTCCTAACCATGAAGTTATCCCACATTGTCCTAGAAAAAGAAAAAAGAAAAATCCCCAACATTTATCATGTATCGAACACTCTAAATATTTTACACGTATTTACTCACAGATTATGATTATCTCACAGATATGTTTGCCAATTTTTTTACACATGAAGAAACTGAGTCATAAATGTCTTAAGTAGCTTTTCTATGATAGGCCAAATAATAACCCCTAAAAGATGACCACATTCTAGTCATAAGAACCTATAAATTTCTTTATTTTTCTGGGTAAAATGGACTTTCCAACTGTGATTAAAATTTTGAGATGGTGATATGTGATTATGTAGGTGGGCCCTAACATAATCATGATGATCTTTAAAAGAATCAGAGAAGTAGATGGAAGCAGAAGTCGGACTGATGTGGCCAAGAGCCAAGGAATGCAGGTAGCTCCTAGCAGCTAGGAAAGGAAGAAAAATATTCTTCTCTAGAGCCTCCAGAAAGGAATGCTACTTTTATTTTAGCCTACTAAAACTAGTTTCAGATTTCCAGCCTCTAAAACCATAACATAATAAATTTGTGTTGTTTGTGTTGCCATAAGCCACTGCATTGTGGTAACTTTTTACAGCAGCAATAGGAAAGTAATACATTGTCCAAGGCCATGGAACTACAAAGTGAGCTGAGCCAGGAATAATACCGAGACAAGCTGGTTGCCAGTGCCAGTGATTTAACCACTGTGGCATAGTGTCTCTCAAGGACAGAATAAAACTTTAGGTTAAAAGCAAAGGGAGGGTCTCCTTGATTTTTCTTCTTATGCTCATAATCACAGGTCCCCAGTACTTTTTTAAAAGAAAAAAATTAAAAAGAAAATAAAGATATTCAGGCACAGTGGTACATAACTCTGATACCAGCACTGAGGGAGGCTGAGGTGGGAGGATCTCAAGTTCAAGGTCCCCTGAGCAACACAGTGAGACCTCCGTCTTAAAAAAAAAAAAAAGTTGAGGATGTAGCTGGGTGGTGGAGTACTTCTAAATTTAATCTCCAGTATTGGAAAGAAGAGAAAAAGAAAAGAAAAGAAATGAGGATCCTAAAACAACTACTATATGCCATCCTCTCCCCAGCTCCAGATCTTCAGACCTGGACTAAGACATTACTAACATAATTCTGTCATTTTAAGAGATGAATTTGAGGACCAAAGGGCCATGGTAGTGAAGTTAGATAAAATAATCAGTTACTCACAATAAGCACGTGGTGGTGTAGGGAGAGGCACTGATTTCAGTTCCTATGTGGAACTAGAGGAAAGAGGCCACATAGCCGGTGAAGCTTGGAAAGGGTGGGGACAGAAATGTTAATTACACACTTATCAGTATATTCTTCTGTAAGAATCAAAAGTTCTCTCATTAATAATCTTGTCATTATTATATTCCTAACTTTTAGATACTTGTCCATCCCGATTGTTGCCTCCAGGTCTTTAATACAGCATCTAGGCTACAGGGGAAATTTACAAAATATTCATTGAATGAAGGGAACATTTATGACAGCATATTTTGACTAGCGATCTTCAAAAACTATAACTTATGTAAACTTCCTAAGGACTTTATTACCGATTCAGAGTCGAAAGGTATCACTGGGCTTGTGATTGGGGATTTTTACCAGTTCCAGCAGCAGATACTGTATAAGGTGTACGGTCCACATTTTTCAAGGTCTCAGGAAATAAGACCTCCCTAGCCCTCTACAATGCACACATCACACAGTGTTGTCATTTGGTGAAAACTTACTTAAATGGACACAAGTAGATTTTTGCCACCTTTAGGCACTCTGTCCTGCCAAGAAGGGAACTACATCATATGCCAGCCAGCATTCCAGGGACAGAGTCCTAGCAGTGCCCCAGCTCCCTGCTGCAGGCACTCTGCTCCAGTCTTCAGAAGCAGGGCAAAGGGAAGAGGGCGGAAGGAGCGAAGCGCCAGGAGCTGATGTTCTTTTATCTCCAGCTAGGGAGTATTTGCCCCCGGGACCTCCCAGGTCAGGGAGGCACACGGAAGCTCCACGCCGCACCCCCGCGGAGCCCTTGCCCGGCAGAGGAGGAGGACGCGCTTGCGTGCGCGCTCAGTATAAATAAGTCCCAGGCGGCGGCCACTGGGCAGAGCGGGCTGCACACTCCGGGGCCATGGCAGGCGAGGACCACCAGTGGCAGGGCAGCATCCTGTACAACATGCTCCTGAGCGCCAAGCGGCTGCACGCTCCCGAGGCTCCGGCGGCGCCGGCGGCGCGGCCGTCCGTCCAGTGCTGGGGCTGCTCGTGCGGCGCCGAGCCCCAGCCGGGCGAGCGCGCCGGCACGCTGCTGTACCGCTGCTGCTTCTGCGGCGACGACCACCCGCGCCAGGGCAGCATCCTGTACACCATGCTCATGGGCGCCAAGCACGTGCACGCGGCCGCCGAGGCGTCCCGGGGCCGACCGGCCGGCCCGTGCTGGGGCTGCTCGTGCGGCGCCGAGCCGCAGCCCGGCGGGCGCGCCGTGGCGCTGCTGTACCGCTGCTGCTTCTGCGGCGACGACCACCCGCGCCAGGGCAGCATCCTGTACAGCCTGCTGACGAGCGCCAGGCAGGCGCACGTGGCGCCCGAGGCGCGGGCAGGGGACTCCTGGTGGCACGTCGCTTCCTGCGCGCCGCGGCCGCGGGCCGCCGAGGGGCAGCCGGGCGCGCGTAGCCTGGCTTTCCTGTACCAGGGCTACTTCTACAGCGAGGACCACCCGGAGCCGGGCAGCATCTTCTACGGCGGCGGCGTGCCCGGGGACGCGAGTGAAACCCTCGCGGCTCCGGGCGCGCAGCTGGAGGCCGCCTGGTGGGCCACCTGGCGTGGCGCGGCGCCGCGGCCCGTGGTGCTCAGGAGCCCGCAGGTGGTCTCCGAGGCGGCCGCGGCGGGCCTGTTGAAGACGATGCGCTTCGTCAAGTATTTGCCCTGCTTCCAGGTGCTGCCCCTGGACCAGCAGCTGGTGCTGGCGCGCAGTTGCTGGGCGCCGCTGCTGCTGCTGGAGCTCGCTCAGGATCGCCTGCACTTGGAGACGCTGGGGACCTGGGAGCCCAGCATGCTGCAGAGGATCCTCACCGCCGGGCGGCCGGAGACCCCTGGGCTGGATCCTCTGCCTCCGTCCGCACTGCCGACGCATCTGGCGGCGCTGCAGGAGCCCTGGCGCCTGCCCTCGGCCGCAGCCGTGCAAGCCATCAAGAACTTCCTGGCCAAGTGCTGGAGCTTGGATATCAGTACCAAAGAGTACGCCTACCTCAAGGGGACCGTGCTCTTTAATCCGGGTGAGTGTGCCGGCTGGTCCCGGCTCCGCCAAGCGTTGGGGTGCCGCCCCGGGGCGCTGGCACTAACGGGGTTTCCGGTGCTTAGGGGTGGGGAGGGCGCGAGCGCCGGCGCAGACTGGAGGCGGACTCCGCGGAGTTGGGGACCTGCTCCCCGTGGAGGAGCTGCGCCCAGAAACTCAGCCCAGCCTCTCCAGAGCTGTATGCTCGGCTCGCTGCGTGTTTTTATTACTGCGAGAACGTTCTGCATTTAGGAGACATGAGTGTTTGTTTTCTTTCTTTTTTTTTATCGAGCAGCATAGCATTTTGAAAAAGTTTTTGCTCACTGCAGGATCCTGGAACAGCTTCTGAAACCTTATTTTGAAATTGCCTAGAACTTTCAATTTGGCAGAATCTATAAAGTCGGAAAAGAAATGAGGAGTGTTCCTGAACTTCGCCCCCCCCCCCCCCCCCCGGCCGCACCCTGGGAATCCTGTCAAACGGGACACTGAGTTTAGCCTTTCAGGAATCTACCTCTGAATGGTCATGTTTTTGTAATGCTGCTCATCTGGAATCTCGGTTTCTCCAGGTCTCTGTGAGTGTCCGGTTGGCAGAGGGGCGGGAAAAAGATGCAGCAGAGAGAGGACAGGCTGGGGCACTGTGGTTTAGAGCTCTAAGAGACTGGGAGCTTCTCAGGAACTCCCTTACCTTGTAGCGAGTGTTCCTCCACCCCTGTTTACATGGTGTCTAAGTCCCTAGGAGTTTCTTCCGAAGTAAGTGGCTGGCGTGCCAAGGCTCAAGCGGGTGTGAGCCCCCTTTTCTGATGGCGCTAAACACGGCCCCACTCCCTGCAACAGGAGGCCATGTGTCCTATTAGGTTGGTGATCTTTCAGCAGCATCCTTCCATGTTGCCTGAGAAGGAGGTTTCCAGGCAACCTGAGTCAGGATAATTTTTTTTTTTATAATGCTCCTTCTGTATCTTTTCTCCTAGTGCTAGGAATCTTTATGTCCGTATTCTCTGCCTACCATTTTTAGAGAGGGCACAGAGTAGGATTTGGTGGGGTAATAACTTATTCAGATCTTTCATTTTATGATCTACAGACCTCGGCTCATCCCAGTGACTATAGCAGGTCACCTGTTCGCTTATACTATTACTTTCCAGATTTGCCTGTGCTAAAGGCTTTCTAGGTTATTCCCTTAGGAATTCTGACTCTGTAGGTCAGATCCCTGTCCAGCACATGTCTATTCATAGTAAATGCCCCAGGTTTTTGGAAAACAGTTTTCTCACTGACTGTTTCAAGATACAGAGGAGAGACTGAGTCTCAGCCCCCACACGTCTCCATTCAAGCAGTCCCCCACTTTCCTGGGCTGGTTTTTCATACTTTTGTTGCTCACATACTCATTTCTACCTCCCTTATCATAAACTCTTTTTCTGAATCTTTTCTCATTGTGACTTTAACCAACTGCACTGGATATGTCTGAAACAAACAAAAATGCTCCTACAGTTGGGAGAAAAATGTTTGAGTAAGTGTATGGCCTTCCTTTCATGCTTACCCTCTTGCATTTCCTCATCTTTATATTATTATCATATACATATATATGGGTTCATGTTTTAAATATATACATATATATGTTTATATTCAAACATACACATAGACTTACACACACACACACACACACACATGCACGCACACACAGGTTTAACCACAAGCACATAAATAAAAGCTAAGATGAGGAGATATAGAAAATTATATGCCTTTTCTCTTCCCTGACTAGTTCAAAGGCAAAAGGTTGTTTTTTTCTTTTTTAAGCAACTTTGGAGAAGAGTATGGAGAGGCATGGTGTGGAAGTACAGAAAAGTGATGAATTCACAAAACTAGATTTTTGGGCCAGGCATGTAGGCCTACAAGGAGATTCCTCAATGGATTTCCCACACAATACAGTGGTGTCAAACTGAGTATGGAAGTACTCATAGAAGAGAACGTCACCTGTGGACCAGAATAATCAGAATTGGAATACGAGTTAGAAATATTGCTTTGTTTGGTTTTCATTTCCTTTATCAAATTTGACATTTGTCTGTAATACGAGTATGTCAATCAGCATTATGATTTTTAAGGAACCCTGATTTTCCTACCCTGTGATGATGTGCATGATAATTTCAAAAGATTTTTTTCTGCTGAAATTTGTAGGAAAAGGGACAGAATGATTGCTTTCAAAAATGACATTGTTCAAACGATAAACTGTTGATTGCTGAATATAAATTAAAGAACTTTGCGAGGATATTATTATTATCGTGGAGGATCAAAAGTTTTTTATTAATACAAAAGAGTTTTCAAAGCCTACCTTCTTTCTACAGCTCGTGTGCTCTTAATCTTCCCCGTATTGTATTTCATTCACTTTTATTAGGTATCATACCTGTGTAGCAAGAAGCCCATGCATTCTCTGTTAGAAAAGTTACTTTGGAAGCTTGCTGCCCTCCATATGATGTTTACATGTTATTTTTTTAAAAAAAAACTTTTTAATGGCTGTTAGAGGAGGCTTTTAAGACCCTTTAATAATTTTTAAAAGATCCCAATTCCTTTTTAACTTTCCCTGATACAGAAATCATCATGCAGTGAATTAAATGATCATCATTAGCATTACGTTTCAAATTATTATGGACTTAACTATTGCGTAATGTTGGCCTGCAGGCAAATAATTATGATGAAACGCATGAGTCATAATTTGTGGCTGTGAAATTTTCTGCCATAGACAGGCAAAACTTCTTACTATGATACAGGTTAAAGGTCACGTGCTCATCCCCTGAAACATCATGAATTTCTTCACATTTGTGCAGAAAGAGAACTGGAACAATGATGCATTACAAAATGTTTTACTGGTGTTAAATTACACGTGCCTTTGTTGGATCACAGTCTGTGGCTTTTTTAAATGTGTGTATACAAAGTGAGTAAATATTAAACAAAAATAGTTACATGATACTTCGTGATTAGAAGTATGGCTTCTGAAAGCAGAACTGGTTTGGCAATCGATTCTTACTCTAGAAAATCTTTAACTAGGAGACCTGAGCACTTGTTCCACCTGCAGGAGATAAACACGAATGTATCCTAAATGCTAGCAAAGATCTCTCTGGTGAGCTGTTTCTAACAGAGATTTTTGTCCTTCCAGACCTGCCAGGCCTACAGTGCGTGAAGTACATTCAGGGACTTCAGTGGGGAACTCAGCAGATCCTCAGTGAACACATCAGGATGACATACAGAGGGTACCACACCAGATTTGCAGAACTGAACAGTGCCCTTTACCTGCTGAGATTCATCAATGCAAATGTTATTGCCGAACTGTTCTTCAGGCCCATCATTGGCTCTGTCAGCATGGATGACATGGTTCTGGAAATGCTCTGTGCAAAGCTATGAAGGCAGTTCCCTATGAAATAAGGCTAACGAGCTGTAGGCAGAAGGGTAGCAGACGCTGCGAAAACAAACTTTCATCTTATTTTTACATGCATAGTATTTTTGTATTAATCAAAGACATGCTTTAGTTACAGATAGTATAAAAATCCTCTGTTCCGTACTGTTTCACTGTAAAGGAAAACGTTTGCCAACAGGTGTCATACCTCAGGACGTTTTAAGGAAAGAGCAGTGTTTTGCACTGAAGCTGAGCGCTAATCTATTTTCACAAATTTTCCTACTCTCTCATTGAACCTGTACGAATCAATTTTGAGATATTAAGTTTTAATAAAATTGAAAGTGCTAACCAGTTGCACAACTGGAAAAGATTCATCAGGCTGTACATCAGCCTTTGAAAGGTATAAAAATACAGCCAAATAAGCAAAAAGTATATTCATAAGTAACCTCATGACCTTGAATGTTACAGCATGATGTTGTCAGTGAGAGAGGACTTTGTCCTCATCGCCACTTCCATCATGTGGAAGACTGAAATAAAGATGCAATCTGTGATCAGAAAGCCACCTGAAAGTGAAATTGATTTTCACATTTTGATTTTGGGATTTTTTTTTCTCTACACAGAAAATTATGGATGTGACTCAAAGTTTCACAAGAAACTTATATTCTGCAAGGAGGAGTTATAGTTCCAGAAATCTCAACATCATTCTACAGCCCTAATTTTATATCACTTTTCAGACATGCTGTTTCGGTAACTGTCACATTGAACCAACATGGCATGAAATGATACAGTGGCTTCATTGTTGGCTCCTGTTTCCTCCTTCTTCCTTTTTGCAATGCTGGACACTGATCTCAGGACGTTCACATTGAGCTACATCCTCAGACTTTACACCTTTGTTTGGTTTTGTTTAGAGTCAGAGTCTCACTAAGTTGCAGAGTTGCCTAGCGTGGGCTTGAACTTGTGATCCTTCTGCCTCAGCCTTCCAGAATTCTGGGATTAGAGGTGTGCACCACCATGCCAGGCTCCTGCTGCCCTTTTTAAATATAATCCATAGAACTAGTTCCTCCTTATCCTTAAGTTTAGGGCTACAAGTATCCATTTACTTATAGATAATATGTTGCTGTTTATTAAGTAGCAAATCGAGGGGGAGGGTAATAACCCATTGCAAAGAATCATTAATTTTTTGTGCATATCCTATGGACAGCTATAATCAGGCTCTTTGATGAATGTAGCAAATTAAATAATTATGTAAGAAATGAATTATGTGAAAGGAGTATTAGAAACATTAAACATTTAAAATATTTTATAGGTGATACAGTAATATGTGTGCTTATTTATCAACACTATACATCAAATAAGGAACTACTTGGTAGCAGACCTAATATTTACCTTAATTTCAAAACAATAATTAATGTAATTGAAGTTTTAAGAAATCTGCATCATGTACAATGTGATAAGAAAATATCTGATATTTCCAGTTGTGACTGTCAGGGGACCCCAATATCACCATCTCACTTGGAGATTGGCAAGATGTCATAGAACTCAGCATAAGGTTGTGTTCAGAGATAAGAATTATTACAGTGAAACTGAGTATGGGTCATTAGGGAAAAGGACTCAGGCAGAATCTGGAAGAATGCATATGTGTCCTTCTATGTTCATTCCATCCCACAAGGAATTACATAGGGTACACTCCTCCAACAGAGATGGAAACTCAGCACTGTGTCTATAATACTCCTATAGCTGCCCAGAGAATCCCTTCAAGATTCAGAGTTTAATATTTTCATTGAGGCTGGCCACATTGGCATAGCCTACATCAGGTATATCAAAATTCCCCACATACAAAAGGTAAGTGTTTGGCATGAAGCACACTGTGTGCAGCAACCCTTTAGGCTCAGTGAATCACCCTTACAAGTTAGGAAAAGGGGAACACACTTCTTCCTAAATACAAGTTTCGTGCACCAACTGCAGGCCAGGCTTGGCAGCAAGCCCTTGTAGGGACAGCAGACTCCGACGTGCCGTGATCCACACATTTGGCCCTTGGCCAAGGTGTCTTTGTGAAAGAATTGTCAGTAGAGCTCCCACGGGGACGTAAAGCCAACCAGTAGTGTTGAGCTAACGTGCCACTTAGGGGTCCTGAAATGAGTTCCATTAACCATAAAGGTCTGTCTTAGGCAGCTAGGTGGCTGCCTTTCTCAGTTACATTTTTTTTTTAATCTTGCTTCTGCGTAGCTCTGCCCAGTAAGTTGAAGGTGAACTGAACATCTTCCATGGCTAAAGTAGTGTCATGACAGCCAGGGCACATACGCCACCTGGGAGCTCCCATGCTTTCCTAGAGACAAAGAGCTGAGGATATATGGTGCCCTGAGCTGACATTCATTGATCAGGTAGCCTCCACTGTGACCTCCCACTGTGATATCTGTGGGCTCAGGGTGCTCAGTTCTGTGTGAGTAATTGAGCCCATGGTCCCACGGGGGTGCCTGAGGCCATCAGTCACTCCCAGCTCTTCATCTGTGATGTTAGTTCATCTGTCTAATCAGTATGGGTGGCATCTAGGGTTGTATTAAGAAGCCAGGTAAGAGCTGGCCCACTCTTGCAGCTTAAGAATTCTGCTGTCACATGTCATCTACGTTCAGCATCTGTTTGAATCTGGGGTGCTCACAGCAACAAAACAGGGACAGTTTTTCTCCAGAAAAGAGGAAAACTTAGAAAAAAATCTAAAGCTGTTATTAATATCCTACTCCCTCCACTAAGCCTCTCCCTGTGCCAAGGGGTTTTCCCCTCCTTGGGTGCTATAAAATCAATGTTTCTGGTTCAGTAATCTTAACTTTACAGTTTTCCTTGATTATTTCTTTTCATCTAGACTCTTTGCAAGAAGGACAAAAGCATTTTCTCCCCACTGAATAACATTTGAATTCAACTTAAGCAGTAAGCCACATCAGGTTCAGGACGTTGTCACGGTGAATTCCTGATTTGTTGATATTTTTTCTGAAATGAATTTACACATTCTCCCTTTGTATCTTTTGTCTTGATCATTCATCCAATGAGTAACTTAGACAAGGAGAATTTCTTCCTGGAGCTGTCGGTGTTGTGTGATCAAGCTGTCCTGCTAAGGTGTGTGTAGATGGGGAAAGGCTATTGGTCCATTGTTGCAAATTGCAATGAATCTGGAAAGTGAAACAAGTTATTGGTGAGCCATCGTGCTGATAGATCAAGGCTGGGCAGAGGGGTCACACTGCCTGTGCTACTACCCTGCTCCCAACTCAAGCTCTCAGCAGAAATCACAAATTAAGAATGCAATCAGACTCTAGTATCAGACATACGGAATTGATCAGTAGCTCCGTTTCAAACCATCCCACTAGATAACAAGTCCTTTCCTAGGGCATCTACAAGTGACCCAGATGGTTCAGCCAACATCCATAAGGTTTCATGACTTAGAGACAGGATGATGTCTTCAATTTGTAACAGTTCAGAGACTGAATTTTGTTTATTAAGCCTGTGCCTGCTTTCAGTTCAGGTTCAACACAGCTCCGTACTGATATTGAACCAGTGCATAGCAGACAGAATCAGCTTTCAGCTTAGAGTCAGGTGCAGGAAGTTAGGATCTGAGACTCAGTGTCCCACAAGAGCCAGAGGTTTTTCTACAACACTGGTAGATCTTATATATACAATGTAGGGCCAGACACCTATGTGCCAAGTTCAAGTAACAAGAACTGTGCATCCCATCAAACCAGATTGTACAAATTGGCCCATGTAAAAATGTGCACATCATACCAGAAAATCATTAGCCCCTAAGAGTTAAAAAATCTGACTTCACAAAAGTTCATTAGCAAAAACCATCAAAAATGAAATAATTTCACAAAAGCCCCTCTCTTTCAGACTCCAAAAGTATGTTTTTTCATGTGGAGATTGGCTCCTTTTCCCCAGAGATTCCAACAAACTAAATTCTAGAAAACAAACAAGCAAGCAAGCAAACTACAGAGCCTTGTTCTCACTGCCAAGAGTTTCATTTCCAGTCAGCCAACTGGTCCACCTGTTGGAAAATGTAACGGAGCTGTGTCCCACAGACACATGGTTTACTTTGCAGCTTTCTCTGATTGAGTTAACCCCTCTGGTACTTATGAAACTATAAGCATGTAATGTTTTACATCAAATTTTATCATACATCCAGATGCAGTAGCTATAAATGTGAAGCTGTGATTTAAAATTTCCTTTCTTTTCCTATTGCAAGCTTGTCCACATCCTTAGCAGAACGTGTGCCGCTTATAGAGCTCATATTACAGCTTCCAGGAGACCCCAGCTAGAATAGAAGGGTGCGGGTACAACACTGGACAGGCTGAAGCAATGGTGAAAGTAGATTTTTTTCCTTTTATTTGTGTTGGCCTTACATAATGCCTTTTTTCACCTCTAGGAACAGATTTAACCCTTTTTACCTCGTACATGGAGAAAAGAGAAACTACAAAATGCATGTTGTGGTATTTTTGTTCATCCAAAGCCCATGATACATAACAAATACCCTTGAGGGAATACGGAGGTCCATCTCCCATGGGGATATCTCTGTCATTGTCCTTGTCCCGGTCATCTGCTCCTTCTCCCTCCCTTTCCCCTCCTCCTCCTTCTTTGTGATACTAGGAATCCATTGAACCCAAAGCCTCCACATTGAGCTGTGTTCCCTGAGCCTTTTATTTTTAAAACATTTTGAGATAGGGCTCACAAAATAATTAAGTTGCCTAGGATGGCATTGAACTTGTAATCACCCTGTCTCAACCTCTCAGAGTGGAGGAACTTCAGGCCCAAGCCACCAGGTACAGCTGGATTTATATTCTGCAAATTCTGTAGGTATCATATCTCTAGTCACATGCAAAATTTTGTTTCATGTTATGGTTGTGTGCAAAGCAGCCCACATGCCAAGATTTTTTTTACCATCCCTTGATCCTCTCTTTCTCTCTCATACTTCTGTAGTTGTATTTTAGTGAGGTTAGGTTGCTCTAGAAAACTCACAACCGCCACCCCTATATTAGTTGTCCCCAAGACTACCCTTGTGTTCAAGATATTTGCTGATAGGTCTTGCAGCCTTGATCATCCAGTGTACTCAGAGTTAAGGTTACTGTAGAGACATATTAAGGATATATTTCTGGGTCACACATGGAAAGGACAGGCAGAGTCTAGAGGACGACACATGTAGCCTCCTTATCCTGTTTCTGCTTTGAAGAGTTGCACAGGATACACTCGTCCCCTAGAAATGAAAACTCAGCAACCTGCATGTAACATTTCTGTCCAGAGAAACTTTGAAATTCATCCTTTAGGGATATTTATTGAAACTTCTCACATAGACATGTTCTCTAGTTAACACATATAAAAATTCTGTACACACACAAAGGAAGCAGATGCAAAGTGCTCACACTCTGCACAGTGTAGGCACAGTGAGTCACCCTTATGACTTAAGAAGGGAAAGCGTTCCTAAATTAGAAATTCCCAGATGTCAGCCAAAAACCAACTTTGACAACAGGCTATTCTGAGGACAGAGGTCTCGGGCCTACTATGGTAACTTTTCTGCACAGGAACTACCAGTACCACTGTGTTGTATTACATTCATAGAGACTCTACATTTCAGTTAAAAGCTAACCCATTCAAGTTCACTGAATCTCTGATTTCCATCTAGACACCTAGTTTGGATAGGATGTGAATTAGACCTGCGAGGGTATGCACGTGCTCAACTCTCTCGTCCCTCCTCCCCAACAAGAAAAGTCTCTTTTTGCTTTGACAAATGTCAAGAGTGTAAGCCATTCAACTCAGCCACCAATGTCATGTTGTGCCACTTTATCCTCTCCAGAGCTTCTCTGTGCCTTTGGGTTTCTAAGCGAGAGTCATAACCTCTAGACTGCAGAGGACATCTATTAGCTCCTTAAAGTCCTTTTGTTGACTTGGCTTGGAAAAGGCAGTACGTGTGCCACTTCATGTTTGTGGTACCCTCAGCAGACCAATGGCTTTCTTGAACATTCTTTCTCCTTTTCCACTTGCAGTCCTTGTATCCACTTGATGGGAACCAGGTATAATGTAAACTTTATGGTTTCAGTATCATGATTTCAAGCCATGTTTAGCCTTTTGTTTTCTTTGTGTCTCAGGAGAAAGTTGCAATTGAATTCTACTTTCATACCCAGCTACTCGTGTGTTTTTATTAAGGTTATTTTTTTTCTAAATAGTCAACCTAAGATCAGTATATAAGTCTACTGAGGGTTTTCATTATATGTATATGTGTGAAATCATTTAGAAGCTTATTTTAATTGTATACTTGGGCATTAACACACATTATTAATAAGTTATGTGTATGAACCAAAGAAGCTACTGCTTAGTGTTTTAAGTAATATGTCAAAATTGGGAAGATAGTTTTCATTTACTTTATTAACACCTTACAGATTAATAATGCTGAATTAGACGTGACTTTTTCTACACCAGCCATGGGTCTTTGTATAAGAATTGATGCAAGTAACAGTAAACCTGAGGTTTTAGGTAAAAAGTTTTCTTCTTTTTCTTTTAATTAAACCATATGCTCAACTTCAGAGCAAGAGACTAAAAGTTCTGGCAGACATGTTAAGCGACTAGAGGAAGATACAGGGTGGCCAAGAAGAAACAAAGCTTAAAATTAAATAGAGCAAAATTAAGAAGGTAGCAAATAGCAGAGTAGGAGGAGAAAGTAATCAGGAAAAGAGTCAAAGTGGTGTGTTGTCATTCCAGGACTCCAGGAGGCTGAAGTGAAGAATTCAAGGCCCAGGTCTGCTTGGGCTACTTTGTGACTTAGTGAGAGCTTTTCTCAAAATTAAAAATAAAAAAGTATGCGGGGGGTGCAGTTTCGTGAAAAGAGCCTAGGTTCAATCTCTAGTATAAAAAAAGCAAAACAAAGAGAACTTTATTGCAACAAAAGAAAAGTCATGTTTTGTTGCATTTTTGTTTCAACTCTGCTTCTAGGCAGAAAAATTATTGTGTGTTTCAAATAAAAATTCATAATATCTTTATTGTTCCATCCACTGTTTTCAGTGCTTTTTATATTTCAATCCTCACAATTGGCCTACAATTTAAATGCACTCTTCCCAGGTGAAGAGGTCAGGAGTCAGCAACTGGGTATTTTCCTAATACTCTACTGTTAGCATGAGGTGTTTGTACGATTTCAAAGCAGTCTTGAGTGATCGCAGCCTCTGGGGACCTACCACACCACGTGGGCTTTAGGAGTCAAAGAGGAGAGAGTGTATTTGTGATAGTTTACAGAATCTATCTAACTGACGTCATTTAAAAACTCAGGTAACCTGTAACTATTTTTGGTTTTTGACTAAGGGTAAATCCATTATCGCTGCTGCAAAGTTACAATGAACATAGCTTTCAGACCAGAAATTGTGACACAAGGTATTCAAAAAGAGTTTTATATTTCGATACTTATATATGAAAAATCTTATGAAGATATAAAATATGAAATGCTTTTAATTATATGTTTTACAACTCACCTTAGTTGAAAGTCAAAGTGAAATAAAGTCCAGTTTGAAAATATGGTTATAGAAATCATATTTCTGTCTTCTGAAGCCAAATCCGTCGATGCTTTCAGATGCAGGCTATCCTCACACTTAGTCACAACACTTGCTTCGCTAAGGACTTTGAAGCCGTTTCGTGCTTCTGTGCACACAGGTAATTAACGTTACAATTTTGACATTTCAAAACGCAAGTAGAAAAGTTAATAATGTTGGTGTAATTACAACGTGTTAAGTGGTTATTTCTTTTCTTGCCTCTACAAGATGATTGTAATAGAGTCTGATGCTACTATTATCATTGTTGTTAAAATTATAAACAAAGAAATTGACAAACTGGCAAATGTATCCTAATTCAAATTAGGCATAGCATGCACAATATTAAAATACATGGGAATCTTATTTGTTCTCAATACAAAATAAAAATGATTACTTTCAATTATCCCCAAACCACTCACACATACATCTGGTTAATTACTGTGAATTCCTTTTTTGGGAGTCTTACAGATGACAGCATTTTGACAGTGCATGAATGACAAATGCCAGCCTATCTATTGGATGACTGATTACACTAGTGATCCTATAACTGACCAGAGAACGAGGCTTCTCACTGGCCGTGCCAAAATCACAAAGAAAAAAAATCCTCTGGCTTGTAAACAGCTTCTCTCATTTTGATAACTATCAATGCAATATTATGGGGTCAATGTGCACCAGTTACAAGCCAACTACATGGCTTACAGACACCTTATTTCTCAACTGATCTCTTTTAGCAGATAAGGAATCTTTTCCTCACCTCTTCATAGTTCACACTGCATCTTAATTTTATATCTAATTAATTTTACTCATTTGAGTATGCTTTTGAGTTTCCACATCCGCTTGAGTTTCTTTTTTTCCAAAATCATTTTTATTACTATGGATTGTGGTACATAGTTACATCCAACGTGGTGGCTTAGTGCATACACATATTGCACCTTTATTGTTTTTACTTTCATTTATCCTTTCCCACTTTCTTTCCCTCACCCTTATTCTGCTCTTCTTGTTTTATAAATATTCTCTTTTGCCACTTGGCACAATGCTGTCTACATCCAAAGAGATCTTCAGGGGCACCACAAGGTGGCAGCAGCGGGAAGGTATGGGTCCTCCATTTCCATCTCTCAGGTCAAAATCCTCTATGGAATTGCTGGCCTGCCAGCTAAGATCTGTGCTGCTGGTGTCTTTGCCCTCGAGGGCAGTGTTTCTGCTTGCTTTAAAGATGTCAGAACCTCAGTCTTATAGGACTCTGCGAAGTTATTTCTTTAGGGACTCAACTGTTAGCTGAGTTTTGTGGCTGTTTGTTTAGAACTTGTTTTTAAGGACACCTTAGAGTTTTCTTTTATTCTATTTAAGTATCTCTTACTTCTTACTACCTCTTCGGGTTAATCTTCTCTATTCAAGATGCTGGTACTATTTCTGTTTCTTCACAGAACTCTGATGGATCACTGAATAGCTGAGAGTTTTATTCTACACAAGATGCACCGAAGTTTCTTATGGACAAAGTTAATGAAGTAGCAGAAGAAATACAAAATGATATATTATCTATAATATGCCTGATTTTAGTTCTATGTGCATGAATTAAAGTCCACTTTAAAACTTTGAGTATCAGTTAGTTTTTTTTTTTTAATGACTAGTGAAAGCAATAACTGAGAATCTCACAAGAAGGAAGCTGAAAGCTGTGGCCACAGTCTCTCAGCCTAAAATGACTGATGCTGCCAAGTATCATTTGAAGAAAAGTCAGTCACCAAGGATACCCAGAGTGCCTGGGAAACCATGGAAGCGAGGCCTTTCCCTTAGTCATCCCTAAGTCCACACACCAATAAAATGCCAGGAAGTCACATCTGGGCAGACTGGGTGTTCTTTCTTGTCAAAAATATTTTTTTCTTCTTGTATACAGGCATGATTTCAGCACGCAACTACATTCCCTTTGCCTGTGTTCTTCTGAGTTACATACAAAGCTTCCAGCTCTGAAGCCACCGTGTCTTTGTTTTTCCGTTCTGGCTTCACTACTTGATAATGGAAAGTTAAATTAGGAAACAACTTAGTCTGTAATTCTGTCAAGATATTGGTGTCAGAGAAAGGTAAAGTTGCACAGTAGATGCACCAGGAAACTTGAATCTGGTGCTACAGCAAGGCCCACCTTTATCTCTCGGGAGGTGGTTAGAATAGAAGTTAACTGTGCAAGAATACAAGTAAGACAACCTTGTAAACTCATCTGCTCACAGTTACTTTGAAGATTTTTGGGTTTTGCTTTTACAGTGCCAGGGTATGAACCCATGGCCTTGTGGATGCTAAGTGAGCACTCCATGACTTCTGAGCTATATCCGCAGCTCTGTTTATAATTTTTTAAAATTTTTGAGACAACCGGATCCCTTAAGAATTTGTATAAGTAACATTCATAACACTATAGTTGATTTTTACTTTATTGGTTTATGCTATGATGACACCGGATTGTCTAATTGGTGTGTTTATTTATTGCTCACTTGGGCCCTTTTCTGAAGAAACTTCATACATAAAGCATGTGCACCGTGTATAGAAAACCACAGTGGCACTCACATTTCTGCATGGTAAAATAAATCAAGACATGACTCTGTTCCAAAAATTTTGGTTGATACTCTTCACAACTCCAATTTTTTTGTAATCATCTTTTCACAGCACTGCAAATTCTCCAACTAATAAACTAAATTTTACACGAGAACAAATTGTTCTAGTTTTCCATTTAGAAAGTGTATGCCTGCCTATACCCATGCCTACACTACTTGTTTATTATTGCAAGTGATGTTTTCTGAAAGGGAAAGGAAGATTTGGTGTTTTCACCATTTACTTTGTTGATGCCTGAGGTTTAGAACCATTGCACTGTTTGTCAGCCCTCTTTGAAGTGTATAAAATATTTTGAATTGCTGCAGGGTTTTTTTTCCTGTGAAGTGCACAGAATATGCAAATTTCCTTATACACTTAATGTTGATAAACTTGATACTTAATCTTGTTACATTGTCAGACAAATCATGAACCAGGCAACACTGGCCTAAAGTACTTGAGATAACCAGTATTTATTTCATGACTTATTTTTCAGCATTATATCATTATGTAATGAAAGTTCTTTAGTTTTTAGCAACAGAAATAACCCTGTTTTGCTGAAGTTAAATATCATTTATATATAAAACTGTCCGGAATAGGAGCTGGGCTCTGAAATGGGTTTGAATCAAGGCTGTCTTCCAAGCTAAAGAGTAGGAATTGGCAGTTGGAAAAGTCACAAAATATTTTCCCATCTTCCATCCCAAAAGTAGACAAATTATAACAATTAATAGTCTTCATTTCTCTGATCAAGATTTATACTTTTTTGGATAGGGTTATGTGTCTACGGTTTGGTATGGGGAAAACAGAGCCTTCATTCACAGCACAACAGATTTCACTCAGTGAGGGGAGGCATTCTACCAAAAATCAAAGAAATTGGTGCTGGCCAGCCAAACTCATAAGGCTTTTTTTTTTTCTCACCAGAAAGGGGGAAACTGGGCACTAAACCTAGGGCTTTCACACCATGCTATATGCCAAGGTCCCCTTTTTTTCTGAGACAGTCTTGCTAAGTCATTCAGTTGCCCAGGCTGGGCTCAAAGTTGTGATTCTCCTGCCTCAGGCTTCTTTACTGGTAGGATTATAGGCCTGTGCCA
Source organism: Ctenodactylus gundi (assembly GCA_004027205.1). NCBI lineage: Eukaryota > Metazoa > Chordata > Mammalia > Rodentia > Ctenodactylidae > Ctenodactylus > Ctenodactylus gundi. The sequence continues at coordinate 292,083 of PVKB01001808.1, forward strand.
CTGGGCCAGACTCACAGAAGACTTTTTAGTTATTGTCACTACTTAATTTCCCTGATTACCCTCTGCAGCATCATAACAGTCTAAGAGTTTCCTTCTGTTGTCCATTAACCAGTTTGACTTGAAGTGAATCCTCACCTCTGGAGGAAAGAAAAAGAAATACAAACAAAACTGACATTGATCTTGATGGGCTCCCAAGAGCAGTCGGGGGGGGGGGGGGCGGTGGTGATTCATTGCCTCTCAAGCTCATGGTTCCCCCATGCTCTCCTGAGCCAGGTGTGTTGGTTTTTGAGTTTCTGCTGAAGAGCCTGGTGGTAGAAGAGACTGAACCAACAGAGCTGGGAATCACATTGTCAAAAGTCAAAATCAAGGCAGCTGATTTATTAAAAAATCGCTTCATTAGATCTCATAATGAGATCTTTAATTGCATTGTGGGCTCTATTCTGGAAGCAAAAATTGGTGTTAAGATGAATGCTTTGAGTGGGGCACCCTGGAGTACCAAAGTCCAGGGTTAAGAAACAAAAATTGCCAACCATCTAGACCTTTCAGAAAATGTTCTGCTCTTGTTTGGTCAGGTTGCTGGTGACTCAGTTGGATGATGGGACGCAGATCAGTCAGTTCCTTGTGGGACCCTGACTGGGCCAGGGGTAATGGAAGGTAGAAGGCAGCCCAGACCCTGATAATGTCATCTTGAGAGCAGCAGGAGAGGGCCCAGGCCCTCATGTCCCAGGCCCTGGGTGGCCTGCAGGTCAGCTTTCTCTCTACTCAAATTTACAATTTTCCCCTGTCCTAAGACCTTTACCAGAAATCACATGATCAGGTTTCCAAAGTCCCACTATGCTAATAAGGTGACTTTCAGACCCCAAACTTCCCCCAATCAGAAAATGACCCTTGCCCTACAATCCTGGCTGACCCTCCTCCTTCAAACTCCTTATAAGCCTGGCCCCATGGACAATAACTGAGCCCTACACTGATAATGTCTCCCTCATGTTCTTCCGTCATACTCACTACCACTCGAGACCCTGCTCCTCTAGACCTCACTGATCCCTTATTGCCTGTGGACCAAGGCGGCCGGAGATCCCAAAGACCCAAACACTTTGTCCACTCTCACATTTCCTACATTGAAAAACACAAACAACTTCCTTGCCAAGATGGAAGTCCAGTCAGATTCAGCAAATCGTAGTAGGTAATAGAATAGGCTTTAGTTCCAGATAGTTTGAGCTCTCCTTCGTACTCAAGAGTGATCCTGAGAAAGTAAGGAGACCTCACCTTTCTGTGCTTTAGTTCTCTTACTTGCAAAATGAGGGAAATAATGTCACGTACCTCAGAAAGAGCTAATAAGAATTGATGCTTGAAAAACCTTAAAGGCTTTTCAAATACTTTTGCAAGTATTCCATTAATCCATAAATGTTAGCTATCATGTGACTACTGGTGATAATGATTTTCCTTGGCAGTGTTGATTATGTTAAGTGTCGTGGTGTCTAGCCTTTAAACTGCACAGTGTTACTCTCTTGTCCGCTATTGATTGGTTAGTTTTCATTATGTACCTCCTATCGATGCTCAGTATCAAATTAGGCAAATGCATAATAAAAAGCCATATGAGACAGTTTTGCTGTCCATAAGGAATTTCAGGTGGGACTCAAGTTTTAAATGAAAATAGCTCAGAAGTTAAATGGCTGACCAGCTATCTACATGGAGGTTTCCATACTGTGCCAGTAATTTGAAATTTCTGTGATCACTCAGCTTCTGACTTCCTTCACGATAGGCCCGAAGCTCAGGTGTGTCAGAGTTTCTTATTGTTACCTATTCTTGTCTAACAAGCCACCCAAAAACTTGAGTCTTTTGTGTGAAAATGAGTACACCTTGAGACTACTATGCTTAGCTCAGTGAACCAGACGCAGAAGGTTAAATGTCACATGATGTCTTTAATATAGAAAACCAAAGTATAAATAAGTAAAAGAGCAAAATGAATGAGTGATTGTAGAAAACTGGGAGATAGATTTTGTAGACAGGGAAAGGGGATGGAGGGCGAGAGGGTGGGCAAAGGGGAAGGGAAGTAAACATGACCATATGCGATCTATGTATAACATGTCTACTGGGTGGTCATATATTGGTGCATATATGTATATATATATAAACTTGGCACATATACTTTATATATATATATATAATATATGAAAACTTGGTATGTATATCTATGTATATATAAATATAGATATATATGCACCAAGTCCTCATGATGCATAAAGTTATTACATATCACAAATATATCCTAATAAAAATAATTTTGAGGAAAAAAACCTCAGTAGCTCGTATCAGCAATAGTCACTATTATTTCTCATGATTTCTGTGCTCCAGGAATTAGAAGAAAGTTCAGTTGGGTGGTTCCATCTCAGAACGTCTTCTATGATTTCGGGCAGTGGGCAGCTGACACTGGAGCCTATGGCAGAACCCAGAATGGGAGGCATTCCACTCCACCGGCATGGTCTCGGCCCTTCCTCATGTGACGTCTCTAATATGGCCTCTCTGGCCTCCTCCTTCACCTGATTCCCCTCCTTTCCTCTCCCTGCTCCTCTGCTTCCTCGTCTGCCTGACAACCCTCTTTCACCTGCCCACCCTCAACCTCAGGCTTCTGAGTAGCTAGGGTTACAGGCTTGTGCCACAACACCAGGCATAAAACTTCTTGGTTGAGATCCGGTGCTCTAAAAATGAGTGTCCCAGGAAAAATAGGCAGAAACCTTTTCTTGGCCATCATAATCACTTCCATTTTATTCCCTTTTTCAAGGAAGTGACAGACGCCTGCCCATTTTCACTTGGAGAGGACAGAGTCCCCACCACGTGATGAGAAAGTCAAAGAATCTGCACTAATGTTTCAGATCACCACTGTGCCAAAGAGCTGGATATGTCCGGGATGTAAGTGAAACTCATTGAATTGTCACATAAAATTTGAAAGACGATTCATAATGAGAAATGAAACTGTCAGTCTGATCATATATTGAAGCCAGCTTACCGCATCTCCTTTCACCCTGTAGACATGTACGCAAAACACTAACATAGCGGAAATGTCAATTGCTGAGTATGGGATTAAGCAACAAGAGTAAAAGCATTTGAGGCAGGTACATGTCTGTAATCCTAGCAATCTGGAAAGCTGACGTGGGGTAATTGCAAGTTAAAGCCCACTGTGTAACTTAGTGACTTTGTAAGGCCCTGTCTCAAACTTTAAAAATTAAAGGTGGGGGCGGGGCTGGGGAAAAAGCGGTATATGGAAGTCATGAAAGTCACAAAAAGAGAATAAAAATTGTGAAATGTTTAATGTCACCAGGAAGTCATCTGTACATCATTGGTGAGGTCATGTCGGGAGGCTCCTGCTTCCCCAGGCAGTGCTGCAGTGATTCGAGGAACCCAGATTTTCCTTCCTTTTCTTCACCTAAAACTTCCATTGCTAGTCATATTCCCTCTACGATACCCTCTTTATTTTGCTCCATGGGAAACAAGCCTCTTTAACAAACTTTTTTAAATTTTAGAAACTGTTTATTTCTTGAAATCAAATCAAAACTGACTCCCAAGTGCTAAACCCACAAGGTCAGGGAGATATTCAGCTTGAATCGGTCTTCAGACTTCCCCTCTCCCAGCGTTATTCAAGACACCTGGATCTAATGGTGACTTCTAAGCAGATCAGGGTCCTGGTGGCCCTTGTATTAGCTATTTACTTCTTGCTGGGACACATTACCTGACACCTACAACTTAAGGGAAGAAACATTTATTTTAGGCCATCAATTTAGTGGAAGCCTAGTAGGAGAGAAGCTGTTCATGGCATGACATATGACATACAGGAAACAGAAGAGGAGAGGGGGAGAGAGAGAGAGAGAGAGGCACAGAGCTAGCACGTATTCTTCAAGGTCATGCCCCAGTGCTCCTCCTCTTCTGCTCTGAGTCAAGTCCCAGTGACCTGCCCCTTCCAGCCAAGCTCCACATTTTAACAGCACACGGGATCCCTAGATATTCCACAATATCCAAATATCTGCAGCTTTTGGGGACATTCCATGTGCAACCCACAACAGCCCTCCTTTTGCTTCTTTGCTATGCCTGAAGCAGAACTCTTCAACAAAGCTGGACATCGTGTTGTTCAAGTCAGGCCTCGCTTGAGTTCTCACCAAATCTTTGGAAAATTGCTGCCAAATGATGTGCTTTCTCTGGTTGCCTCAGAGTCCAATATGCTCTTTTTCCTTCCAGTCTCTGCCCCCGTGAGGGCTGCCTCCTCCATCCTTCTGTGTGTTCAATACACTGAACCGTTTAAAATATAGTGAAAGCCAGTTCTTTAGGTAGGCTCGGCAGAATCTCTGAGACCATAAATTAAAGAAGTTCTTTAATTAAACTCTTCTTATCAACTATCCTCCTGATTTAGTGAAGCCCTGAATTTCTCTGTTAAGCACTTGGCCTGTCTCCCAGCACAGGCTGAACAAGCCTGCCTGGAAGGCGTATCTAGAATGTCCTGTTTCCCCAGTTCAGCCTCAGTTACAGAAGCTGAGAAGCGTGGACATTAAATAGGCATGTATTGAAGCCACTTCTACCATAGTAATCTTGCACATTAAGTAAATATCACACTTACGGAATGAGTATGAAGAAAGTGCTGTTTCTAAGAAAACTAAATATTTTGAAAATACTCCAGGTACGTTGTTAAAATAGAACTTGCTGCTAAATTATGTGAGAGAGAACTCTAAAAGTTCAGCAAATCATAAAATGCAGAGATGCTAAGCTTCAGGTGCTACCCAAATATGTGCAGTTACTCGCTACTTTTTATGCAGCCAAAAACTGGATTTTGCAAAATACGATGGAGACCTATCACCCATCTACCAGTATTTGCAACAAAATTGATAGAGCAATTCACCAGTAGGCCTGGGCCAGGAAAAAAAAAATTGCTAGATTGAGATTCAAGGTCTAATCAAGAAACGGTTCTTTCTCTCATCAAAATTTGATAATTACTATAGATCAGTGACTGTTGGGTGTTTTCCACTTTCCTCCACTCCGAGTAAAATTTTTAATGGCATTGATCATGTCCTTGATTTATATTGCATATTTATCTGGGTCTCTGGAGAAGAGGGTAGATTAGCTAAAAATCCTAAATGCCCAGTTGGATGTACTGACTACACAAGACTTACATTGGCTTGTTCAAGGAGAGGGTTCGTGTGTTCCCTTTGTGGGAATAAAGCACAGCATCTACTAGTCAGTGACCAAAAGGACAAACTCTGGAAGCAGCTGGAAATCTATTGAAACATCAAGGCCTTCTCCTGGGCACATAATTCAGATTATAACTTTTTACCTTGCAGTCAGGCATAGTCACACCACAGAGTTCAGGACACTTAGCAGGAAACAGAGGTGATGCCTCTTTTTAAGCTAAAGCATATGACCTCTCCATGACACTCAGTGTTTGCTGCAGATGAACACAGTCTTGGCAGCCACTTGTGAAAGACAGGGATTGTAATTAATTCTGGATCCAGATACATGCAACCTGAGGAATTTTTAGGAGTTTCAGATTTGCCTTCCACGTGTGATAAGTGGCACCATTACCTGACTAAGTCACATATGCAGAAATAGTCATTGTTTTTCTTATTTCTTTAGGCCATTAGACCTGAGTCCAGAGTCAAGCTCCATACCACCATGTGAGTGTCTCTGTGTAGGGAAGCTTATCACGAGCCATTCTGTTAGCGTTATCACCTTCCTGGAAGGCTGCCCTAGAACATGTATAAATCTTCACTCTGCAGGAACCGTAACTTCTGATTCTCTGCCAAGCTCAGTACCAAATATTAAACACTTTTTTTTTCTTTCCCACTCCTATTCCAAACCAACACTCTTTTGGTCTAGGGGATAGGTAAACGTATTATTAAATAGACTGAGATTTCGCAAGGGGCATGGAGACAAAAGGACTTTTCTTGTCCGATTTCTGTGTTCTATAAAAGACCATGAGGTAAACTGGGCTTGGTGACATAGGACTGTAATCCCAGCACTTTGTTAGGCTGAGGCAGGAGGATTACAAACTAGAGTTCAGCCTGGGCAGCTTGGCAATATAGCGCAGATTGTCTCAAAAAAAAAAAAAATCTGGAGGTGTAGATTAAGGTAAAGTTCTGATCAATTCGTAGTACTGCAAAAAGAAAAAAATCTTTGAGATTAAATGACAAAGCCTGGCCAACTATACAAAAATTATTCTGGTACAGTATTCAGGAGTCCTTCTTAAGGTCTTAAATGAGCTGTTTAGACCAGACTGGCCTTAAACTCACAGAAATTCTCCTGCCTCAGCCTCTTGAGTGATGGATTACAGGCATGACTACCATTCCCAACTTGGTGGTGCTGGGGAATCGAACTCAGAGCCTTGTACTTGCTAGGCAAGTGCTCTAACCCCTGTGCTATTCTTCCAGCCCCTGTATCTCCATTTAGATATGCAGCAATCAAGTAATACATTTCCCTGGAAGTTTTGGTTCAATGCTCCCTTTTTGGGATAAAAATAAACATGAGCACAGTTTGACACCGAATTTATGTAAGATTTAACACGATGCTTGTTAAGCATAAATAATAAAGAATGCTTTATCCACTGGTCTTTGAGGTAATGGGTAATGCATTGAATATGTAAATCATCAAAAAGTGAAAGTGATGGAGAGGAAAACCAGCACAAGAGAAAATAAAATGTATAGTAATTTGACAGAAGCTCACAAGATGAAATAGCCCATAAGGACCATATTTAGCACATTCATGCACTAATAGAAACTGGCTAAGAGGCAAATATTCACAAAGCAGACTTACACTTTTCAGGAAAACTACTTCCCTAATAACTATGAGAAAGTACGTTTTAATGAATACTTGTAGGTGAATTCAATTTCAGAATTGGATGTGGAAAACTACAAACACAATTTTAATTTTATTAAAACATGCAATGTGTACTAATGATAACCAACCAGATAAGTACATAAACCAATTTATATTAAAAACATATCCAGAACAGACAGGTGTGCCAATGGAACAGAATGGAGGAGGCAGAGAGGAACCTGAACACCCTCAGCCATGCAATCTTTGACAAGGGAGACAAAAATTAGAGAAAAGAGAGCCCCCTTTACAAATGGCGCTGGGAGAACTGGTCATGCATAGGCAGAAGCATGAATCTAGACTCACAACCTTCACTCTGTACTAAAATCGTATCAAAATCGAGCAAAGGCTTAGGTATTAAAATGAAAGCACTGAACCTTCTAGACGACAAAGCGGACAAAACTCTTGAAGGCATAGACAAAGACTTCTACCCAGGACCTATCTCCCAATAACACACAGTTTTACAGTTCTCCCACTATATCCAAATACATGAGGCTTCTGGGGGGCACTGCAAATCCACACGATAGCAAATGCTTATGTCAAAATAACTACAGACATACACAAGCATGTGCACACACACACAAACATATATGTGCTTATGGCAGCTCTCTGACGTAGTAAGCAATACATATTTATTATTATTATATACGATTATTATGGTTTCATTTAGCTTTTCTCTTCATGCTTCTTAGTTTTTTCCCTTTTAATCACATACATTTATATAGAACTTTATTATTTCTTTTTACAAATGTATGTTTTGAGACAGGGTTCCACTGGTCCATACTGGTCCCGAGCTCACTATGCCATCCAGGCTGGATTCAAAATCACAGTAATCCTCCTGCCTCAGCCTTCCGAGTGCTGGGATTACAGGTGTGCATTCCCATGACTGGTTTATGTGATTCTGGGAATGGAACTCAGGGCCTTGTACTGCTAGGCAAGCACTCTAACTTCTGTGCTATTCCTGCAAACCAGAACCTTATTATTTCTAAAACTTATTCACGTATGACATGTCTCTCATTTGAACCTTTCAGTAATTCCTTGCTACCAACTATTGAATGACTTTATGGATGAGAAAACAGGGTCACAAGAAGTGAATTAATTTCTCTAAGATTGGCTCTATGTAATCAGTACCATCACAGCACATTACATCAGGGCTTCTTAAATTTACCACCTCCCTGTAGTTTTTCCTCCTTTTTTTTCTTTCCACTCCTGTCCCTTTTTTCTTTTCTTTTTTTCTTGTGTAGAAGACAAATCCCTACTGGGACAAGGGCCTTTGATGTCAAAACACTCCACTAAGTATCAGTGTAATCAAGTTGTCTTTGATTTTTGCAATGCAATGAGAAGACTAAAACCATACATGGTCAAAGGAATCTCTGCCCATAGCCCAGACCTAGAAGGTAAATTATGGGGATACATGGAAACATAAACATGGAGTGTGTTTTTGTGTTGTCTTAAATGCCACAGAGATAGAATATCTCATTCATGACTGGCACCAAGTTGATTCCTGCTGATTGTATTATGTGGCTTTGCAGTTAGGATATCGGAAAAACAAAGAGAAGTCAGATTGTCTTGATGGCATTGTTTTGTTTTTCAGATATTAAAAAAAAAGACTTTGTCAACTCCCAGTTGAAAATATTGCATTCTAAGCCCAAAACAATTTGTTTGTTCTCCCAGGCACAAAATAAATACTAAGGAAAAATGAGGAAAAATCTTTATCTTGTATTACTGGGCTCAATCCTGTGTCGTTTCAGAGATCAGTCATTTCATGCCTGTCATGAGCTGCTCTGGACACATGTACATGTGTTCATCTCTGCAGGAAACACACATTCTCTGTGGGGGCGGAACTGTTTTTCTCACTTCCGACCTTCCTTCTTAAGGAATCCGTTTTTATTATCATTGTTGTTGCTGTCGATTTTTTCTACTTCCTGACTCCTCAAGGAGAAAGTGAATCAGACTCTGTTCCTGTTCCTAAACCCTAGAATTTGGCTTTCTGCTTCTTTGTCCTCTCCTTTTGCCAAATATTCCAATCCACGTACTTGGTCTAGCACCTCTGTGCTGCACCAGACTAAGAGCGCCAGTGCCATCTACCTCTGAGCCTACTTGGCTGGAGTCACTGGAATAAGAGAAGACAACCACATTAGGATTTGTATCACCCCGTGTGTATGCTTTCTGAATCTTACCACAGAAGCAGACACCCATTTCCTTCATTCCTAGGGTGAACTCTCCCTGTTAGAGTGAACTTCTCATTTTAACAGGCAGTGGACGCTGTTTGCACTTACCTATCTCTGAGAATGTAACACCTTCAAAAAATGTGCTCATCCTGTGAAGGTGGCGATTTGCCCAGTAACAGGTGCATGGCTTTTTTCATTCTGCTTGAGCAAAAAATAGAGAATTTTTCAGCAGCAGTCAGATTTTAATACCATCAACATCATGAACGCAAAAATTTGCCTTTACACGCTGTATCTATATTCAAATCCAACATTTCCTATGTTGGAGCCTCAAGTTCGTCACCTATGAAATAGTGAGAGTGGCAGTTGTTTTTCCTGCTCAAGACAAGGTTTACTTTTTTACTAGGACAGGATAAAATGTTATGAGACAAAATAGTAGGGTAACACAGACTATGTCTGCCACCTTTGATGATAGGTACCTGACTGGACCTGGAAAAAGGTGCCCAAAATAATCCTCTCTCAAATCTCACCCTTCAATCCATGGTCCATAGGAACATGAAATAGGGTCAGATGGGAAAGATACAATATTTTCAGTTTTAAAGATCTCTTGTCCAGAGGATAGAGCGTCTGTCTAAGTAATGAATTTCTGTACAATCTCAGGAGCAATCTTGCAGATTATACTTGGTTCCACTTCATTACGTGGTTTTTTCGTAACCTTCCCAGGTTGTTAGTCAAATCACTGTGCTGCCTAGCAAGTTCTGATTAATCTGGATTTCACTAATTACCCTGCAGACACATGGAAGGGACTAAATGGTTTTTTAATGTTCTTTTGCTATAGGTTTCAAGTCAGTTTCCCAGGAATCTGTTGCAAAGGCACCACCATTGCTTTTCTGAAATGAGTCTTCTCACAGGAAGAACAGCCAGGGACGCTTATAATTCTTGTTCATGTGATTTTCCTTTCAGGCAAACACAGCTCCTCCAGGGAATGGGCAATGTGTTTAAGGGGGAAACATTAAGATACGTGAAAGAGAAAATTTTAAAAGTCAGGCATCTGTTGTTGCTCCAGCAGCACAACTGGGGGGAAATGGGAGCAGCTAGATTGGGTTCAGGAGAATGACAAGGTAAGGTGGAGCGTCAAGCCCTAACCTCAGTTTCAAGCCTACAAACCTCTGATGACTATTTTCCAAGAAGCAACACTGCCACCTGGCTGTGTAAGATCAAGAAGCAATCCGTGCCTTTCCTCCTGTTACCCAACTCACTCCCTGATTTCTACATTCTCTAAGTAGCATCCTAAAATTCTCAAAGATCCCCTCTGATACCACCAGAAATACAAAGTTCTAGGACACACAACCAGAATGACACCACTGGTAAAGATTTCTTGAGAGTACACACTTCCAACCTAATGCCCCTCCTTTTGTTGCAGTGTTTTTGGAGCGCAGAGAAATTATCTTGGCCATACATAAAAAATAGATACTACAGTTAATGTTCCTATATAAATGCTAAAACCTAAATTTTTTTCCATTAGAACATTAAAAGAAATTAAGAGGAAAAAGAAGACAGGTTGCAGGTTGGACACACCTGATTCAAACTTGAAGTACAAAGGAACAGTTATACTCTACGATTCTGGTAGGTTGGCCTATGATATTTCCAAAATTCTCTAATTTGCCACCAAAATCCAAATCCATAACAGTGACTACTACAGAAATGAAATACAGACTTTGGGGAAAAAAAAACAAATAAGGGAATACGAGTGGTTTCTTTTTTCTATCTGAACTTGTCTTTTTCAGAAGAATCACTGTCAGATTTTCACTGCCTTGAAATGTTTTAAATCATAAAATTCTATTTGCCACAAAACACACCTTGTGTGACTGACTCACTGAAAACTTTTCTAAGTATCTTTTTAGTGCTGCAGTTTTACGCTGTAATCACCCAGGCCTTCCCTCTCTGCTTTGCCATGGCTCCCAACTCAAAATCCCACGGTGGAAGTAGATATACAAAGGATGTGGCCTCACGTCCTTCATGGTATTCACCCCAAACTTCCTGTGGTAGGTTTGTAACGCGGGGTCAACATGACTAAGTTAAATTCCATTTTGCGGAATTTTGTTCCTTGTATGTTTCCCGTTAGCATTCGCTACAAGAATGACTCATGTAAGACTTGGAAACAAGGCCGCGCTCAGTCTCTATGTAAACTGAACCCTAGTGCTGCTCACGTATTGGTATGGATGTGCTAATTTGCGTTGTCAACATGATCAGCAGCTGTGCGCACAGCTTCTGCAGCCAACACGGGAACTGTTTTTTTAGCTTCGTTAGACTCCAAGCTAGAATCAAGTGTAGGTTCTTGTAAAGAGCACTAGGTGCCTGCTCAGATCACCCACAGTGAACGTGGAGACCTGGCTGCAGGCAGAGTTTCCCAGTGTTCTGCTGCCTCCCACTAGACGACCACCTTTCCTTTGGACTCTTGCACTGTGACTCCAGGCTCAGGGCCAAATACTCCAGGAACAATCAACCTAAGACTGACAATTAGATACGTCAAATCGCTATAATAAATCCTTCACTTCACCTCATTAACAGTGCTTCTGTGTTTTGATTGAACCCTGGTTCAATGTGCACCTTCTTAACTGACCTGAGGAAAGTACAAATGGCATTAATACCTTGTAACTGAAGTAGACAAGGTACCTGGGGACCAAGATGTGGGGAGCACAGGGTGAGAACCTGACAGGACATGAGACTGCATAAGAATGAATAGCTTTGAGTTAAACTTCTGTTTTTGAAATAATAGAGGGTTGGTTCAGCCACAGTGTTCTTTTAGGTTTTTTTTTTTCCCCTACCTTTGCTTTTCTTCCTTGGTTCATTACAGTGAAATGCTATTTGTTAAAATCTCTTAACTGATTCTATTAGGTTGACAGCAAAATTTGTCTAAGTTATGCCGTGTTTCCACATTGATGGAAGAACAGAGATTACTCTGAGCATCTTTCTAGTTGGATGAATAGTTGCAGTGTTTTATAGTGCAGCTGATGAAAACTCACTGAAGTACTATGAATACTTTGTAGATCCAAATGTCAAATTTTACATCTCATAATTCTGCCATTCATTTATTCATTCAACAAATACTGAGAACCTACTATGGATTAGATAGTGTTTGGTGCTATTGAGTCCAGCAGTGAATATAGTTAACAGAGTCCCTGGCTGCGTGGAGGGAGATTTTAAATAAATACCTACACTATACACATTTTCATTGAAATACAGGCAAAGTACCAATAGGAAAAAAAAGTGATACAGTGGAAAAATAAGATGTTTTGAGAGAGTACAGGAGAGCTAAAGTAGTTAAGCAGTAAGGGGAATTGTAAGAAAGTTTGCCCAAACCCATGCTGATTCAACTGAGACTAATGACAGCAATAGAATCAGGAAAGAAAAGGGGATAATGCAATCTAGAAAGAGGAAACAGTGCACGTGGAGAACATAGATGTTAAAGGGACTTGTGTTGGAGAAACGTACATAGCATGTCTAGAGCACAGATAGACAAACTCATCTGTAGGACAAATTCCAGCCTTTGTCTACATAAAATCTATTTGAGTATGCCTTCATTCATCCATTTCTACATTGTCTATAGCTACTTTTCTGCAAAGGTCAAGGGATGAATCCTTGCAACAGAGGCCATACGGATTGGAATACGTGTGATGTAGCCGTTCGTAATTGCTAATTCCTGAGCTACCAGGACATATGGGATGAGGCTTGGATCTAACTGTCCTCCAAAAGCCACTGGGGTATGACCTAGACGGATGTATTATTCCTGTCTCTGGCCCCTCTCCCACTCTCTCTCTCTCTGTACCCTGGCTGCCTTGGGAGAGCAGGTTTTCTTTGGTATTCATGTTTGCCCTGCTGTTTCTAGCCCAGAGCCAACCAGCCATGGACTGAATCATCTGGAAAGCCTGAGTCCAAATGAACCTTTCCTTTTTTTTTTTTTTTTTTTTTTTTTTTGAGACAGGATCTTCTCTGGTCCAGGCTGGTCCTGAACTCACTATGGAGCCCAGGCTAGCTTAAAACTCACAACAATCCTCCTGCCTCAGCCTCCCAAGTGCTGAGATTACAGGCATGTGCTACCACGCCCATCTTAAGTGGTGCTGGGGAATCAACCCAGGGCCTTGAGTTTGCTAGGCAAGCGCTCTAATCCCTGTGCTTCAGCCACTAAACCTTTTTTTTCTTTAAGTTACAAGTGTTAGGTATTTTGTTCTAGCACAGGAATGTGACTAGTACAGTAGATTCATAGAACTTAGTCTGTTTGTCCGCGTTCATGAAAAACTACCGTCCGTCAGTTGGAAAGGGGTTCAGACTTAAACGTTGAGAAAGATTGATTAGAAGTGTGTATGGAAGCAAATTCCAGTAAATCCTTAATTAGAAGGCAATGAAGGAATCAAAGAAAAGCATGGTGGTAAAGACAATTCAATGAGAAGTGAAGGAGATGAAAAGAATTTAATTAACCTTGCACAATAGAATCAATGGGCCTTGATTCTTTTCTTAACTAGCGAAGAACCCTCCCATTTTTCATTTATTCGAACATGCTAATATTTCCATAAACTTGCAAGTGGAAGATAAGCTGTTCAATAAAGGCCATCTCATAGATATGTAATATACAGAAATTATTTTAAAAATTTGATAACATAATGGATTCTTTTGATACCAACAAAAAATGAAGATACAAAAAGCTGAGCAGCAATGAAACCATCACTAAACCAAGACACACAGGAACTGTACTTTGTTTCAGGGAAAGAAAATAGAAATGGTCCTCAGTGAGTTAGAATAATCAAGTACATTTGTCATAGGATATATTATCAGATTCCCTTAAAGCAGGGAGTGTTTACATTTTTAAATTAAAAAGTATTCATTCATGCTTCATTCTGTCTGTACATTCAGGAACGACCGTATCACTTGTTACATACAATTCTCTTGTCAGGCAAAAAAGGCCTCAATTATTTCCTAAGTTCTAAATGCGGCAAATGAACTTACAATACCAATTTAATCACCAAACTAATCAGAGAGCAACCGGACTGTGCTTCCCACATATAGTTCTGTTGCTACCCAGTTCATTTTCTTTACATTGGAAGATTGGATAGGCATTCAACAGCACTAAGAAGAATTAACAGGCATCAGGAGGCAATGTGAATGTCACCAGGGCAGCAGATGACAAGGTGTGCCAGAGAATGGGTCCCTCCTCATGTCATTATGACCCTCTAATGTGCAGAAAGGAGCAGAAAGCAGCCGAGCCTTGCAGAGACTCTTGACTAGGGGTACAGTCACTGAAAAGTTTGTCTGAGATCTTCCCAGAGTGAGGAAACAGGAGAAGCCGACACCAGTTCAAGTTTGACCTAATAATTGCTGGGCGGAACAAAAGAAGTAGTTTTGATGAGAAACTTTTCAAACCTTTCCTTGTAAACATAAAGAAACTCAACAGAAATTGTATAGGTAGTCGCCAGAAAGTATAACAATAACTCTTGTAATCCTTCTCCCTTAAACAGACTCATCAAGTTGAAGACAATGGTTAAAACACTTTCTAGCTTGAATATTTATCAACCTCCGTGTCCTGCTGTTCCAACTGGCTCTTGATAAAAACAAAACAAAAAATCCCCACGAACTTTTCGAAGAGGTACCACACATAAAAATGTACCAACATCAGTTACCCTCAGAAGCATAGAAAGCAACATCTTATTTTCTACAATGTAACCAATGTTCTTACAAAAGGACAGCAGTCCTGACCTGATGACCTTATACCATCTTTGCGATGGGGTAGGAGGCAAGACACACGCCTTGGCTAGGCGTTTTCCCTGATCCCCCTCTAAGCATCATTTAATTCTTGGTCCTTGCATCGTGCCTTGTGGAGAGCAAGAGGCAGAGCATTACAGCGACGAGATCTGCAGCTGACATCTGCACCCGCAGCGAGTCTCTTCTGTGAACTCTGTGAACTTGTCTTGTGGCTGGTCACCCACAAGAGAGTCTTGCTTTGACCCATCCCCACCGCTGTTCCCAGTATTTCTTCAACTTTGTCATCATTATGCAGGTCTTTTGAACTTAACTGTCTAGCATGTTTAATATTCAGTTCCTCGTTGCAGTGAAGCCTCCTTTTCATTTCAAATTGTCACTTTTTTCTCTTCTGGGGCGAGATCTCTGTCCTCCTCTTGGCTACGCTCTTGTTCATGAACCCGATACTTAGGCTTGGAGCCCTGAGCAGCAGCTAAGAGGGAGGGCTTTGGTGAATTCCGAGTCACTGTCTGCATGCTTCTGTCTTCCCCAGCACCTAGTCACCTAACATATTGTGGCAGGGCGTGCTCGCCTGTCTTCATTGTCTGCTGGGTAGTTTGTTGCCAGGAAGTTCACCTCATCCTCCTGTGGGACTTTTTACTCAGCTCCTTATGGACGCCCCTGTGGGAGTCCCTGGCCGGGATCTTGTTCTTCAGGATCCCCTAGATGGGAGGTGGAAGGCCAGTGAGGCTTCCATCGCCAGTGGCTCCAGCTGCTTCAGGCTCCTGGAAGAAGAAAAAGGGTGGGAGGCCAGCAGGGACCTGCCTGGGAGTCACAGATCCCACAACCCACTCCACGTGAAAGTGTCCACAAATCTGCTGCCCTGGAAACAGTGACTGGTGTTGCCAGCACGACACAATGACCCTGACGCCACAGACAATGCTGCGCTGTGGGAACAAGGGCAGCCCCAGCCTTTGACACTTCACCCATGGCTGGAGAAGACACTGGCCTAATGTCCCTGAAGGAGAGATCCCTCACCCCCGGCCTTGATTCTTGATTAGTGCTTGCATAGCAAGCCCAGTGTCCTGCGTTCTGTCCCCAGGACCACGTAAATTGGGTGTGGTGACCACGCCTGTGATCCCAGCACTCTAGAGGCTGATGTAGGAGGATGGCTGCGAGTCGAAGGCCAGCCTGGGCTCCATAGTGAGTTCAGGACCAGCCTACACTTCACAGAGAGAGCAAGACCCTGTCTCAAGAGAGAGAGAGAGAGAGAGAGAGAGAGAGAGAGAGAGAGAGAGAGGTAATGGAGAAAAGGCATAATGTCTTTATGGCATTAGGAGCAAGGTTGATGATAGAACTGTTTACTGCAATGAGGATTGAAATTGTTTTGGTATATTAGGTTTACAATGCCTGTAGTGGGGCTGGAGACTGGCACAGTGAACTCTTAGAGCGTTTGCCTATCAAGCACAATGCTCTGAGTTCAATTCCTTTGCACATATAATCCAGGCATTGTGACATTTGCCTGTAATCCCAGTACTCGGGAGGCTGAGACAGGAGGACTGCCATGAGATGGAGGCCATCCCAGGCCACTTAGGAGGCTCAGGACCAGTCTGGACTACAGACCCTGTCTCAAAAAAGAAAAAAAAAAAAAAAAAAGAATGTCTTAGTTGATTGAAAAAGACCTTGACAGCTCTACTGAAAATTCCTGTAAAGGAGCACTTTAAGTATTCAGCGATTGGTATAAGAGAGGTATTTCTCTTCAGGCAATTGAAGGTTACAGCATTATTCTCAGACCCAAGGCAAAGGTTAAGTAAAACGAGAGAGCAAGGAAAGCAGGAAAGCAGGCACAAGTCTACACTGTGTAGTGGATGTCAAAGAAATATCTTGGCAGGAACTAATTAGGAGATGGTGAAAAAAATGAACTGGCATTTAGTTAAGCCAGGGCTCTACAGGGCATATTTAATGTATTAGATCATTTGATAACCATCCTTAGAATTCAGACAATATTTCCCCATCTAACATTCTACACCAATTTAATTATTGTATCATTCGCCACTTGGCTTATCAACATGTCTCTGAAGCCTTTTTTAAACCAATATACAACAGCAATTTTTTCTGTCTCACATAAATGGCACCCCGTGTCCCCTTTCCTTTTTGCTGTAAGTGCCCATTACCTGTGCTATGCTTACTGTATCTGCCAGGTTAATCTGGTTTATGCTACTATGATAATATCCTACAGACATTAGAGGTTTGAAATATAATTCTTTTCTCACACTCCATGTTCAAAGAAGATCAGTGTGAGATCCATCCTGTTCATGGGAGTCTGTCAGGAATCTATACTCACAGAAGCTCCGATAGCACATAGCATTCCCATCTCAGCATTTCTTGGTATGATTGGATTAATGTATTTCTATTTACCATTTTTTCAAACATTTGTTTTTAGCATCAAGTAGATTGTGTGTCAGGCATTTGTAACTGCGACTGGTATGATCTTCCAAATACAGAGTTCCCTTTTAAATTTGTTTGGGGCTCGGGGGTGGGGTAAAGGCTGGACAGTTTACCACTGGCAATAAATACTTCCTCATGAAAGGGCCATATGTTTTTATTTCATTTGTACAAAGCAAGTAACACGGCAAAGATCTGACTTTGAAGAGACAGAAGACAAGGAAAGCAGAAGCCAAGCTAATATCCGGAGACTCAGGCAAGGCTAGAGCTTTCCCAGGAAGCTGTAGGCAATGTTTCTTTTTCCTTCAGTTACTTCAAGCAGCCAGTTGCCAATAAAGTGCGCTTAATTACTAGTAGCTCCCCGCCCTAAGGATGACCTTCCCTCGCTTCCTGGCTCATAAAGCAACAACACATTCTGGAAATCTCTGCCCTGGAAAGCTCCCCAATTGCAACAAGCTGACACAATCTTTCCAGGTATAACTCCAAGCATCTGCCCTTTTCAGCCAAGATCTATCTCCCAGTAACACACAGTTCTAAATATACAAGGTTTTTTTTTTTTGGGGGGGGGGGGCACTTAAGATAAAGTCATAGGAATGTATTTACTAGATCAATAAAATACCTAACTTCAACTGGAAAAAATATATCCTTATAGTTTGATTTGAAATCTTGAAGTAAAGATATACATATTAATTGAATCATGTAACCTTAATTCTCCATTTACATTTGGCAAGAAAAGGCTGATCTTAGTTTTTTTCCCTTAGTACAAACAAATTCCTAATTATAAAGAAACTTTCATCTATTACATCTAGGTATGTAGTTGGTCACTCCGAATTCTAGGTTCCATTTAGCGTTGAAAAGAAATAAATTAGTGGTAGATTCCTAGATAGAACATTCCTCAGAGACTACTTACCTCACAATGTGGTAGAAGTAGAAAATACCTTTTATTTTAGTACATAATTGAGATTTATGTAAATGATTATTGTCAATGAGTGACAAACTAAATGTCACTTTACTTAGAGCCTTCCAACAGAGTCAACCAGGAAAATGTGCCAGATCGATGTATATTTGAAAAAGAATAATGCTAAATTCTAAAAGCTATCTGGATACAAAATAAAGGAAGTATAGCTGGTCTAAAATGCACACATCTAATCACAAATTCAAAACATTTGTTTCAATAAGAATGAGATTTTATGAGGCTGGTGATTATGTCTTAAAATATTCCAGTTTAAAAAAAATAAGTTAAAGTTACTTAAAATTAGTAAGTAACAAACATGCTTCAGATATGCAGAATTTTTCAACATAATTCCAATCCTTCTTACACATTAGTCTCAAAAGAGATCAGAATCTTCTCAGATGTACAGGAATAGATTAATAAATATCCTTGGGTACCAAAGTGTCCTTGAGTCCTACTTAGTCCCAGATGTGTCCCAGCATAAATTCCTCCTCTCTTCATTGCTTAGCTATTGACTACCAACAAGAAGTAAGATGTCTCTCTACTAAAGTGCTTCGTTTATCCTTTACAAAGGGAAAATGAAAAATTAAGGCAAATAAAAATTTGGATAGCCAGGACTGAACTTTTAAAATATTAATACCCTTATTGACTTTGTGGAAATAGTTCTGCAGTGTTGTAGGAACTATTCCCTGTCAGATTTTTGTTATTTTTTTTTCTTAGAGCCTGTTTGTAATACAGAATAGTGATGTTTGCTTTGGGGCACCGATTCACGTAGGTAACATGTCTTGCTCATTTTCAATCCCTTTACCTGCCTTCCTTTTCCTCCTCCTCTCCTGATTCTCTTTACTATCTCTAAGTGTCTACCTTCTAATTCCCTATCATCTCTCCTTTATTCTATTCATTTACCCTTTAGGTTTCTTCTATAAGAGAAAGCATGCAATGTTTACAGAAGTTTATTTTATCTATTAATACGATTTTAAAGTGTTAAGAATCCTTCTAGGGTCTTCACTCTTCCAGTATTAAAGGTTGATTTCTTAACACACAAAATAAAAACTCTACAAAGTATTTTGAGAATGTGTATATAGTATTTATGAATTTACAGGAAAAGTTCTGAATGCCTTACATTCAATCCTCAATTGATAGGGACCATCTTTATCTCAATATTTCAGATTAGAAAAGAAATCTCGAGAAGTAATTTCCTGGAGACCACATAACACACATAGATCTTACGTATTCAGAGCAAGGGAACCTTAAGAGGCTAAGTCAATACCAGCTTCAGATCTGTTCTCTCATGTAGGGATGTTAGCTTTCTTGCTCTTTGGCATCTGCTGCAATGGATCTGATGAAGATAAACCGAGAATAAGAAAACTGGGAGAAAAGTATTGCAGTAATTCAAATGGGGGCCTGAACTGCTTAAATGGCAATACAAATAAAAAAGTAGTAGATTCTGAATAATAATTATTAAAATTGATAAATCTTTTAAAATGTTCTCAGCTTCCAATCTTCCTCATATGCAACATATAAGTTGCACTTCACTTGTAAAGTTCAACAATGTACTTTAACTTTATGGAATAACAGGCACCAGTTAGCAAGAGTAGCCAAACAGGTAAAAAAAAAAAAATGAAACTAGGAATTTAAGACATTGGGCATCTGTGAAGCAATCTCAGTGATCTCTGGAACATGAGAATAAAAGAAAGTATGCTTGTCCCAAATTGGGTGAAAACTATATAAATTCACAGTTCCAAGATGCTAGAAGAGCCCCAAACACAAGAAATGTGAAGAAAACAAGAAGACACATTGCAATCAAACCGATTAAGGCCATAAACAGAAAACTATTAAAAGTAAAGGAAGATTAAATCTTCAGAGGGACAAACAAAGGTAACAATCAGTCCGTTATTTTGTCTTCACAAACACTGTAAGACCTGGGTTTGGTGGAACATGCTGTAATCTCTGAACTCTTGAGGGGTTGATGCGGAAGCACCAAAGGTTCAGATTCTACTTGGGTAACAGAGTGAGATCTGTCTCAAAAGATTTTAAAAAAAGAGGCTGGGAATATAGCTCAGCTCAGTCTCTAGCACTGAAAAAAAAAAAACGTGACCTAGAAGATAATGTTGACAACTTCAAAATGCAAAATTCAAAACCTTACTTTACAATGCTATACTCAGTGGATATGTCTTCAGAAACAAAGGTGAAGAGTATTCCCAAAATATAAAATAGAAAGGATCAAGAAATATTGAAGAGGGGCTGGAGGAATGGCACAGTGGTTAAACAACTTGCCTTGCAAGTGGAAGGCCCAGAGTTTGATTCCACAGCACTATATAATGCCAGCATGGTGGCACACACCTGCAATCCCAGCACTTGGGAGACTGAGGCAGGAGGATTGCTGTGATTCCAAGGCCAGCCTGGGTTACATAGTGAGATCAGGAGCAGCCTGGGCTGCAGAGTGAGATCCTGTCTCAAAAAAAAAAAAAAAAAAAAGATGTTAAAAAAACATGACTGGCTTGGGGGTCACACCACCTTTCTTATATAAGAGCTCTTCTCAGAATCTGAAAATCTCAGGGATTGTTTTTTTAATCTTGGGATCATCACTATTAGGACAAAATATTCCAATGATAAATGACTAATAAGAACAACAAATGAGCCACTGAACAATGAATATAACTTAGTATTTTAAATTGTATTTGTATTCACAAATCAATCAATGAAAGGCAACCAAATATATGTATTTTAAACTTTATCAAAAAGAAGGAGACAAAAATCCATAAGGCAAACCAACAGTTGACTATGTATTGCTTTGCGGTCAAATATTGTAAGGTTCCAATTACATTTTCTGGGATTCTTTTACAGATTTCCAAGAAAAATCTCCATTCCAAATCTTTGTTTCCTTATTTTCTAAGACAAAAGGTTTAATTCAAAATTCAATACAGAACACGAAAAATTCTTACATTTAAATCTTGTAGTACCAATGAATGTGTGGCCTACACCTGTCATCACACCTGTGAATTCTAATACTAAACAAATATTCTAATTATAACAAAAACAATGTATGACAGGAAAATAATTATGATCTCTCTAGCACTCTGCCAGCCTCCCACTACTTACAAGACAGAAAACCCTTCTCAAAAACAAAGCGAAGAATTTGCTTCACATTTCACTGGGGGGGTAGAGTGGCTGGAGGTGGTGCTGGGGCTTTGGCTTGAGCACTAGGGCCTTCCTTTGCTGTGACTTGGGCTCTCTCTTCCTCTTCTCTCAAAGCCTCTTCATAACGGGATGGGAATTCAGTGGGGATGGTATCATTGAACTTGGCCCAAAACTCCAGGACTTTCATCTTGCTGATTTCGGCAGATGCTCTCGGACCCCACAGGAACTCATAGCATGGAGGGTCGCTGCCAGGGACCTGGCGGTATACCAGATAATCTTTCTGCACCAGCTCTTCAAAGATGATATTTTCTGGATCACTGAAGATTATGTGCTTCTTGCCTTTATAGATCCCCAAAACATTCAGGAATTCCCAGAATTCTTCTTCAGAGGCTCTGTTGCCATTTAAGAAGATCACACCCAGAAGAGGTATCAGAAACCCATTCAAGGGGAAGTCCAGACCACTGAACACATTGCTACTGTTAAGGACAGATGAATCGAAGGCCAAGGCATAGGAGCCACTACCTGGTTTGATTTCCTTCACCTCGAGGGCAAAAATCAGCCGCAAGCGATCAGAAGCTAACTTGAGGATCTCAGGGAAATACTCTCGGAAGCTTTTGTGGATAAGCTTCAGCATTTCCCACTTGAAAATGGGCTCTCTCACTTTATACTTGTACAGCAAATAATTAATCAACGTGCCTGCCTTCTTCATCAGAAGCTGCTTTAGTGAGCTCTGGGCAGGTGCAGCCCTAGACGACTCAGCTCTTTCCTTCCCTCGGCTCCTGACACCTTTACCAGATCTTTCGTGAGAAGCAGCAACAGCAGCAGTGGTGGCGGGCTGATCTCCTGGTGACTCCTGGGGAAGCTCAGCGCCAGAGGAGCTTGGGATAACATCTCCAGAAACAGAAGAGGAGCAGGAAGGGGACTCTTCTTCCTGTGTCACAACTGCCTGAGCATCCAGGTTCTTGTCTCGGGTCTGGCGACGCTTCTCACGAGCACGGAACTTACTCTTGTGTCCCCTGGGCATGACGGCTATGGCCAGAAGGAGCAGGCAGGACCGTGAGCTGGAAAGCAGGTGATACTGGGACCTGCAGAAAGGATAATGAGATCCTGTCAGTATTTTCAGAAGGTAGAAATGACTTTGGATTTTAGAACGCCACCTCTGCAGGTGTCAGCAGGAGCACTACTCTGTGAACCCACTGGGTTCTGTGCCTTGTGGGAACTCAGTGAAGGAAGTTAAAGCATGTGTCAGAGTACAGCCTGTCCTTGAGCTGCCTTAGTGACATCAAGAGCTGGCACTGTATTCTCCTGTGTGTTCAAGCATCCTCTTAGTTTGTACAAATAAATATTCTTGGAAGGGCCTGGGACCTTTATTTTCCTGTGCTTCTCTGGAGCTAATAACTCAGAGATCCTTGGTACCAGAAAAACAAACAAACAAACAAAAAAACAAAACAAAAAAAAAAACTGAGGGCATTTCTTTTTTACCCCTGTGAAAAGGCAGTTCCGGCAGTTCTGTGGGTCTCTCTCTATCCTGTACTTACTGGCTCTCAATCCCCACTGAGAGTCTTCATCTTGGTCTCTATATAGAACATGGAACTCTCCTCTTCTGTTGACTTCTGTTTCACCATCAGAACCAGACTTGAACCATTTCAGCTGATAACCATGCTCTAGGCCTTAAAGGGCTAAGTGCCAAGGTAACACTAGACTCTTTGCTGTTCTACTTGTGTTGGAGGAAGCAGTACCTTCCGTCCTTGCCTATGACCATTCTTTGCCTCCTAGGAGGACCTGGGGATCCTTTCTTTCTGATGTGAGGACATCAGAAAGTCAGGTCCATGACTACTCTTCCCTGATGCTTAGTGCAGTACAGAAGAGCAGCTGTACCTGGCTACACAGCCCATATTCTCCAGAGGATGAAAACTCTACTTGGTAGGTCACAACTCCATGATGTGCTATTTCAACCTATCAACCTTAGGTCTCCAGTTTGACTCCTAGGCAAACACAACATTCCTACCCCTACTGAGGGACACTTTGGCCCAATGCACCTGGGGACACCTGGGGCTAACACAGAGAGAACTCCTCAGTATCTCTGTGGCTGTGGCTAGAAAATTGGAATTCTTTAAAGTCCTAGAGGCCTTTACTGTTCAAGGACATCTAGAAATTCTCCCTCTAATGACCTCAGGTCTTTGTAACAGATTAAATTCTCACCTTACTCTGAACCTCAGGATGAAAGAAAGTGTGTCACTTTCGGTCACCCCTGACCTGTGTGGGATCCCACTGTTCTTGGCTCACTGTTCTCTTTAGTCCTCACTCAGGCAGGACCAGATCTCTATCGTCAGCCTATCTGAAGCTTCCAGACTCACACTTAAGCCTTTTCCTCCCTGAGTCTCAGAGCTAAAAGTGAAGGCGAGATAACATCTGTTGATCTCTGCTTGCAATTTCCAAAAGCTGAAAGGGGATGGAATTTTGAGGTTTTCCACTGCTCAAGTCTGTGTTTATATAAGTCATCCCTTAATGTTTCGATCTTTACTTAACACTTATCCACTCACAGTAGTGACTCCAAATGCTTGAGGTTTTTCTATTTTTTAAGAATGTGAAAAATTTCTCATCTGCTCATACCCCAACTGCCTATAGCCTCCCAGGACTTACAATCAGGAAAAGATTCTGCTTGCCCTCACTATTATGAGATGGGTGGTACCTTTGTTTTTTAAGGTCCTTTCCTTGACTCCGGGCACTAACTGGAATCCTCCACCTGCTAAACTGAGGCTGCTTGCTTTGCCAGAGTTCCTCAACTCCCTTATATATTCTAAGAAAAAATGAATAAGATTTATCATACCATCCTGCCCTGATTTTCCAAGTCTTATAGTAGGTATGAGGGTCTATGTAGATCACTCCTTTCTTGGAGTCCCCTCGTATTCAGTATTAGCACTTCAGCTCTGAGTAAGAACCAGATCTCCTTACTAGAGGGCTCTCACAGTAAACCATAGGCGTTTTTGTCCCTCAGGTCACCCATGGATGAATCAGGGAAAATCTCAGTCTGAGATCACTAATCCTGGCTTTTCAGGACTGAAGACACAGGCAAGACCTTCTGTGCTCCTTCTGTTCTGGGGTAAATGGATTTTCTTATTCCTCATACAGGATTTATACTTTGACACCTGTAATGGCCTAAGATTCCTATCTTTCTACTGAACTGGGGCTTCTAGTCCGTAAGCCATAGTGCTCATCTCCCTGGGACTCTGGAGAGTAGAGCCACGAGGCATTTGACCCTGTTATCTATGGCCTGGGACCAAGTGCATCTATCTCTGCTATGCATTCAGTGACCTCACTCAGTCTCTTCACCTTGACTGTGCCCTTTCTGGAACTCTGTTTTGTGTTGTTTAGAAAGGCATGCCCCTTAAAAAAAAGTTCTATAGTCCTTCCACTTGATTTGAAAAGCAGAATGAGCCACATCCTTCCAAGGCCAGCATGTGTTAAGAGCAAAGACAGGACTCTCTGACCTCACTGGTCTGCAGCCTGGCTCCCTCAGTGAGCAAAATACTGTGAATCTGACTTAAAGTTCAATCCTCCCGAATTACTAGAGAGAAACTACTACACTCCCCATCTGACTACCTTTTTTGGGAGTTGGCTCATATCTCTGACAGCAGGGGAATTGCAGTGTGGTACCCTACTTTAAAGGAACACATGCTGGGCCTTTTACTCCTTTAAGAATGAGGCCGTCTTCTCTCATTATTTATTTCCCCCCATTTTTATTAATATATCTATGTGATACACAATGGTTACCTTGAGCTTGAGTGTTTTGTGCACATAGGTATCCCGTCAACATTTCAATCCCTTCCCCTCCCCCTTTTTGGCGCTCCCACACCCTTCCTCCAACTCCCACTATCACACCCCCAAACGGGCCTTTTTCTCTTCAGATAAAACACGACCACTCCCAGAGAGGCTCTAGGAGAAAATGGGGCAGTCGTTTTTCTTCAGTCTTACAGCTTTGGGCCAGAAGTTCACGGCGCCAATGGCCTAACGTAATTTAGGGTCCACTTCATGAGAACGGGATGGTCTCCCCATCTCAGTCCACGTTCCGGAACCTCACCTGGACTCCTGAATAGTTCTCCGAGGTCACGCTCGGCGATCCGGTACTGTGTCCCATGCACCAGGATCCTCGCTCAACAACGGAAGTGACGGAAGTGACGATGACCACATCCGGCAAAAAAAAAAAACCCGGATCTCCAAGGCTGACAGCAGGGGGTATATTCTTAAGGGACCCTTGCTAGTTTGTTGTCACTAATACTGAGGTCCTCAGCCTGATAGCCAGCAGAATCTGAATTCCTCCTTCAACTCTCAGGAGTCAAACAGCTTCTAAACCAAGCCAGAGCCTCACTCAGCTGCTACACAGGAAATCTGTACTTGCTCAGTCCACTCCACCTGCCACAAAGGCATCGCATTTCTGACAGCAGGGGCAGGTGTTTTGGGCAGCACTCAGGAGTTGCACTTTGACTCAGGTTTTACTTTTTGAATTTGTCAGCATCATTTAATCCTATTTTCTTTTTTAAAATTTTGGTAAAAAAAATTATGTGACATGAAATTTAACTATTTTTTTGTACATACATGAATTCCAGATTCTATAACACATTAGAACCATGGGGCTTGGGGAAATAATCAAGGCTCTTCCAGTGCAAAACTGGGCCCTGCCCATTACAGGTTGCTATTCTGTGTTTTGAGACTTTATAGGCAAAAATATGCACCTTGGTCTCATAGATATGTCTGATACATCAAAGAAAAAGTAGTGGAGCCAGATGTGGTGGTGCACATCTGTAACCCCAGTACTCTGGAAGGCTGAAGCAAGAGGGCTACAAGTTGGTGCCCAGCCTGTGCCTCCTCACAAAAAAGAAAGAAACAAAGAAAGAAAGAAAGAAAGAAAGAAAGAAAGAAAGAAAGAAAGAAAGAAATTCTGCCACAATCCCAAAACTCCTGTTTATATTCACCTGAGATCATCATACTCCAAACATATCAACATATCCTTCACATTCCTCAGCCCAAAAAGTAGAAGTTTAGTCATGCTACAAATGAGGATTTCCTCTTGGGACCTCATGAACTCCACACCTGACTCAGTTCATTTAGAGGAAACCTGGGAAAATCCCACATGGGTCACTCACAAAATAAACAAGGAGTATAAACTCTAATAAGCTAGAATGTAGTTTCTTCTATTTTCTTAAATAATCGAAGCAAATCCACATACATGGTTGTCCAGCGTATAGGAAGAAAGTTAAGAATAAATTATTTTATTCAAGAATTGGTAACCTCATTTTTTTTTACTATTTTGATTTTTTAAAAATTAGTTCTATACTCATTCACACATATGAGAAAATAAATACTCATGACGTTTCTGTGTAAAAGACATAAAAATAGTCAAGCATATAAATAGATGGCCAGCATCACTAACCACCATGGAAATGCGAATTCAATCTGCAGTGGTTACCACTTTTCACATGTTTAGAAAGCTATTTTTAAAAACACACAAATAAAGGAGACAATACTTTTGACGAGTATGTGGAGAAAAGGGAACTATTGATGAGCACATGAATCGCTACAGCTCTTGTAGGGTATAGCCTAAAGTTTTCACGAAAAAATTAAAAAGAACTACTATATAATGCAGCGATCTCTCTTCTAAGTATACACCAAAAGTATATGAACTTGGAAAGGCCTATTCGCCCATGTTCACAGCAACATTATTTACCAACATATTCAAACAGCCAAATACTGGTTAATGGATGAGTGGTTAGACAAATTTTGGCATATACATATAACATAGCACTTGTCAGTCTCAAAAAAGGGAAAATAATGCCATTTGTAACAAGGACAAAACCAGGGAATGTATACTAAGTGGAATAACTCAAACATGGAAAGAAAGTTATGGGATGATGACTCATAGCTGCGTAAACTAAAAAAAAAAATGCACAGAAGGAAATAATGAAAGAGTGAATAAAAGAAGCGACTGTGGGGGATGTGAAGATGTAGGTGTAAAGCAAAAAAGTTCCAATTTTGAAGGATGAATAAATCTAAAGGTTTTATATGCAACATGAAGATTATAATAAATAGTATTAAATTCTATTCAATAAATTTGCTTTAAGAGTCGACTTTAGGTGTCCTTATGACAAAAACAGATAATTCTGTGAGATAATGGTGTGTTAAATGGTTGACCTGTAGTAATGATTTTGTTATACATGTGTATGCCAACATATTATATACCTTAAATAAACAAAAATAAACTCCCTACTCATAACATGTTATATTGTCCTATATAATAAAAAGATATCCAAGGATTATCAATATGTTGATAAAAATTGTTTCTCCTATACACAGAAAGTGGAAGCAACCGAGTAATCTGTGTTACTCATCCACACAGATCCTGAAACTAAGTTCATCCATCAAGTGGAACACTTTTTACAGGGATCAAAACCCAAACAAAAAACTAAATCTTACACTTACTGATGCAGAGGAAGAATTTAAAAAAAAAAATGCACACGCACATGCACACGTGCGCATGCGCATGCGCGTGCGCGGTTTGTTACTCTCACCAGTAACCAGTATGATACTGACTTCTTTAAAGCAAAATAAGAAATCAGCCTCAGACATCACTAGATATAGGAGGAGCTCCTGGGCACGGCCCTGCTACATCCCTGCCTCCAGGAATAGTGTAGCCCATGGCTTTAACCAAGTCACTCCAGTAAGTTTTCCTGAGGGAATTGCTGTAGAAACATGGAAGATACCTGTTCTCTTGGTCAATTTGTTCTAAGACCTCATAGAGGATCTTTTAACCCTTAGACTTTCAGGCTGCAGTGTACGAGGCCTCTCTTGTCTGACCAGGGTGACAGCAGGTACTAGCAATGAAGCGCACTCTGGTGTCTGAATTCCTCTTACTTCTCCAGATTAACACAGCAACTCTTGACCGTGCCTGGGACGCTTCATTCTATTAGTTTTAAATTGGTGCCAGAAAGCTGCTTGAGTCCCAGAGAGGAACTGAAGGACAATTTCAGTTAACTGTCCTGACTGAAAAGAGGCATCCTTGAGAATTCAGTGGGGCCCTTTCTGTGTTGGGCTCATTTGCCCTTGCAGCTTACTTTAGTTTCAGCATAAGCCTTGACACTACACTGCCTTCCATTCCAAAGTGGCTACAATAAACAATTATAGTCTAAACATCTTACCTCTTTTATGACTAGAAAAAAGAAGGGAGTGTGAGGCAGGACAATCATGAACTTTAGTTCCATCTGGGCAATGGAACAGCTTAGAGACACCGTGTCTCAAAAAAAAAAAAAAAAAAAGTCTGTATATGCAGCTCAATATGATGGCCCTGGCTTCTGGATTCAGTCCCAAGATGGCAGAAAAGAGTGATGAGGAAGCACAACTTGATAACAGTTCTCAGAGCTTTCTAGGGCTGCAAATGTGTGGGTCCAACAAGTAGAACCCACCAAGCACATGAGGAGGGTGTGGCGATAGAGATGGAGAACACAGTCCAATTTTATTATAGGCAGCGTGGGTACATATAGAGTAGAAAAAGGAAGAAGGTCCCCAAAACACATAAGAGCTCACTTACACAATTATCACAGAGAGACAGCAATAGGGCACGGGGAGGCGGGGAGAGCACGTGGGCAGACGTGCGTAGGACAGTTGCGCCTGCGTGACCCTCAGGCCCAGAGCAACCAGGAAGTGCTGGGAGCATAGTGTGCTAAGTTTGGGTGTCCCGGATGTGAGCCAAGTATGCTAGTGTCCATCCCGACGCCTCCACACACATGTCCTGCAAACTATGGCTTGTCCTGTTAGTGTGTCCAGGGTGCACAATAATCACGGGATTGATGTGCCCCCCTTCTTTGCAGACAGGGCTTCCAGAGTGTTACTCTGTGTCACAACTTTCTCCTGTTATGGCCTGGGTACCTTTGTTTAATTGGGCTTACTCTCCCCGAGGTTCTCTCAGCTTGCAAGCCCTGCCAGGAGCTTTCTACTACAAGCAAAAGTCGTAGGCCTCAGGTACAAGCCTCAACTTCTTTAGACTGGAAAACTCAGTGAATTTTATGACATTCTGTCTCAAAATAAAAGAAAAAGAAAGCAAAGAAAAAGAAAGCTGATGAGATAGCCCAGTGTGAAGGCCCTCAGTTTAATCCCTTTTAATGGCAGAGCATAGCACAGGGCTCTGTTACCTGAAGGATCCTGGCTGCTTCCTAAGAGTAAGGCCTTTTCTCCCACAGACTTTCTAGCAAACACTTGGCTGAACATCTTTATCAAGGGAAAACTGTCTGCTTGACTGTGAAACACACTGAATGAAGTATTTTGCTACAACACTAGAAAACAGAATAACACGTGTTCCTTGCACTTTGTATTGACAACCTTGATCATTTGTGCTTCTGTAGCAGGCTCTTTGATTTCATATTGTACAGGGGAATTGCATCAACATTCTTGCCTTCCTAGTTAGTAGATCTCTTCTTAGGCTCTCTCTGCAAGGTGGCATCTCAGAGGAGCTCACACTCTGTTACTTTGGCTCTTGGTACCTTCCTCAGATCCAGTTCATGAAGCACTGCACAGCAGTGGTGGCAGGTGGGACTTCTGAAGCTGTTTGTGAATGCCAGTGAGAGGTATGCTATGTTGGCATCCCCTCAAACTGCAGAGTGAAATAAGAGAGCTGTTCTTTTCTCCTGCAAAATCTTGAGCTTCTTTGAAACTAGATCTGATTGCTATCAGGCCTGGAGGTGTTTCTCATGAGCACTGCGTTCACCCTTCTGCCCCGAGGCATGCTAGCTGTGGCCAAGGACAGCAGGCACCAGTGTGGGCAGGAGAATATGAGATATGGACATTCAGATGAGGAACAATGGAGGGTGCCATGGGAGCGCAGGTCCTGTAGCTGCAACTTGGACACTTGTTCTTGTTCAACTTACTTCCTAGTAACTTAGTGGAAGAAGTTGTAGAGAGCCTTTGGATACATCGTTGTAGCCCTGCTTCTTAGGGACTAGCCCACAGGGCTAGCTGCAGAGCTCCTTGAGCTCCGGAGTGCAGGACTTCCCTTACGTTTACCTTAAGGTTTGTCATGCCAGCTATTGGCAGGACCTGGGCTTCCTCTCATGGATGTTCAGAGTTTGACACTTTAAAGCTTCCTGGGCCACGGGAGCAGAAAGTACATGACCATCTCAATGAACAGTGCTGTCAAGGAATACCAAGTCCTCATACCTTTGCAGACTCCACTGTCCTGGACTACACAACTATTACACACAACTCAGGGTCCTCAACTGGGCACCGTACAGGTTTCTGTTCTGTATCTGTGGCTAATAGATTACTGGACCTCCAGACTAGTGATCTTGTCCTCTCTAGATCTGAGGGAAAATGCTATGAGCAAGTGTCAACCCGGGTTGTTATATCCTGCAAAATTATCCTTGAAAACTGAAGGAGAAATGAAAATATCTCCCTATCAAAAATCCTTAGGGCAATTTGCGACCACTAGACCAGCATTGCAGGAAATGCTTGAAGGAATCTTTGAGGGAGACAGAGAGACAAGCAGCACCAAAAAAAATACGGAGGAAAAGGAATAACTAAAGAGAAAATATCACAAAAAATAGACTGGTATTTGAATCATTTGATTGGTATACTTCTAAAACAGTATCAGCTGTTTTATAAAATCTGTGAAATTTCTCCACATAATTATTATTTGTAATAGTATATTAGTTTTCAAGATATAATAATAATTATATTCAACATGAAGAATTGGTACAAAATCTTTAAAATATATGTACATGAGTTTATGAGTGCATAGGTAGATAAAATGATAAACCGAATCTTCTGAACTAACTATGCCGTTATATCTATTTGTTTCAATGTAATATACTTATGTGGTATAGCTTTAAGTGCATCAATGTAGCAATTCTATATAGACAAGTTGGTTGATTGTAGCAATGCACTTATTTGGTTTTTGATGTAAGTTTATTCTGAGAAAACTGGTTAATGTAAAGATCAGAAGAAAGAAAATGCTGTGAGCATTCATGCAAGAAATAATTCACAAGTCAAACTTCACAAAATTTGAGGGGTCTGTTTGTCTTCAGCTTCTTGTATGCTCTAGTTCTTAGCTTCACTATTATGGGGTGGTACTTCCTTCATGCTTCAGAGGCCTTACCATGAGTCCTACCCTAAGCAGGAAGTCCTGTCTGCTAATGTGAGGCTACCCGCTTTGGTATAAACTGGAAGGAAGTGAGAGTGATCTTCATGTCTCCACTCTGAGATCTCTCAGATCTGACAAGAGGAATCAGGTTCCTGCAATCCTTCTCTCTTTGTGTAAGGTCTCCTCATTGTCACTAGGTTCTAGCATATTGACTTCTGTAACAGAAGTGTCTTCCCAGAATGAATGAAGCTTTCTCCATTAATCCCAGCAGCTTATATATCTGAGCCTAGCATACTCAGAAAATGAGGAAAAATACTGAAAATCCTACTAAGGTGTCTCAGGGCCATGAAGATGAGGTATTTTAAGAACAGCTCTTTATGTTTAGGTTCCTGGAAAAGCTTTTGGAACATCCTTGTTCTGATTTCTAGATGGTTCTTACATCTTGCTCACTCAAGTTTATCAGTATTTTTTCTTTTATCAGTGTTAGGAACTTTTTCTTCTTCTGACTCGAGGATGCAGCCAGGAGGTCCACTATAACTCTTAGATATTTGAGAGGGCATGAGGGGATGTTCAGAGTGCTAGCTCTGTCGGGACATCTGGTATTTGTCTTTTCTAGCCTGACTGGGACACTGTCTATATTTGGACTCTTCTCAGTCCTCTTACCTTGATGTTGATATTCACATCCCTTATCTTAGTTCTGTCTCTGAAAAATGCCAATGAAAACAACACATGATGATTTTCCCCACTGCAAGCATTGCAGAGATCCAGCGGCTTCCCTGGAGTGATGTGCAGTGGGGAATCTACAGCCAAGGGAAGAGCTTCCATGGGTGGTCAGAAAAAAACACAATGATAGTCCAGACTTAAATTCTTATAAAACATCTATCTTGAAAGATTTATATACTACAGATTGTTAAGGTTGATATTTTGCTGACCAAATCTAGGCCCCTAGGCCAAGCAGACAGGGACTCTACTACTGCACTACCTCCTGTGTAGCCCAACAGGGTGAAATTGGAAAGCCTTGGTCTTGTGAAGTGATAGAACACTATAAATGTTAGCCATCATGTTGTTGATGAATATTGTGTTTTCTTTCATTATTTAATTATCTCAGTTATTTTCTTAATGTTCTTGTCCCAGCTATTTGTCTTAATTTGGTTCATTGAGCACAAGGTCACTTTTTCTACCAGCTGAAATGTTTTGGAGTGTTGAGAACAAAACTAAAATGAAAGATATAGTGTGTGTCCGTATAGGAGGAGCAGAGCAGTATGGACTCCAGGCAAAGGCACCAGCCAATACCCTGGCACCTTATAGCCCTGTGAGCTTGAACATATAGCCAAATTCTAGGGATCTCCTTGTGTTCCCATGACAAGGGAGCTTAATAAGTCCTAGGTGGTAAGATTCAAGGCAAATATAAATAAAACATCTGTAGGAGGCACAGACATTACAAAGAGGCCTTTTAAAAATAACATTATGATGATTTTGACCTGAGAAAACAAAATCTATCCAGCTCAAATATTTTTAGTGTGGATATCGCAAAAATTTCTTGCAGTATTTCAAAAAGAATATAAACGAAAGAAAAAAGGAAAACATTCAACAAAAATACTGCTTAGAAATAAAAACTAAGTTACATTTTCTTTCAGGTCAAAGAAGGAGTCCAGTAGAAGTGAAAAGATGAGCATCAGCAAGAGAATTTGTACTGATGATTTCTTGCTCCCATAAACCTAAATGTGGCTAACAGGTTTGAGTATAAGGCCAGGCATAAGACATAAAAGTAAAGAGGTACGGGATGAAGCATAGAAGAAAGGCGTAGAGGGCAACCCACTTGGGACCCCTCCCAGAAACTTTTATCCTTCTAGCCTTTGTTTCTCAATAAAGACTTGCCATTCTACAAGAAGATAAACAGGTATAAGAAAAGGAGCAAAAGGGATCAGAAAAATGGGGTTAAAAGGAGCAAACCTGTCTGACCCATTCCAGGACAGAGAATAATTTGGGGAGATCCTTGCATGAGGCCATATACACACACAGTGAATGTCAGTATCTTCAGGATTTATTCACAGGGATGTCCTCATTTTTTTTTCATATTTTAAATGAAGTCCACCACATGGACATGAATTCTTTATTCCAGAAGATGTCACAGAGTAGGCCACAATCTAGGATAAAAAGAGCCTTATGACACAAAGCGCTGCTTACAAAAATAACGAGGTAGTACTACTCTCTACATATCAAGGTATTCCATGTCATTTTGCACTAAAATCCTCATTTGGTACAACATAAGGTTTCTGAAAGGCATCTGAGTCTGGGGCTGGGGCTCAGGTCCTGACCCCACTCCAGCTCTTCCACTTGATCCCATCATTTTGCAGCCACCCACTTGTAAATGGACCATGACTGTCCAAAACTGTGTGCTGCAAGAAATTTTTCCTCCCTAAGCCGTGGATGTCAGGTGTTGAGGGATAGAGACAAAACAGTAATTAAGACACCTTCACCCTTCAGGAGTATGAAGTGTGCATGTGAGGGTTCTCAGAGTGACAGATGTTCTGGGACGCTTTGTGTCTAGGAGTGAACTGACATCTCTCCCTGAACAACTGCCATATTCAGAAGCCTTTGTCTCCCCTCTCAGGTACTGGTTGTGTTGACATCCACGGCAATCTTTCCATCCGTATCAGGGATTAAATACATTCAGAGAACTGCCCACGTGTGCAACATGTACATCATTTTGTCCTCTGCTTCCTCAGCAGAGGATTGATGTCCTTCCTAGGAGGCCTGTGAAACGGGGAAGTTGTAGTCATGAGCAGAGGACACAGGTTATTGGATGACCAGAGGAAAAATACCACACTGGTGAATTCTTTGCCTTTATCAACCAGATCTAGGTTCTTAGCTGACTTTGGTCCCAACAGATTTACCATCCACAAGGTGTAGATTATACAGGGTGATTTTGCACAGCTAAAGAGCAAACTCAGGACCTCATGCTAGTGAGATAAATGTTCTGCCTCAGGACTTTCTGAATGGCTCAAAACAGTCCTATGAAAACCTGATACTCTGCAGGGACCTATTGTTAAAAAAAAAAGTTCATGTCATTAAAAATTGTGACTTTTCTTATTTAAATTTATCAATCTTTTTGATATCCTTGCTGTACAAGCTGCTTATTCCACTCCAGTAATTTGGCCCAAGGTCATCCCTTCTGTCAACTGGGCACAATTTGGAGTACGGGGGAGACAGCTGAGAGGAGAGTCACAGTGTGTTTCAACACGGGAAAAATGACACGGGGTCACCTCTAGGCGACATGACTAATTATGACCTGCTCCCCCATGAGCTTGTGTACGTAATCAAGCTGTAAGGATCTCTTCCCAGCTAATCAGGCATATGTTCCGAGGCCCGCACCTCACAGGACTACAGGAATGTATGTAACACCAGCACAGCATCTGAGGTGGTGTCTGACTGATATGGAGACATTCGGGAGAGCGCAGTCCTCCCATTTCCCCCTTAGCTTGCTGATGTGAGCAACAAATTTCACCATTTCAAAATGTAATAATAGACATTAATCATTCAGTTCATGTGCAGAGTAACTTATTTTATTCACACTTCCAGCGCTAACATAATGTCTTCCAAATAGCATTGGTTGTATAATTGACAAAACCAAAAACAAGTTAACAAGAATTCCAAACTTTTAAAACTTAATTCATATTTTTACCCAAGCTAAGCAAATTCAGGAATATGTCTTTGCATTTCACATAGAAACGAATGAAACAGAAGCAAAAAGGAGCTAATACCGCATACATTTCTTTCTCTTTCTTAGTACATAATCCCAACACTTTCCAAAATATCTTAACTTTCTGGCTTTTTGAACTCTTTGAGCACAAGACTCACCCTGGAAAAATATTCCCTGACATGTCTAGTGTAAACTAAACCATAGGCTTTGGGACCCCAGAGGAATTCGTACTGTGGAGGTTCAAACATGGCCATCTGCTGGTACTCCAAGTACCCTTCCTGTACTAGATCTTGGGTAATAAGCTTTCTGGTATCCCCAAAGACAAAGTGTTCCACCCCATCATAAATCCCTAACATGTTCAGGAATTTCCAGACGGTGGCCTCAGAAATACGGTGATTATACAAATAGATTAAACTCAGGACACAGAGGAGAATTGGACTCCTGGGAAATCCATTGCTCAGGTGCCCGGTACCTGGGAGACATAGTTCAGGAACAAGGGTATAGATATCATCATATGGGTTGGACTTCAAGCCAAGGCCAAAGACCACCACCATACGCTCATTGGCTAGCTTAAGGATATCATCATAATGCTCATGGTTCTGATGCTGGACAATATTCTGTATGTCCCTCTTTCTAATAGGATTTTGCATCTTATACTGTTCTAGCAAGTACTGTAGCACCATTAATGCCTTATCCACTAAGAGCTCTTCTCGTGAGATGCTCGTGGAACTAGGGGCCTCAGAGGTAATCTCCCTTTTTTCCACTGGGCTCTTTCTTCCCGTATCCGACCCTTTGGGGAAAGCAGCTACATCTACACTGGTGGTGACTTTAGCAGCTGATGATGCCTTGGGAGGCCCAGCTGCAGAGGAGCTCTGCACAATTTTGTGGAACACAGAAGAGGAGCAGGATGGGGACTCTTCTTCATGTTTCTCCATGGCCAGGGCCATCTGCACACCATGGCTCCCATTTCCAGCTTCTGTGCTTAGCAATGGATGCTTCTGTCTCAGGAGCATGTCAGCTGGTGTGAAAGATGGTAGACATGAAATGTGGTTAGTGGTTACATGGCATGAAAAAAGAAAAACCATGAGCACTTTCACTTGGGACAGACCACAAATTTCACCATTTCAAAATGTAAAAATTGTCATTATTCATTTAGTTCATGCGCACAGTGTCTTATTTTATTCACACTTCCAGCACTACCATAACGTGTTCCAAATAGTGGTGGTTGTATAAATATTTGACATATCCACAAACAAGTTAACAAGAGTCCAAAACTTTTAAAATTTAATTCATAACATATTCTTGCCCAAGTTAAGAAAATTCAGGAAGATGTCTTTGCATTTCACATAGAAATAAAAAAAAGAAACAGGAGAAAGCAAAAAGGAGCTTAATACCCCATACTTTTGTTTACTCTTTTTTAGGACGTAATCTCAACATTTTCCAAAGTCTCTACACTCTGGAGTATTCTGTACCTTCTGAGCATAAGACTCTCCCTGGCCAAAAATTTCATGAGATTTCTAGTGCTAACTATACCATAGGCTTTGGGACCCCATAAGAATTCATACTGTGGAGGTTCATACTCGGTCAGCTTGTGGTAATCCAAGTACCATTCCCGTACATCTTGGGTAAGAAGCTTCCTGGCATTCCCAAAGACCAAGTGTCTGACCCCACCATAAATCCCTAACATGTTCAGGAATTTTTAGAGGCTGGCCTCAGATATACGGTAGATATTCAGATAATTATACCCGGGACATAGAGGAGAATCCCACTCTTGGGAAATCCATTGCTCAAGTGTCTGCTATTAGGGAGATTTATCCCAGGAATAAGGGCATTGATGCCACCATCTGGGTTGAGCTCCTCCAAGCAGAGGCCAGAGACCACCACCAGATGCTCATTGGCTAGCTTAGGATTCTATAGACAGTTTTCAGCATGTCTTTCTCTCTAACAAGCTGTTTCATTTTATAATATTCTAGCAGGTACTGCAACATCATTAATGCCTTATCCACTATGAGCTCTTCTCGTGAGATGCTCATGGAACTAGGGGCCTCAGAGATAGTGTCACCTTTTTCCACTGGGCTCTTTTTTTCCTTACCAGACACTTTGTAGGAAGCAGCTACATCTACATTGGTGGTGGATTTAGCAGCTGATGATGTCTTGGGAGGCCCAGCTGCCGAGGAGCTCTGGACACCTTTCCGAAACACAGGAGAAGAGCCAGATCCATACGCTTCTTCCTGTTTCACCATGGCTCGTGTCATATGCACACTAGGGCTCGCATTTGGTGCCTGGCTGCATAGCTTTTGATCCTTTTGTCTCTGCAGCAGGTTGGCTGTAGTCAAATATTGTAGACAAGAAAAGTGGTTAGTGGTTACTTGGCAAGAAAAAGGAGAAACTATGAGCGCTTTCACTTGGGACAGAACACAATTTTCACCAATTCAGAATGTAATAATTGTCATTCATTTAGTTCATGTGGACAATGCCTTACTTTATTCACGTGTCCAACACTAACATAACATCTTCCAAATAGCAGTGGCTGTTTAAATACTTGACAAATCAACGAACAAGTTAACAAGAGTTCAAAATTGTAAAAATTTAATTCATAACGTATTCTTGCCCAAGCTAAGCAAATTCAGGAAGGTGTCTTTGCATTTCACATAGAAAAGAATGAAACAGAAGGAAGCAAAAAGGAGCTTACTACCCCATGATTTTCTTTGTTTACTCTTTTTTGGGACATAATCCCAACATTTTCCAAAATCTCTTAACTTTCAGGGTTTTTTTTTTTTTTTTTTTTTTTTTTTTTTGTTCCTTCTGAGCATAACATTCGCCCTGGCCAAAAATCCCCTGAGATTCCTAGTGCTAACTGAACCATAGGCTTTGAGACGCCAGAGGAATTCATACTGTGGAAGTTCACACTTGGTAGCTTTTCAAACGCCAACTACATTTTCAGTAGAAGATCTTGGTTAACAAGCTTCCTGGCATCCCCAAAGGCCAAGTGTCTGACTCCATCATAAATTCCTAACACATTCAGGAATTTCCGGGGGCTGGCCTCATAAATATGGTGATTATTCAGAGAGATTGTACCCAGGACAAAGAGGAGAATCCCACTCTTGGGAAACCTATTGCTAAGGTGCCCGCCACTAGGGAGATCTGTATCAGGAACAATGGTATCGACGCCACCATCTGGGTTGAGCTCCTTCAAGCGGAGGCCAAAGACCACCACCAGACACTCACTGTCTAGCTTAAGGATATCAGGAAAATGTTCATGGTTCGGATTCTGCACAATTTTCATCATGTCCCTCTCTCTAATAGGCTGTTTCATTTTGTACTGTTCTAGCAGGTACTGCAGCACCATTAATGACTTATCCACTAAGAGTTCTTCTCTTGAGATACTCATGGAACTGAGGGCCTCAGAAGTAATCTCCCTTTTTTCCACTGGGTTCTTTCTTCCCTTACCAGACACACTGTAGGAAGCAGCTACATCTACATTGGTGGTGGATTTAACAGCTGATGATAACTTGGGAGGCCCTTCTGCAGAGGAGCTCTGGATATGTTTCCGAAACACAGGAGAGGAGTAGGATCCGTACTCTTCTTCCTGTTTCTCCACGGTCCGTGCCATCTGCACATTCTGTTTTTCATTTTGTGCCTGGTCTTGTAGCTTTGGACGCTTCTGTCTCTGCAGTATTTCGGCTGCGGGCAAAGATTGTTGAACAAGAAAAGTGGTTAGCAGATACTTGGCAGGAAAAAACAGAAACTGAGCATTTTCCCTTGGGATCGACCACAAATTTCACCATTTCAAAATGTAGTAATTGTCCTTATTCACTTAGTTCATGTGGACAATGTCTTATTTTATTCACATTTCCAACACTAACATAAAGATTTTCAAATAGCAGTGGTTGTATAAATATTTAACAAATCCACAAACAAGTTAACAAGAGTTCAAAAATGTTAAAATTTAATTCATAACATATTCTTGTCCAAGCTAAGCAAATTCAGGAAGATGTCTTCTCATTTCACATAGAAACAAATGAAACACAAGGAAGGAAAAAGGAGCTTAATACCCCATACTTCTCTTTTTAACACTTTTTTAGGACATAATCCCAACATTTTCCAAAATCTCTTAACACTGTTTTTTTTTTTTTTTTTTTTTTTTTTTTTTTTTTTTTTTTGTACATTTTGAGCATAAGATTCACCCTGGCCAAAAATCCCCTGAGATTTCTGGTGCTAACTAAACCATAGGCTTTGGGACCCCAGAGGTATTCACACTGTGGAGGTTCACACTCAGGCAGCTTGTGGTAAACCACGTACCTTTCCCATACAAGATCTTGGGTAAAAAGCTTCCTGGCATCCCCAAACACCAAGTGTTAGACCCCATCAAAAATCCCTAACACGTTCAGGAATATCAAGAGGGTAGCTTCAGAAATATGGTGATTATTCTGATGGATTATTCCCAGGACACAGAGGGGAATCCCACTCTTGGGATATCCATTGCTCAGGTGCCTGCGACTAGGGAGATTTATACCAGGAACAGTGGTATCGATGCCACCATCTGGGTTAAGCTCCTTCAAGTGGAGGCCAAAGAACACCATCAGACTCTCATTGGCTAGCTTAAGGATATCAGGTAAATGCTCATGGTTCGAATTCTGGACAATTTTCAGCATGTCCCTCTTTCTAACAGGCTGATTCACTTTATACTGTTCTAGCAGGTACTGCAGGACCATTAATGCCTTATTCACTAAGAGCTCTTCTCGTGATATGCTCATGGAACTAGGGGCCTCAGGGGTAGTGTCCCTTTTTGCCACTGGGATCATTATTCCCTTACCCGACACTTCGTGGGAAGCAGCTACATCTACACTGGTGGTAGACTGAACAGCTGATGATATGTTCAGGGGCCCAGCTGCCGAGGAGCTCTGGATACTTTTCCGAAACACAGGAGAGGGGCAGGATCTGTACTCTTCTTTCTGTTTCTCTGTGGCTTGTGCCATCTGCACACTCGGGCTCACATTTTGTGCCTGGTCTTGTAGCTTTGGACGCTTCTGTCTCTGGAACATGTAGTCTGTGGGCAAAGATTGTAGACATGAAATCTGGTTAGTGGTTATTAAGCAAGAAAAAAAAAAGAAACTGTGAGCACTTTCACTTGGGACAGAACACAAATTTCAGCATTACAAAATGTAATGACTGTCATTATTCATTTAGTTCATGTGGATACTGCCTTATTTTATTCACACTTCCAACACTAACGTAACGACTTCCAAATAGCGGTGGTTGTATAAATATTTGACAAAAACCCCAAAACAAGTTAATAATAGTTCGAAATTATTAAAATTT
Organism: Ctenodactylus gundi; assembly: GCA_004027205.1. Lineage (NCBI taxonomy): Eukaryota > Metazoa > Chordata > Mammalia > Rodentia > Ctenodactylidae > Ctenodactylus > Ctenodactylus gundi. The sequence goes on from PVKB01001808.1 coordinate 332,525, forward strand.
AATTCATAACATTTTCTTGCCCAATTTAATCAAATTCATGAAGATGTCTTTGCATTTCACATAGAAAAGAATGAAAGAGTAGGAAGCATAACACAGTTTAATACCCCATACTTTTCTTTGCTTACTCTTTTTTAGGACATAATCCCAACATTTTCCAAAATCTCTTATCTTTCGGGGTTTTTGTATGTTTTGAGCATAAAACGTGCCCTGGTCAAATATTCCCTGACATGTCTAGGGTAAACTAAATGGTGGGCTTTGGCACTCCAGAGGAACTCACACTGTGGAAGATCACACTCTGGTAGCTTTCAAAACTCCAAGAAACTTTCCCATAGAAGATCTTGAGAAAAAAGCTTCCTGGCATCCCCAAAGACCTAGTGTCCGACCCCATCATAAAACTCTAACATGTTCAGGAATTCCCAGAGGCTAGCCTCAGAAATATGGTGATTTTTCAGATAGAGTGTACCCAGGACAAAGAGGAGAAACCCACTCTTGGAAAATCCATTGTTCAGGTTCCTGCTACCAGGGAGATTTATCCCAGGAAAAAGGGTATCAATGCCACCATCTGAGTTGAGATCCTTCAAGCGGAGGCCAAGACCACCATCAAATGCTCACTGGCTAGCATAAGGATATCAGGTAAAAATTCTTGGTTCGGATTTTGGACAACATTCAGCATGTCCCTCTCTCTAACTGGCTGTTTCACTTCATAGTGGTCTAGCAGATACTGCAACACCATTAGGGCCTTATCCACTAAGAGCTCTTCTCATGAGATGCTCATGGTACCAGTGGCCTCAGAGTTACTGTTGCCCTTTTCAACTGGGCTCTTTCTTCCCTTACCAGACCCTTTGTAGAAAGCAGCTTCATCTACATTGGCGGTGATTTTAGAAGCTGATGATATCTTGGGTGGCCCAGCTGCAGAGGAGCTCTGGACACGTTTCCAAAACACAGGAGAGGAGTGGGATCCATACTCTTCTTCCTGTTTCTCCACGGCCTGCACCATCTGCACACTATGGCTCTCATTTCGTTTCTGGTCTTGAAGATTTGGACGCTTCTGTCTCTGGAGCATATCAGCTGGGGGCAAATATTGTAGAACAGGATAAGTGATTAGTGGTTACTTGGCATGAAAAAACAGAAACTGTGAGCAATTACACTTGGGACAGACGACAAATTTCACCATTTCAAAATGTAATAATTGTCCTTATTCATTTAGTTCATGTGGATAGTGTTTTATTTTATTCACAATTTCAACACTAACAAAACGACTTCCAAATAGCGGTGGTTGTATGAATATCTGACAACCCCACAAACAAGTTAATAATAGTTCAAAACTGTTAAAATTCAATTCATAACATATTCTTGCCCAATTTAAGCAAATTCAGAAGATGTCTTTGCATTTCACATAGAAAAGAATGAAAGAGAATGGTGCAAAAAGGAGCTTAATACCCCATTCTTTTCTTTGTTTACTGTTTTTTAGGATATAATCCAAAAGTTTTTAGAAATCTCTTAACACTGGAGTTTTTGTACCTTACAGGCATAAGAACCACCCTAACTAAAAATTTCCTGAGATATGTGGTGCTAACTAAACCAAAGGAATTCATACCGTGGAAGTTCACACTAGGTCAGCTTGTGGTAATCGATGTACATTTCCCATACAAGACGTTCGGTAATAAGCTACCTGGCATCCCCAAAGACCAAGTGTTCGACCCCACCATAAATCATGAACATGTTCAGGAATGTCTAGAGGCTGGCCTCAGAAATGCGATGGCTATTCAGATAGATTATACCACCTGGGACCCAGAGGAGCATCACACTCTTGGGATATCCATCACAAAGGTGCCTGCTACTAGGGAGATTTATCCCAGGAACAACGATATCATTGCCACCATCTAGGTTGAGTTTTTTTCAAGCAGAGGCCAAAGAAAACCAACACACCCTCATTGGTTAGTTTAAGATTATCAGGTACATGTTCATGGTTGGGGTTCTGGACAATTTTCAGCATGTCCCTCTTACTAGTGGGTTGTTTCACTTTATACCGTTTTAGCAAGTATTGCAGCATCATTAATGCCTTATCCAGTAAGAGCTCTTCCGGTGAGATGTTCACGGAACTAGGGGCCTCAGGGGTAGTCTCACTTTTTTCCACTGGGGTCCTTCTTCCCTTACCAGACACTTTGTGGGAAACAGCTGCATGAACATTGGTGGCAGATTTAACAGCTGATGATATCTTGGGAGGCCCAGCTGCAGAGGAGCTCGGGACATGTTTCCGAAACACAGGGGAGGAGCTGGATCCATACTGCTCTTCCTGTTTCTCCATGGCCGGTGCCATCTGCACACTCTCGCTCCGATTTCGAGCCTGGTCCTGTAGATTTGGATGCTTCTGTCTCTGCAGCATGTCGGCTGTGGGCAAAGATTGTAGACAGGAAAAGTGGTTAGTGGTTGCTTGGCAAGAAAAAAGAGAAACGGTGAGTACTTTCAATTGGGACTGATCATAAATTTCACCATTTCAAAACGTAATTGGCATTATTCATTTAGTTCATGTGGACAATGTCCTATTTTATTCACACTTCCAACACTAGCATAATGTCTTCCAAATAGGTTTGGTTGGTTATATAAATAGACGAGAAATCCACAAATAAGGTAATAAGAGTTCAGAACCGTTAAAAATGTAATTCATAACATATTCTTGCCAAAACTAATTAAATGCAGGAAGATGTCTTTCAATTTCATACAGGAAAGAATGAAATAGAAGGAAGCATAAAGGAGCTTAATACCCCATACTTTTCTTCGTTTACTCTATTAAGGACATAATCCCAACATTGCCCAAATCTCTTATCCCTAGAGTTTTTTGCGCCTTCTGAGAATAAGATTCGCCCTGGCTAAAAATTTCCTGAGATTTCTAGTACAAACTAAACCACAGGCTGTGAGACCCCAGAGGAATACATACTGTGGAGGGTCACACTCGGTCAGCTTGTGGTAACTCATGCACCTGTCCCATACAAGATCTTGGGTAATAAACCTCCTGGCATCGCCAAAGACCAAGTGAGCCAACTCATCATAAATCCCTAACACGTTAAGAAATTTCCAGAGGCTGGCCTTAGAAATACAGTGATTATTCATGTAGATTATACCAGGGACACGAGGAGAATCCCAGTCATGGGAAATTCACTGCTCAGGTGCCTGCTAATAGGGAGATTTATCCCAGGAACAAAGGTATAGATACCATGATGTCTCTTGAACTCCTTCAAGCCAAGACCAAAGACCACCAGATATGCTCATTGGCTAGCTTAAGGTTATCAAGTACATGCTCATGGTTCAGATTCTGGACAATTTTCAGCATGTCCCTCTTTTGAAGGGGCTGTTTTACTTTATACTGTTCTAGCAGGTACTGCAGGACTTTAATAACGTAGCAACTAAGCGCTCTTCTACTGAGATGCTCACGGAACTAGGCGCTTCAGAGGTAGATTAAGTTTTTCCACTGTATTCTTCCTCCCTTACCAGAGACTTTGTGGGAAGCAGCTACATCTACATTAGTGGTAGATTTAACAGCTGATGATATCTTGAGAGGCCCTGCTGTAGAGGAGCTCTGGACACATTTCCGAAACACAGAAGTGGAGGAGGATCTGTGCTCCTCATCCTTTTTCACTATGGGCCTCGCCAACTGCACACTCTCGCTCTGATTTCGTGCCTGGTCCTGTAGCTCTGGATACTTCTGTCTCTGCAGCATGTCAGCTGTGGGCAAAGATTATAGACAGGAAAAGTGGTTAGTGGTTACTTGGAAAGAAAAGAGAGAAACTGTGAGTACTTTCACTTTGGACAGAACACAAATTTCACCATTTCAAAATGTAATAACTGTCATTTCTTGTTTAGTTTATGTGGACAATGTCTTATTTTATTCACACTTCCAGCAAACAGCGATGGTTGCATAAATACTTGACAAATCCACAAACAAGTTAATAAGGGTTCAAAACTGTTAACATTTAATTCATAACATATTCTCGCCAAAGCTGAGCAAATTCAAGAAGGTGTCTTTGCATTTCACACAGGAAAGAACGAAACCGAAGGAAGCATACAGGAGCTTAATACCCCATACTTATCTTTGTTTACTCTTTCTTAGGGCATAATTCCAACATTTCCAAAGTCTCTTATCACTACTACTTTTTGTACCTTCTGAGTATAAGATTCCCACTGTCCTAAAATTCCCTGAGATTTCTCATGTTAACTGAACCACAGGCTTTGGGACCCCACAAGAATTCATAGTGTGAAGGGTCACACTCGGCCACCTTGTGGTAACCCATGTACAAGTCCCATACAGGATCTTGGGTAATAAGCCTCCTGGCATCCCCAAAGACCAAGTGATCCACCCCATCATAAATCCCTAACACGATAAGGCATTTCCAGAGGCTGGCTATAGAAATATGGTGATTATTCATATAGATTATACCTAGGACACAGAGGAGAATCCCATTCTTGGGAAATCCATTGCCCAGGTGCCTGCTAATAGAAAGATTTATAGCAGAAAAAAAGAGCATAGATACCATCACGTGGGTTGAATTATCTCAAGCCAAGGCCAAAGACGACCCAAGACCCCCACTGGCTAGTTTAAGATTATCAGGTACATGCTCATGGTTCGGGTTCTGGACAATTTTCAGCATGTCCCTCTTACTAATGGGTTGTTTCATTTTATACTGTTCTAGTAGGGACTGCAGAACCATTAATGCCTTATCCACTAACAGCTCGTCTCGTGAGATGCTCATGGAAATAGGGGCCTCAGGGGTAGTCTCCCTTACTCAACTGGGGTCTTTCTTCCCTTACCAGACACTTTGTGGGAAGCAGCGACATCTACATTGGTGGTAGATTTAACAGTTGACGATATCCTGGGAAGCCCAGCTGCAGAGGAGCTCTGGACACCTTTCCGAAACACCTGAGCGGAGCAGCATCCGTGCTCTTCTTCCTGTTTCTCCTTGGGCCGCGCCATCTGCACACTCTCGCTCCGATTTCGTGCCTGGTCCTGTGGCTGTGGATACTTCTGTCTCTGCAGCATTTCGGCTGTGGGCAAAGATAGTAGACAGGAAAAGTAGTTAGTGGTTACTTGGCAAGAAAAAGGAGAAAGTGTGAGCACTTTCACTTGGAACACACAACAAATCTCACCATTTCAAAATGTAGTAATTGTCATTACTCATTTAGTTCATGTGGACAGTGTCTTTTTTCTATTCTCAATTCCAGCCCTAACGTAATGACTTCCAAATAGCAGTAGTTGTATAAATATCTGACAGATCCACAAGCAAAATAATAAGAGTTCAAAACTGTTAAAATTCATAACATATCCTTGCCCAAACTAAGCAAACTCAGGAATTTCTCTTTGCATTTCACACATGAAAGAATGAAACAGAAGGAAGCATACAGGAGCTTAATACCCCATACTTTTCTTTGTTTACTCGCTTTTAGGAAATAACACCAACATTCCCAAAATCTCTTACCACTAGAGTTTTATGTAACTTCTGAGCAAAAGATTTGCCCAGGCCAAAAATTTCTTCAGATTACTAGTGCTAATAATACCATAGGCTTTGGAACCCCGTGGGAATTCATACTATGGAGGTTCAAACTCGGTCAGCTTGTGGTAACCCATGTACCTTTCCCATATAAGGTCTTGGATAATAGCCTTCTGGCATGCCCAATGACCAAGTGATCCACCCCATTATAAATCCCTAAAACGATAAGGAATTTTAACCAGCCGTCCTTAAAAATACAGTGATTATTCATGTAGATTATACCAGGGACACAAGGGAGAATCCAACTGTTGGGAAATCCACTGTTCAGGGGCCTGCTAATAGGGAGATTTATCCCAGGAACAAGGGTATAGGTACCATCATGTGGGTTGAACTCCTGAAAGCCAAGGCCAAAGGCCACCACAGACCCTCATTGGCTAGCTCAAGGTTATCGAGTACATGCTCATGGTTCGCATTCTTTACAACTTGCAGCATGTCTATCTTTCTCATGGGCTGTTCTACTTTATACTGTTCTAGCAGGTACTGCAGCACTATTAATGCCTTATCCACTAAGAGCTCTTCTTCTGAGATGCTCATGGAACTAGGGGTGTCTGGGGTTGTCTCCCTTTTTTCCACTGGGGTTTTTCTTCCCTTACCAGAAACTTTGTGGGAAGCAGCTACATCTACGTTGGTGATAGATTTAACAGCTGATGATATCATGGGAGGCCCAGCTGCAGAGGAGCTCGGGACACCTTTCCGAAACACAGGAGAAGAGTAGGATCCGTGCTCTTCTTCCTGTTTCTCCATGGCCCGCGCCATCTGCACACTCTCACTCCGATTTCTTGTCTGGTCCTGTAGCTTCGGATGCTTCTGTCTCTGCAGCATGTCGGCTGTGGGCAAAGATGGTAGACAGGAAAAGTGGTTAGTGGTTACTTGGCAAGAAAAGAGAGAAACTGTGAGTACTTTCACTTGGGACAGAACACAAATTTCACCATTTCAAAATGTAATAATTGTCATTACTCATTTTGTTCATTTGGACAATGTCTTATTTTATTCAAACTTCCCGCATTAAAATAGTATTTTTCAAATAGTGATGGTGTATATATATATTTGACAAATCTACAAACAAGTTAATAAGGGCTCAAAACTGTTCAAATTTAATACATAACATATTCTTGCCAAAGCTAAGCAAATCCAAGAACATATCATTGCATTTCACACAGGAAAGAATGAAATTGAAGAAAGCATAAAGGTGCTTAATACCCCATTCTCTTCTTGTTTACTCTTTTTTAGGGCATAATCCCAGCATTTCCAAAATTTCTTATCACTATTATTTTTTGTACCTTCTGAGTATAAGATTTGCTCTGGCCAACAATTCCCTGAGATTTCTAGTGTTAACTGAACCAGGCTTTGGGGTCCCAGAGGCATTCATACTGTGGAGCGTCACACTCGGTCAGCTTGTTGTAGCCCACGTACCTGTCCCGTATGAGATCTTGGGTAATAATCATCTTGGCATCCCCAGGGAAAAAAAGTGTTCCACCCCATGATAAATCCTTAACACGATAAGGAATTTCCAGACTCTGGCGTTAGGAATACGGTGATTATTCATATACATTATACCCTTTACACAGAGGAGAATCCTACTCTTGGGTAATCCACTGCTCTGGTGCCTACTACTAGGGAGATGTCTTCCAAGAACAAGGATATAGATACCATCATGTGGGTTGAACTCCTTCAAGCCAGGCCAAAGGGCACCATAGACCCTCATTGGCTAACTTAAGGTTATCAGGTACATGCTCATGGTTCGGATTCTGGACAATTTTCAGCATGTCCCTCTTTCTAATGGCCATTTTACTTTATACTGTTCTAGCAGGTACTGCAGCAGTTGAATGTCTTATCAACTTATAGCTCTTCTACTGAGATGCTCATGGAACTAGGGGCTCCAGGGGTAGTCTCCCTTTTTTCCACTGGGGTCCTTCTTCCCTTACCAGACACTTTGTGGGAAGCAGGTACATCTACATTGGTGGTAGACTTAACAGCTGATGATATCCTGGGAAGCCCAGCTGCAGAGGAGCTCTGGACACCTCTCTGAAACACCTGAGTGGAGCAGGATGCATACTCTTCATCCTGTTTCTCCATGGCCCGTGCCATCTGCACACTCTCACTCCGATTTTGTGCCTGGTCATGTAGCTTTGGATGCTTCTGTCTCTGCAGCATTTCGGCTGTGGCAAAGATTGTAGACAGGAAATGTGGTTAGCAGTTACTTGGCAAGAAAAGAGAGAAACTGAGCACTTTCACTTGGGACAGAACACAAATATCACCATTTAAAATGTATTAATTGTCATTATTCATTTAGTTCATGTGGACGTCTTATTTTATTCACACTTCCTGCCATAACATATTATCTTCCAAAAAGCATTGGTTGTATAAATATATGACAAATCCACAAACAAGTTAATAAGAGTTCGAAACTCTTAAAATTTAATTCATAACATATTCTTGCCAAAGGTAAGCAAATTCAAGGAGATGCCTTTGCATTTCACACAGGAAATAAGGAAACAGAAGAAAGCATACAGGAGGTTAATACCCAATACTTTTCTTTGTTTACTCTTTTTTAAGACATAATCCCAACATTGCCAAAATCACTTATCACTAGTGTTTTTTGTGACTTCTGAGAATAAGATTTGCCGTGGCGAAAATTTCATGAGACCTCTGGTGCTTACTAATCCACAGGCTTTGGGACCCCAGTGGAATTCATACTGTGGAGGTTCACACTCGGGCAATTTGTGGTACCCCATGTACCTGTCCCATACAAGATCTGGGGTAATAAGCCTCCTGGCATCCCCAAAGTCCAAGCGATCCACCCCATCAAATCTCTCTCTCACGCTAAGGGATTCCTAAAGGCTGATCTTAGATATACGATGATTATTCATAAATATACCCTCGAGACAGAGGAGCATCCTACTATTGAGAAATCCACTACTCAGGTGCCTGCTAATAGGGAGATATATCACAAGAACAAGGGTACAGATACCACCATGTGGGTTGAAATCCCTGTAGCCAAGGTCAAATAACACTCCAGATCCTCCCTGGCTATTTTAAGATTATCAGGTACATGTCCATAGTTCCGGTTCACAACAATTTTCAGCATGTCCCTCTTTCTAATGAGCTGTGTCACTTTATACTGTTCTAGCAGGTACTGCACCACCATTAATGCCTTATCCCTTAAGAGCTCTTCTTCTGAGATGGTCATAAAACTAGGAGTGCCCAAGGTTGTCTCCCTTTTTTCCACTGGGGTCTTTCTTCCCTTACCAGACACTTTGTGGGAAGCAACTGTATCTACACTGGTGGTAGATTTAACAGTTGATGATATCGCGGGAGGCCCAGCTACAGAAGAGCTCTGGACATATTTCCGAAACACAGGGGAAGAGCTGGATCCGCACTCTTTTTTCTGTTTCTCCATGGCCCACGCCATCTGCGCACTGTCGCTCTGATTTCTTGCCTGGTCCTGTAGCTTTGGATGCTTCTGTCTCTGCAGCATGTCGGCTGTGGGCAAAGATGGTAGACAGGAAATGTGGCTAGTGGTTACTTGTTAAAACAAAGGAGAAACTGTGAGCACTTTCACTTGGGACAGAACACAAATTTCACCATTTCAAAATGTATAATTGTTATTACTCATTTAGTTTACGTAGACAATGTCTTATTGTGTTCACACTTCCTGCCCTAACATAATATCTTCCAAATAACATAGGTTGCAAAAATATTTGGCAAATCTACGAACAAGTTAGTAAGAGTTCAAAACTGTTATAATTTCATTTATAATGTATTCTTGCCCAAGCTACACAAATTCAGGAAGATGTCTTTGCATTTCACACAGGAAAGAATGAAACAGAAGGAAGCATAAAGGTGCTTAATACCCCATACTTTTCTTTCTTTACTCTTTTTTAGGACATAATCCCAACATTTCAAAAATCTCTTATCACTGGTATTTTTTGTACTTTCAGAGTATACAATTCGCCCTGGTCTAAAATCCCCTGAGATTTCTATTGCTAACTAAACGATAGGTTTTCAGACCACAAAAGAATTCTTACTGTGGACGTTCACACTCGGTCAGCTTGTGGTAACCCATGTACCCGTCCCGTACAAGATCTTAGGTAATGAGCCTCCTGGTATCCCCAAAAACCAAGTGTTCCACCCCATCATAAATCCTTAACACGATAAGGAATTTCCAGAGGCTGGCCTTCGAAATACGGCTATTATTCTTATAGACTATACGAGGGACAAAGAGGAGAATCCCATTTTAGGGAACTCCACTGCTCAGGTGCCTGCTAATAGGGAGATTTATCACAGGAACAAGGGTAGAGATACCGTCATATGGGTTGAACTCGTTCAAGCCATGGCCAAAGACCACCACAGATCCTCACTGGCTAGCTTTAGGTTATCAGGTATATGGCCATGGCTAATATTCTGGACAATTTTCAGCATGTCTCTCTTTCTAAAGGGCTGTTTTACTTTACACTGTTCTAGCAGGTACTTCAGTACCATGATTGCCTTATCCACTAAGAGCTCTTCTCGTGACATGCTCATAGGACTAGGGGCCTCACGGGTGGTCTCTCTCTTTCTACTGGGGTCTTTCTTCCCTTACCAGACACTCTGTGGGAAGCAGCTACATCTACATTGGTGGTAGATTTAACAGCTGATGATATCTTTGGAAGACCAGCTGCAGAGGTGCTCTGGATACCTTTCTGAAACACCAGAGTGGAACAGGATGCATACTCTTCTTCCTGTTTCTCCATGGCCCGCGCCATCTGCACACTCTCACTCAAATTTCGTGCCTGGTCCTGTACCAGTGGTTGCTTCTGTCTCTGTAGCATGTCAGCTGTGGGCAAAGATTGTAGACAGGAAAAGTGGTTAGTGGTCACTTGGCAAGAAAAAAGAGAAACTGTGAGCACTTTCACTTGGGACAGAACATAAACTTCACCATTTCAAAAGGTAATAACTGTGATTATTTGTTTAGTTCATGTAGATAATGTCTTAATTTATTCACACTTCCAGCAATAACATAGTATCTTCCAAAAAGCGTTGGTTGTATAAATATTTGACAAATCCACAAACAAGTTAATAAGAGTTCAAAACTGTTAAAATTTAATTCATAACATATTCTTGCCCAAGCTATGCAAATTCACGAAGATGTCTTTGCATTTCACACAGGAAAGAACGAAATCAAAGGAAGCTTAAAGGTGCTTAATACCCCGTACTTTTCTTTGTTTACTCTTTTCTAGGAAAAGATCCCAACATTTCCATAATCTCTCATCACCAGTATTTTTTGTACCTTCTGAGTCTAAGATTGGCCCTCGCCTAAAATTCCCTGAGATTTTTAGTGCTAGGTAAATCACAGGCTCTGGTAGTCAGGAGGAATTCATCTTGTGGAGGTTCATACTCGGTCAGCTTGTGGGAACCCATGTACCTGTCCCATACAAGATCTTGGGTAATAAGTCTGCTGGCAACCCCAATGACCAGGTGTTGCACCCAACCATAATTCCTTAACACAATAAGAAATTTCCAAAGGCTGGCCTTAGAAATACTGTGATTATTCACATAGATTGTACCAGGGACACAGAGGAGAGTCCCACTCTTGGGAAATCCACTGCTCAGGGGTCTACTACTAGGGAGATATACCCCAGGAACAAGGGTAGAGATACCATCACGTGGGTTGAACTCCTTCAGGCCAAGGCCAAAAGCAAACCCAGACCCTCACTGTCTAGCTTAAGGTTATCAGGTACATAATCATGGGCCAGATTCTGGACAATTTTCAGCATGTCCCTCGTTCTAAAGGCCTGTATGACTTTACCCTGTTCTAGCAGGTACTGCAGCACTTTAATGTCTTATCAACTTATAGCTCTTCTGCTGAGATGCTCATGGAACTAGGGGCCTCAGGGGTAGTCTACCTTTTTTCCACTGGGGTCTTTCTTCCCTTACCAGACACTTTGTGGGAAGCAGGTACATCTACATTGATGGTAGATTTAACAGCTGATGATATCTTGGGAGGCCCAGCTGCAGAGTAGCTCGGGACACCTTTCCGAAACACAGGAGAGGAGCAGAATCTGTGCGGTTCTTCCTGTTTCTTCATGGCCCGGGCCATCTGCACACTCTCGCTCGGATTTCGTGCCTGGTCCTGTAGACTTGGATTCTTCTGTCTCTGCAGCATATCGGCTGTGGGCAATGATTGTAGACAGGAAAAGTGGTTAGTGGTTACTTCTTAAGAAAAAGGAGCAACTGTGAGCAATTTCACTTGGGACAGAACACAAATTTCATCATTTCAAAAGGTAATAATTGTCATTACTCATTTAGTTCATGTGGACAATGTCTTACTGTATTCACACTTACTGCCCTAACATAATACCTTTCAAATAGTGTTGGTTGCATAAATATTTGACATATCCACAAACAACTTAATAAGAGTTCAAAACTGTTAAAATTTAATTCATAACGCATTCCTGCCCTAACTATGCAAATTCAAGATGTCTTTGCATTCACACAGGAAAGAAAGAAATTGAATGAAGCACAAAGGTGCTTAATTCTCAATACTTTTCTTTGTTTACTCTTTTTTAGGACATAATCAAAACATTCCCAGAATCTCTTATCACTAGTATTTTTTGTACCTTCTGAGCATAAGATTTACCCTGGCCTAAACTTCCCTGAGATTTCTAGTGCTAAGTAAATCATATGCTTTGGACCCCTGAGGATTTCATACTGGGGAGGTTCACACTCAGTCAGCTTGTGGTACCCCATGGACCACTCCCATATAAGATCTTGGGTAATAAGCCTCCTGGCATCCCCAAAGTCCAAGCGATCCACCCTACCAAAAATCTCTCTCATGCTAAAGGATTTCCAAATGCTGATCTTAGATGTACGTTGATTATTCATAAATATTATACCCAGGCCACAGAGGAGAATCCCACTCTTGGGAAATCCATTGCTCAGGTGCCTGACAATAAGGAGATTTATCACAGAAACAAGTGTATAGACACCATCGTGTGGGTTGAACTCCTTCTAGCCAAGGCCAAAGACCACTCCAGACCATCCTTGCCTATTTTAAGACTATCAGGTACATGCTCATGGTTCGAATTCTGGACAATTTTCAGCATGTCCCTCTTTCTAACAGGCAGTTTCACTTTATACTGTTCTAGCAGGTACTGCAGCACCATTAATGCCTTATCCACTAAGAGCTCGTCTTCTGAGATGCTCATGGAACTAGGGGCACAAGGGGGGGGTTTCCCTTTTTTCCACTGGGGTCTTTCTTCCCTTACTAGACACTTTGTGGGAAACAGCTGCATGAACACTGGTGGTAGATTTAACAGCTGATGATATCTTGGGAGGCCCAGCTGCAGAGGAGCTCGGGACACCTTTCCCAAACACAGGAGAGGAGCAGGATCCGTGCTGTTCTTCCTGTTTCTCCATGGCCCGCGCCATCAGCACACTCTCACTCCAATTTCGTGCCTGGTCCTGTAGCTTTGGATGCTTCTGTCTCTGCAGCATTTCAGCTGTGGGCAAAGATTGCAGACAGGAAATGTGGATAGTAGTCACTTGACAAGAAAAAAGAGAATATGTGAGCACTTTCACTTGGGACAAAACACAAATTTCACCATTTCAAAATGTAGTAATTGTCAATCCTCATTTAGTTCATGCAGACACTGTCTTATTGTACTCACACTTCCTGCCCTAACATAGTATCTTCCAAATAATGTTGGTTGCATAAATATTTGACATATCCACAAACAACTTAGTAAGAGTTCAAAATTGTTAAAATTTAATTCATAACACATTCCTGCCCTAACTATGCAAATTCAGGATGATGTCTTTGCATTTCACACAGGAAAGAACGAAATCGAAGGAAGCATAAAGGTGCTTAATTCCCCATAATTTTCTTTGTTTACTCTTTTTTAGGACATAACCAAACCATTTCCAAAATCTCTTATCACTAGTATTTTTTGTACCTTCTGAGTATAAGATTAACCCTGGCCTAAAATTCCCTGAGATTTCTAGTGCTAAGTAAACAATAGGCTTTGGGACCACAGAGGAATTCATACTGGGGAGGTTCACACTCGGTCAGCTTGTGGTACCCCATGTCCCTCTACCGTATAAGATCTTGGGTAATAAGCCTCCTGGCATCCCCAAAGTCCAAGCGATCCACCCTACCAAAAATCTCTCTCATGCTAAAGGATTTCCAAATGCTGATCTTAGATGTACGTTGATTATTCATAAATATTATACCCAGGCCACAGAGGAGAATCCCACTCTTGGGAAATCCATTGCTCAGGTGCCTGACAATAAGGAGATTTATCACAGAAACAAGTGTATAGACACCATCGTGTGGGTTGAACTCCTTCTAGCCAAGGCCAAAGACCACTCCAGACCACCCTTGCCTATTTTAAGACTATCAGGTACATGCTCATGGTTCGAATTCTGGACAATTTTCAGCATGTCCCTCTTTCTAACAGGCAGTTTCACTTTATACTGTTCTAGCAGGTACTGCAGCACCATTAATGCCTTATCCACTAAGAGCTTGTCTTCTGAGATGCTCATGGAACTAGGGGCACAAGGGGGGGTCTCCCTTTTTTCTACTGGGGTCTTTCTTCCCTTACCAGACACTCTGTGGGAAGCAGCTACATCTACATTATTGGTAGATTTAACAGCTGATGATATCTTGGGTGGCCCAGCTGCAGAGGAGCTCGGGACACCTTTCCCAAACACAGGAGAGGAGCAGGATCCGTGCTGTTCTTCCTGTTTCTCCATGGCCCGCGCCATCTGCACACTCTCACTCCGATTTCGTGCCTGGTCCTTTAGCTTTGGATGCCCCTGTCTCTGCAGCATTTCAGCTGTGGGCAAAGATTGCAGACAGGAAATGTGGATAGTAGTCACTTGACAAGAAAAAAGTGAATATGTGAGCACTTTCACTTGGGACAGAACACAAATTTCACCATTTCAAAATGTAATAATTGTCAATCCTCATTTAGTTCATGCAGACACTGTCTTATTGTATTCACACTTACTGCCCTAACATAATATCTTCCAAATAATATTGGTTGTGTAAATATTTGACATATCCACAAACAACTTAATAAGAGTTCAAAACTGTTAAAATTTAATTCATACCGTATTCTTACCTGAGCTATGCAATTTCAGGAAGGTGTCTTTGCATTTCATGCAAGAACGAACGAAATCGAAGGAAGCATAAAGGTGCTTAATTCCCCATACTTTTCTTTGTATACTGTGTTTTAGGACATAATCCCAACGTTTCCAAAATCTCTTATCACTAGTACTTTTTTTTTCTTTTTTTACCTTCTGAGTATTAGATTCGCCTTGGCCAAAAATTCCCTGAGTTTTCTATTGCTAACTAAACTATAGGCTTTGGGACCGCAGAGGAATTCATACTGTGGAGGTTCACACTCAAGCAGCTTGTGGTAAACCAGGTACCTGTCCCGTACAAAATCTTCGGTAAAAAGCCTCCTGGCATCTCCGAAGACAAAGTGTTCCACCCCATCACAAATCCTTAATACGATAAGGAATTTCCAGAGGCTGGAGTTAGAAATACAGTGGTTATTCATATAGATTATACCAGGGACACTGAGGAGATTGCCACTCTTGCGAAATCCACTGCTCAGGTGCCTGCTACTAGGGAGATATGTCCCAGGAACAAGAGTATAGATAACATCATGGGGGTTAACTCCTTCAAGCCAAAGCTGAAGTTCTCCACAGACCCTCATTGGCTACCTTAAGGTTATCAGGTACATGCTCATGATTTGGAGTCTGGACAATTTCAGCATGTCTCTCTTTCTAATGGGCTGTTTTACTTTACACAGTTCCAGCAGTTACTCCAGCACTTTAATACCTTATCAACTTATAGCTCTTGTACTGAGATGCTCATGGAACTAGGAGCCTCAGGGGTAGTCAACCTTTTTTCCACTGAGGTCTTTCTTCCCTTACCAGACACTTTGTGGGAAGCAGGTACATCTACATTATTGGTAGATTTAACAGCTGATGATATCTTGGGAGGCCCAGCTGCCGAGGAGCTCTGGACATGTTTCCGAAACACAGGGGAGGAGCGGGATCCGTGCTCTTCTTCCTGGTTCTCCATGTCTCGTGCCATCTGCACACTCTCGCTCCGATTTCGTGCCTGGTCCTGTAGCTTTCGATGCTTCTGTCTCTGCAGCATGTCAGCTTTGGGCAAAGGTTGTAGACAGGAAAAGTGGTTAGTGGTTACTTGGCAAGAAAAAAGACAAACTGTGAGCACTTTTACTTGGGACTGAACACAAATTTCACCATTTCAAAAGTTAGTAATTGTCATAATTCATTTAGTTCATGCTGATGTCTTATTTTATTCACACTTCCAGCACTAACATATTATCTTCCAAGTAGTGTTGGTTGCATAAATATCTGAAAAATCCACAAAGAAGTTATTAAGAGTTCAAAACTGTTAAAATTTAACTCATAACATATTCTTGCCAAAGGTTAGCAAATTCAAGGAGATGCCTTTGCATTTCACACAGGAAAGAACGAAACCAAGTGAAGTATAAAGGAGCTTAATACCCCATACTTTTCTTTGTTTGCTCTTTCTTAGGACATAATCCCAACATTTCCAAAATCATTAATCACTAGTGTTTGTTGTACCTTCTGAGCATAAGATTTGCAATGGCCAAAAATTTCTAGATATTTCTGGTGCTAACTAAACCATGGTGTTTGGAATCCCAGGAGAACTCATATTATGGATGGTTTTAGTTGGTCTGCTGGTGTTAATCCATGTACCTCTCCTGTACACGATCTTCGGTAATAAACTTCCTGGCATCCCCAAAGACCAGGTGATCCATGCCATCACAAATCCCTAACACGATAAGGAATTTAAAGAGGCCTGCCTTTGATACACGCTGATTATTCATATGGATTATACATGGGAAACAGAAGTGAATTCCACTCTTACAAAATCCATTGCTCAGGCACCTGCTAATATAGAGCTTTATCGCAGAAACAAGGGTATAGATACAATCATGTGGGCTGAACTCCTATAAGCCAAAGCCAAAGAGCCCCCCGCCCCCAACCCTCATTGGCTAGCCTAAGGTTATCAAGTACATGCTCGTGGTTCTGATTCTGGACTATTTTCAGCATGTCCCTCATTCTAACAGGCTGTGTCACTTTATACTGTTCTAGCAGGTACTGCAGCAGCATTAATGCCTTATCCACTAAGAGCTCTTCTCGTGAGATGCTCATGGAACTAGGGCCTCAGGGGTAGACTCCCTTTTTTCCGCTGGGGTCTTTATTCCCTTACCAGACACTTTGTGGGAAGCAACTACATCTACACTGGTGGTAGATTTAACAGCTGATGATATCTTGGGATGCCCAACTGCCAAGGAGCTCTGGACACCTTTCCGAAACACAGGAGAGGAGCCGGATCCACACTCTTCTTCCTGTTTCTCCATGTCTCGCGCCATCTGCACACTCTCGCTCCGATTTCGTGCCTGGTCCTGTGGCCTTGGATACTTCTGTCTGTGCAGCATTTCAGCTGTGGGCAAAGATTGTAGACAGGAAAAGTGGTTAGTGCTTACTTGGCAAGTAAAAAGCGAAACTGTGAGCACTTGCACGTGGGCTAGAACACAAATTTCACCATTTCAAAATTTAATAGTTGTCATTTTTTATTTTGTTCATGCAGACAATGTCTTATCATATTCACAGGTCCCACACTAACATAACGTCCTCCAAATAGAGTTGGTTGTAAATATTTGACAAATCCACAAACAAGTTAGTAAGAGTTCAAAACTGTTAAAAGGTAATTCTTAACATATTCTTGCCGAAGCTATGCAAATTCACGAAGATGTCTTTGCATTTCACACAGGAAAGAACAAAATCGAAGGAAGCATAAAGGTACTTAATACCCCATACTTTTGTTTACTCTGTCTTAGGACATAATCCCAACATTTCCAAAATCTCTTATCACTACTATTTTTTGTACCTTCTAAGATTCTCCCTGGCCTAAAATTCCCTGAGATTTCTAGTGCTAAGTAAACCACAGCGTTTGGGAGCCCACAGGAATTCTCACAGTGAAGGGTCACACTCGGTCAGCTTGTGGGAACCCATGTACCTCTCCCGTACAAGATCTTGGTTAATAAGCCTCCTGGCATCCCCAAAGGCCAAGTGTTCTACCCCACCATAAATCTCTAACATTATAAAGAATTTCCAGAGGCTGGCCTTAGAAACAAGGTGATTATTCATAAATATTACACCCAGGACACAGAGGAGAATCCCACTCTTGGGAAATCCACTGCTCAGGTGCCTGCTACTAGGGAGATACATCTCAGGAACAAGGGTAGAGATACCGTCATGTGGGTTGAACTCCTTCCGGCCAATGCCAAAACCATCCCAGTCCTTCACTGGCTAGCTTAAGGTTATCAGGTACAGCTCATGGTTGAGGTTTTGGACAATTTTCAGCATGTCTGTCTTTCTAATGACTGGTGTCACTTTATACTATTCTAGCAGGTACTGCAGCACCATTAATGACTTATCCACTAAGAGCTCTTCTTGGGAGATATTCATGGAAATACGGACCTCAGAGATAGTCTATCTTTTTTCTACTGGCATCTTTGCTCCCTTACCAGGCACTTTGTAGGAAGCAGCTACATCTACATTGGTGGTAGATTTAACAGCTGATGATATGTTGGGAGGCCCAACTGCCGAGGAGCTCTGGACATGTTTCCGAAACACAGGGGAGTAGTATCTGTGCGGTTCTTCCTGTTTCTCCATGGCCTGTGCCATCTGCACACTCTCGCTCCTATTTCGTGTCTGGTCCTGTAGCTTTGGATGTTTCTGTCTCTGCAGCATTTCAGCTGTGGGCAAAAATTGTAGACAGGAAAAGTGGTTAGTGGTTACTTGGCAAGAAACCAGAGGAAATGTGAGCACTTTTACTTGGGACAGAACACAAATTTCACCATTTCAAAATGTAATAATTGTCGTTACTCATTTAGTTCATGTGGACAATGACTTTTTTTTATTCTCACTTTCTGCCCCAACATAGTATCTTCCAAATAACGTAGGTTGCAAAAATATTTGGCAAATCCACAAACAAGTTAATAAGAGTTCAAAACTGTTAAAATTTAATTCATAATGTATTCTTGTCCAAGCTATGCAAATTCACGAAGATGTCTTTGCATTTCAAACAGGAAAGAACGAAACCGAGGGAAGCATACAGGAGCTTAATTCCCCATACTTTTCTTTGCTTACTCTTTCTTAAGACATAATCCCAACATTTCCAATATCCCTTATCACTAGTATTTTTTGTACCTTGTGAGTATAAGAGTCGCCCTGGCCAAAAATTCCCTGACATTTCTAGAGCTAACTAAACCATAGGCTTTGGGACCGCAGACGAATTCAAACCGTGGAGGTTCATACTCGGTCAGCTTGTGGTAACCCATGTACCTGTCCCGTACAAGATCTTGGGTAATGAGTCTTCTGGCATCCCCAAAGACCAAGTGATCCATCCCATCATAAATCCCTAACAAGATAAGGAATTTACACAGGCTGGCCTTAGAAATACAGTGATTATACACATAGATTGTACCAGGGACACAAATCAGAATCCCACTCTTGGGAAATCCACTGCTCAGGTGCCTGCTACTAGGTTGATTTATCCCAGGAACAAAGCTACTGATACCATCATGTGGGTTGAACTCCTTCAAGCCACGGCCAGAGACCACCCCAGGCTCTCGTTGGCTACATTATGTTTATCAGGTATATGTTCATGGTTCAGATTCTGGATAATTTTCA
The DNA here is from genome assembly GCA_004027205.1 of Ctenodactylus gundi. Classification (NCBI taxonomy): domain Eukaryota; kingdom Metazoa; phylum Chordata; class Mammalia; order Rodentia; family Ctenodactylidae; genus Ctenodactylus; species Ctenodactylus gundi. The sequence goes on from PVKB01001808.1 coordinate 351,817, forward strand.
GCATGTCCCTCTTTCTAACAGGCAGTTTCACTTTATACTGTTCGAGCAGGAATTGAAGCACCATTAATGCCTTATCCACTAAGAGCTCTTCTCGTGAGATGCTCATGGAACTATGGGCCTCAGGGGTAGTCTACCTTTATTCCACTGGGGTCTTTTTTTCCCTTACCAGACACTTTGTGGGAAGCAGCTACATCTACATTGGTGGTAGATCTAACAACTGATGATATCCTGGGAAGCCCAGCTGCAGAGGGGCTCTGGATACCTTTCTGAAACACCTGAGTGGAGCAGGATCCATGCTGTTCTTCCTGTTTCTCCATGGCCCATGCCATCTGCACACTCTCACTCTGGTTTCGTGCCTGGTCCTGTGGCTTTGGATGCTTCTGTCTGTGCAGCATTTTGGCTGTGGGCAAAGATTGTAGACTGGGTAAGTTGTTAGTGGTTACTTGGCATGAAAAAAGAAAGAATGTGAGCGCTTTCACTTGGGACACACCTCCGTGACCTTAGAAAAGATCGTGCCCGTTTCCAGCATGGAACCCATGTAGAAACTCTGAAGCTATCGCCTGTCTTGATCAGTCCATGAGTTTGTCCCCTAAGATCTCACTGTTTGTCTCTCAGACCGGGCACAGACTAGGTGAGGTCTTCCGTAAAATTAACCCCCTTTCCTTCACTATTGTAGTAAGACATTCAAAAGACATTTCATTTCTTATGTAATTTACTGTGATATGCTATTATTTTGGTGCTCTAGTCAGTCATTCAACTTGAAAAAGTGTATCAAGGAAGCCAGTAAGCCTGATATTAATATGGCTGCTTGAATCATTTAATTGGGGTTTTAATATACAACCTATGAGTCTTGTCTTAACTCAAAATATGACAGCAGACAATGTCACTGCGGCCCTCTGTATTCTGGTGTCTCAAATTTTCCCTTTCCAGATTATGCGGAAACTCTGGAAAATAATGTTGGCACTTTCTCCTGCTATTCTGAATCAGAATTTGAAAGTACTAGAGATATAAGGGGGTAAAGGGTGGGAAGTTTCTGTTTCCTCCTCTGAACAATAAACACAGTTGTAATTTGAGGTTCAACAAATTGGAATGGGATTGTGGCACTGTGTGAACAACCCTGGGAACAGGACCTCAAGAAAAGAAACATCACATGGGGAGCGGGCAGATTACATAGCCCACTCTGATGGCGGTAGATAAAATTTCATAACACAAAATAGTGGAACCAATCCCAAAACAAAACAAACCTGTGGAAAGGGTGGACACTCTCCATCCTGCAAAATCAGGACTGCTCCCTGGGAGAACAGCCCTGCTCTACATGAATTTTTCCAGTAACTACTCCCTTACAACAACTTTATAGGCGCAAATCTGGCCAACATCTCTGCAGAAACCACAGAAGCCTTCTAATGACCAATAACAAATGAGTTCCTCAACCACCTTCATGGAACTCACCAGTTAGGCAGAGGAACCCTAAAAATTATCTCTGAGCGTATTGGGGATTCCTGACATTGTCTTTCATTTAAAAATGTGACATCTATAAACAATGGAATTCTATGTAGTCAGAAAGGCAGATATGAAACTTGTGAAAAAAAATATGGGGTTAACCTGAGTAAATAATTCTCAGTGAAATTGACCATGAACAACAAATAGAATCGAGAGGACCACCTCTCTTATGAAATGCACAAAACAGTGGCATAAACAGGCTCCACACAGATATCAGGGTATATAACTGGGCAGAGGACTCCTAGAAAAGGGATGAGAATCCGAGAAACATTGGGGTATTGATGGGCACTGAGGCCCCAGTCCCCATGGCCGTAACATCCTGAAAAACTTGGAATTTGTTTTTGTGTATAAAATAAAAAATTGAGAGGAAAATACATTCTCAGGAAGAAAACCAATTGGGTTAAATGAAATTGTACTCTTTCAAGTCTGAGCCTTAGTATAAACAAACAATACTGTCCTATTGGCAGGGTTCAGGGCATGTAAACTGAGTGTGCATACACTTATTTATCAATAAAGGAAAATTTTCACACAAAAATATGCAGATCATGAAATCCAGCAGGCCGTAAGTTATATACGCCTGCCTGAGACATTAGGAGTGAGCTTTCGTGTACATCCTTTCTGGCCTGCCTTACTCTAGTAAGTACACCAGCAGGCACTGGCATGCCGGCCTGCTATTCTGGTGTGTGACATCTTCTGCTTTTCTGAATATGCAGCAATTCTGTTTAATAACACTACCACTCTCATCTCCAAATCTGAAAATGGCATCCTAAAGGAGTGCACAACCCAACGAAAGAATGCGATGAGGAGTTTCCTTCTATGCACTTAAATGACAGCCAGTGCTAAAAACTGAGATTCATTCTTGGATTCATTGGACACCTCAGTCGAGCTGGCACCATACACTGGCACCATAAAAGGCTTGGCAGCACACCCCCTTCTGCTCCAAGGTCACTATACCTGTAGCCTAAGGAACTCACTTACTTTAGGAGTGGAATAAGCACAGACAAGAAGTCAGAAGGACTGCAACTTCTTGTTCAGCCTGGACAAGGTCGTAGTTTAGAGATCATGTCCTAAAAAAGAAATCAAATGTCAGAAGAAAACGAGATAAAATAAAATAATAAAATCAGACTGAACCTGTACGTATCTCTTTATGAGAGTCCTGCCTTCAATCACCACTCCTGAAAAAAAAATTGATTCACATATCCCACAAGGGGCCACTTCCCTGCACACTCTAGAGATGAATATGATCTGGGAATAACTGGCCAATCACCTCACATGATCTTAATAATATTGGTGGGGTTTACTACAGTCCGTTCTTTATGAAAGGGTTCCACTGTCACTACTGTGTGTCACACCACCATGGCCTTTCCAGTCTGCCTTTTGTAGGAGACCAAGTCCCTCTTCTTCCTGAGATCCATCGGATAGGTAATAAGAGGTGTTCTCCGTTTCTTGTCTCTGACATGTGCCCCTACTAAGAACAGATTATCTGGGTATTATTTCTATGCCTCGACTCCTGTAAATTCTGGAGATCAGTTCAGTTTTCTCAACATTTGTCTAATCTGGCTGGGACTTTCTAGGTACTGGGCCCAGGCCAACCTGGCTAGGAATGGACCTTCTTTAGGCCAGAGTCCCCTCATGAATTCTCAGAGTCCCCAGCATGAAGTAAACCTGGCGTCTAAGGCCGCCTCCGTGGCACAGCTCTGTGACTGGCAGGCTCAGGACGGTGAGTATAAGCACAGAGTGGAAGAGCTGGAATGAGCACAGTAAATAAATAAATAAATAAATAAATAAATAAATAAGATGGGCTGAGAACAGCTCTGTGTATTAATTCCTGCCAAACAACCTCCCCTTCCACACCCAAATCTACATGGGATTGTCACAGTGAGGGTTATGTAGCACAATTTAAAAGTGACTGTAATAAAGAAAGAAAGAAAAAAAGAAAAAAGAAAGAAAGAGAAATAAGGAAGGAAACCCTGAGGCCAACCAAAAAGGAAATGTCGGGTGGGAAAGGTCTGGCCAGCTACGTGAACCACACGGCTCATGGAGAGAAAGACTCTCCCCTAGCAGCATCGCCCAGGAAGATGGCGGAACTCAGGGCCCGGGAATCACCACGGAGGCGGCCAGAGCGGCACCGGAGGGGCACCGGAGGAAGAGCGCCTCGCTCAGAGCTCTCCCCTCCCAAGTACTAGGCCTTGAGTTCCACTCCCCGGGACCCCAGAGAGCCGCCAATGGCGGCGCAAGCAGTCCGGAGTCTGAGGTAGAAGGATTTCCCTGTGTCCCGGTCGGCCCGACCTAAATAGTGAGTTTCGGACCAGCCGAGGTGACAGGAGACACCCTGTCCCACACACACACAGAACACGGAACGACTTCCTCCCTCCACAGTTAGCAACCTCACTTGTACGGCCAACGATACCTAAAAATTCCTTCTGAGGAGACACGACGCCGCGCACCAAGCCGCCTGGTCCCGCCTCCGTCGCTTCCCAACTGAAGCCCAGACGAAGCACATCCGGGTATAGAGGGCATAGTACCCTGGATAGGGTGCAGCGGCGAATCTTAAACGGGTAGCGTGTTACACAGTTCGTTGTGCTCTGTTTGCGAGCCAGGTTCTCACTGTGGAGTCCTGCCTGTTCATGAACTCACCCTGTACCCCAAACTGAACTCACCACAGTCCTCCTGCCTAAACCTCCTGACCTCAGGGATTTCAGGAGTGCCCCGAACTCTCTCTAGCTCCTTCTTCCTGTGTTCGACAGAAATCAACCCCAGGAAATTCTGCGCACTGTGCAAACCCCTCACACATCCAGCTAAAG